>SJYT01040030.1:590108-615353 GCA_006410635.1 Cephalophus harveyi
GTGAACTCCGGGAGCTGGTGATGGACAGGGAGGCCTGGCGTGCTGCGATTCATGGGGTCGCAAAGAGTCGGACACGACTGAGCGACTGAACTGAACTGAACTGAACTGAATGCTTCATTATATGCAAAACGAGATTTAGGATTTCTGAATTAAAATAATTCCATTTCAGTTTCCTTTTTAAAACAATTTTTGATGTGAGCCATTTTTAAAGCCCTTATTGAATTTGCGACAGTGTAGTTCCTGTTTTGCACTTTGGTTTTTGGCTGCGAGGCCTGTGGGATATTAACTCCCCAACCAGGGATCAGACTTGCACTCCCTGCATTGAAAGTCGAAATCTTACCACCAGGGAACATCCTCACTTCCCTTGTTTTTAAAATCAAGACAAAAATTATATATGGGCTTTGATATTTTAAGGTCAAAATCAAATGAGGTAATAAAATATGTAATATATTCACGGAGTCATTTACCTCACCCAGTTCTTCCTTTATAGGACTAAAAGAATGTAGTCTAATTTTAATAAATGACAGCACCATTAAGAATTAAGTAAATTAAGCTACCAGCAAGTATATCAAATGTAGATGACCTTTGAATTAAATGCTCTTCCTTTTCCACCCAGGAATAGTAGGCGGTGCACTCAAACTCCTTTTGTCTAGTTGATATTTTGCTGTGTCTCAAGTACATTGACAAACCTTTATCTTACTAAGAGTTACTGAATTTGAAGCTGGATATTAAAAATCAGAATTAGATGACATGTGTTGAAGAAGGAACAATATATGGGGAATATAAAATCTTGGATAAAAGGCCTCTATTAAATAGCTTTGAGATTTTAAATTAACAACTTATGACCATAGCTTTCAAAAATTTAAATGTGGAAAGCCAAAATGGGCTACTGTAGCATAAAATAATGTTTTTAAATATTTTTTCTAGATTCAGTGAAGTCAATGCACTAGAATTTTGCTGTTAATGTGAATGTAATTACTTAAGTTAGATTTTATTAAATGTAGATGTTGAAGAACCAATACACATACACACACACACCTTAACAATATTGTATTTTGTATGTATGCTCAGTCATGTCCAACTCTTTGCAACTTCAGGGACTGTAGCTGCCAGGTTCCTCTGTCTATGGAATTTTCTCAGGCACGAATACTGGAGTGGGCTGCCATTTCCTACTCCAGGGGATCATCCTGATCCAGGGATAGACCCCATGCCTCTAGCATCTCCTGCATTGGCAGGTGGATTCTTTACCACTGAGCCACCTGGGAAGCCCAACTCTATTAGAGTTGAGGGGTATAAATACATTTAAAAAAATTTTCAAATTGATGATCAATTACTACAGAATCAAAAGAGGGTAGCAAGTTTAAAAACCTCAAATATTTTTCATTTTTGTGAAGCTTATAAATTACTAATATTATTTAAATATTTGCAGAAATAAATATGTAGGATTCCATTTTATTTTTTTTCTGTGATGAATTTGGGTAGTTGGGTATTTCAATTATTTCTGACATGTTATATGCCAACTAATACCTTGCAAAACTTGCCTGGAATATACTTTTCTTTAGGCCTTTTCATTTTGTTTTATTGCTCATTTTCATTCCCCTAAGTATATGACATCTATAGAGCTGTAACTGTAATTTAAAGGAATCCACTTGCGACAATAAGAATAATAAATTCTTGTATTTGAACAGAATTATAACTTTAAAAGCATTTCCATTTTAAATAAACGTTCTATCCTATCTTTATAATGAAATATTTTATATATTATAAGTTTTTTCTTCCACTAGTAACTCTCATAACCCAGGAATCTTCATTGTTATTACTCTCAATTAAATTTTGTCACTATTCTCTATCATAAAATTTATTTTCTTTTACAAATAAATTGTCTGGTCTTTTTAAAACATATCTTGCTGCTGCTGCTGCTGCTAAGTCACTTCAGTCGTGTCCAACTCTGTGCGACCCCATAGACGGCAGCCCACCAGGCTCCCCCGTCCCTGGGATTCTCCAGGCAAGAACACTGGAGTGGGTTGCCATTTCCTTCTCCAATGCATGAAAGTGAAAAGTGAAAGTGAAGTCGCTCAGTAGTGTCTGACTCAGCAACCCCATGGACTACAGCCTACCAGGCTTCTCCGTCCATGGGATTTTCCAGGCAAGAGTACTGGAGCAGGATGCCATTGCCTTCTCCGAAACATATCTTGGTTTTCCAATATTTTTACCTTCCTGGAAAATATCCTTAATTGTGTTTTTTTCTCCCCCTTTTCTTTCGGTTACATGTTAGAAACTATTTTTCAATCTATAGACCACCTACTACTTTCCCTTCCTATAATCTTTTCATTGAACCCCAAAAGTTATGTTATTTCCAACCAGAGACATTGTTTTACTCAGTCTTCCCTCTCCATGCACTTCTCTTGCACAGGCAATGAATCTCTTATGTGAGATGGTAGCTTTTTATTTTTACAAACCTTTTGTATCTTGGCTCCAGTTTTTCTATTTCTTCTGATCACTTCTGGATGGTCCAATAGCCTCTTCCTCCAGTCACTAAATTCTAATTCTTTAAGTATAGCTTTCAATAATACTTCCTTAGAAATGTCTTTCTTGGAGTTCCTAGGACATTTCAAGTATTTAATTTCTACATTATGCTTTCCATTGTTACTTTTCTTATAGTTTGTATTTTCATTTTTTTAAGCTCTCCCTACAGTAAGATCCCAGAGGTCTTAGTTCTTACTGGATTTTAATATAGCTAGTATTAACAAATTAGCTTAATTAAGAAATATAGCTAGAAAAGAGAAATTCTATTTCTAAATATTTGTACACTTTTCTTTTTATATTTTCTATTTTCTCTTGTAACTCAATTGTTTCTAAAATTCTCATCAGCATTGCTGGAGAAGTTTGACAAAGACAGACCAAATAATGAATGATACACTTGAGACTACCCTGCTGGCTCAGATGGTAAAGCATCTGCCCGCAATGCGGGCGACCCGGGTTCAATCCCTGGCTTGGGAAGATCCCCTGGAGAAGGAAATGGTGACCCACTCCAGTACTCTTGCCTGGAAAGTTCCATGGACAGAGGAGCCTTGTAGGCTACAGTCCATGGGGTCGCAAAGAGTCAGGCACCACTGAGCGACTTCACTTCACTTCACTAACCTTTGGCTAAACTGCTAACTCCAACACTTGTTATATATCTTTCATGTTTCTTCTTTGTGTTTTCTGCTTCCTTTTGCTGGTATTTCCCCCCTTCAAACTGTCTTCTAGTCTGTCTCTGACTTTGTAATCATGTCCATTTCATCTGTGATTTTAAACAAAATCACAAACCACAGGTGGTTTTTGCTCCACCTTATCTGGCTTATATGTTAAATGTATTAAATCTTCTCTCCAATGGTCCAGTTATCTTCAAGGTGATTCCATTATTAACTTTGAAACTGATAAAAGTCCTATATCATTGTTAGGGTCAGCTTCCAAATTTGCTCTTCTTACATAATTTGCATGTTTATTGAATGTCTGCATATGAAAAAGTGTGTGAGATTATTCAGAAGGGCAAGTTTCTCACTCTTTTCATTTTAACTCTTTTAAATCATTGAACGTGAGAATACAACTCAGATACTTGAATAGTCTCATTGGGATACACTATTGCATGATCTGTAACCACAAGTGTAACATTTAATCAAAATTTTTCTTTAGTCAATTTTTTTTTGGGAATAGACTGCAGTTTTTTAAGTTCACCAATCTGAGCTAGACTTTCATTGTCGTATACATTTACACATAAGTCTTTCTTAGATTTGTCAGTTATGTGCAGTTCATTAATGTTAAGGATTTTCATTCCTTTTTTCTTTATGTAATGTTTGTTAATTAATAACAATTGCACCTTACATTTTATTGTGGTACTTACTCTTTTTTCTTTCTGAAAAAAATTGGGATTTGAAATGTCTCATTCCTTTCACATACTTTATGAATTGTGCAATGAGAGACCATATTTAATGTTTTATTGTGATGTTTGAATAGAAATTCTCTTTCTCCCTTACATTAAATATTGGAATATTTCCTTGAATATTTGCTGTCTACTTATAATTATCTTGTGGCTTCCCTGGTGGCTCAGATGGTAAAGTGTCTGCCTGCAATGTGAGAGACCCGGGTTCAATCCCTGGGTAGGGAAGATCCTCTGGAGAAGGAAATGGCAGTCCACTCCAGTATTCTTGCCTGGAAAATCCCATGGATGGAGGAGCCTGGTAGGCTACAGTCCATGGGGTCACAAAGAGTCGGATCCAACTGAGTGACTTCACTTCACTTCACTATAATTATCTTTACACTCGCTTTCCTCACATTTTTGTTCAGTAACAAATGCATGGCTTACCTTGTGATGCAGTATTTTCTAAAATTCTCATCAGATTGGCCAGATAGTAAGGATGAAATGATCAAATGTTGTTTGATCAACAATCATGTTGTCTGATCAAAAATTGTTACTTGGAACTACTCAATATTGCATTCACATCGTGATAAATCAGTTTGTTATTGTTGAGCTGTACTCCACAGGACTAAAAGCCTTGTATTTGTCTAACTTTAAGAGCAAAGAACGAACCCAGGGTTAATAACAGAGACATCAATGGTTTAATGGATGCGGGAGCTTCCATGTCTAAAGCAAGGTCCTGGGACAATGCCCCACCCCCTGCAGCATGAGGTGGGCAGCATCTGGTCGCAGTCTTTGTTAGGGGGGAGAAGGAAAGAAGAGATTGCCAGTTACGCGGGAACTGATGTCAGGTGGGCTCCTCAGTTACGCCCCTCACTACCCTTTTGATAAGAGCAGTCACTAGCTGGGGCCTGGGGAAAGTCCTTAAAAAGGTGAGTCATGTGTGATAGGTGAAGCAGACACGGTCAGGCAGGGGATGTTCAGAGAACAAGAGAACAGCCATCTTGAGTCACCTGACCATACAGTTATGCACTATTTTCTTTCATATTTTTGTTTTTATTTTCTTTGCTTATATTTTCCTAAGGTTGAAGGTTCATGTTCCTCTTATTGCTTATCTATTGTTGCTGATTAGTGTTTGTACTACATAATCTAATTTAAAATAACATTGAAAAAACACATAAGGAAGAGAAAGTTGTTCATGAGAACTTTGATATGATAATTTTGGGAAAGGTTTTTTTGTTATACAAACATATTCAGTCTTTCCTCATGATTTTCCCAAGGTAATTATTTTCTGCAATAGTCCTGAATGGTATAGTGCAACATGTCTTCCAAAATGTCCCTGATAATGTCAAAAGCTGTGTTGTTTTAGTTGCTAAGTTGTTTCGGACTCTTGCGACCCCAAGGACTGTAGACCACATGCTCCTCTGCCCATGGGATTTCCCAGGCAGGAGGACTAGAGTGGTTAGTCATTTTCTTCTCCAGGGGATCTTCTCAACTCAGGGACTGAACCTGCATCTGCCGCACTGGCAGGTGGATTCTTTACCCCTGAGCCACGAGGGAAGCCCTGATATCGCCACGTGACGGCTCTATCCCTGCTGTTGTGTCCTTGTTCAGGCACTAAGTTGTGTGTGACTCTTTGTGACCCCATAGACTGCAGCAGGCCAGGCTTCCCTTTCCTGCACTGTCTCCCAGAGTTTGCTCAGATTCATGTCCATTGACTTGATGATGCTATCCAACCATCTCATCTTCATCATGGGCCTGATACTTGGTGAAGAATTAAGACAAAATTACTACTGCTAAATATACACAGAGGAGAAAAAAATCCACCTTTGGATAGATCTTGTTTACTATGAGAAAGATCATGTAAAAGCTTCTCTTAATTACACAAAAGTAAAATGAGAGAATGTCCCATTATGTTATTTAAATTTTGAAATAAAATATTTTGTAATTTTATGAGACTAATTCTTCAAAGCCTATGGAATACCAAGAAAACAGATGGTTTGAATAAAGAAAATGCTGGTCTTTTGAGAGAGAAAGGGCAATAACATAACATTTGCTTTCTAGAATTTGAAATTTTTAAAAATCATTCAGAAGGAACATGAACCTTGTGATCAAAGTAACCTAGAAGGGATGAATATCAAAAGCACTAAAGCTGAACTGATCAGGAGCAAAGACATGTTCCGAACTGATGACCTGAACTTGATTACGGAGGATTTTATTTTACATATCACGTGCCTTATTTCACTCAGGACACAGATATTATAGCTTTGTTTCTGGGTTTCGAGAACGCAGAATTAAGTGGAATCTATAAGACTGTCATATAACAAAATTACTAATGGATGGGTTAGATGATTCAGTAACACACAATCGCAGAATTTCATTGGCTCGAAACAGGCTTTATAAGGGCATAGTCAATGCTGGTTGGTAGGGACATTTGCTAATGTTTACCAGTTAAAGTGCAGGCAGATAAAGGTTCTTTGTAAATATATACTGTAATGATTTTCTCAGCAAAGGAACAAATGATAAAAAAAGAATCACGTCTTAAATGATTTCATGCAAAAGTGAGAAAGATTGCTTATGTTTCTCACATTTCATTGTCAAAAGCACATCATATGGCCATGCTTAACTTAAAAGATTCAGGGAATCTGAAGTCTGTCTTAAGTATAATACAAGAAAGATTGGTGAGCAGCACCACTGACTGCTTCAGCATTACACGTTTAAATATTGTAAAGACTTCTTTACATTTTGCCAATGATAGATGCACAGTTGTCTAGACATCACTTAAGTTAATTTACAGTGATACGATTCAGTGAAACCAAAAAAATCCACCAATATAAAAATTCTCTTTGGGTTTAATTTAGCACATTTCCCCTTCTGTCCCTAAATTTTATTTCTCATGCACTTAATACCGTATCACAAAAAATAGATTAAAGCATCAATGTATATTTTAAGTGTTGTAAAATATAAGAAAATGCATTTTTTTAATGTAAACTAGTTTAAATAGTTTGAATGTTTGGGCTTTCATTTTGTTAAAAACAGTTCATTCTTCAGATTCTTTAATTGGCATATACTTTATTGATTCATTTTATTTACTTCTTTTATTTCAGGCCTTTCCATTTTGTAAATTATTCTACCTGACTTATATCTCAGATTTAGCACAGTAACCAGGAAGGTTTGCAGGTTTAGCAAATAAATACATGAAAGAATAAATGAGAAGTCATTTACACATTGTGCTTTGACCATATGGCCATAGAGGTTTTTAAAACTTACCATGTCTGAAGTGGGCTTCCTAGGTGGATCAGTGGTAATGAATCTGCCTGCCAATGCAGGAGATGCAGGTTCAAGCCTGGGTCATGGAGATCCCCTGGATTAGAAAATGGGAGCCCGCTCCAGTATTCTTGCCTGGAGAATTCCATGGACAAAGGAGGCTAGCGGGTTACAGTCCATCAGGTCACGAAGAGTCAGCAGGACTGAGCAGCTGAACATGCATGCTAATGTCTGATAAAAAAGAATATTTAAAAATAAAGCTCTTTTGTCTCCTGTGAAGAATAAAACATTAACGCTTAGTCAAACTTTTTTTTTTTTTTTTTTTTGCTATTGACCAAAGTCTACTGAAACCTCATAAATTACTGTCAAACACTGATTTGCAGAATACCACCCAACTATGTGGTGATTTATGTTACAAACAATAGATACAGTCTATCTTTTAATACTAATCAATCTATGTCTTTGCTGATAATCCACATGGTTTGTAATGAAAAATATATTCTTATTGATTCCATTATTATAATGTTGTGAGCTTTGGGAAGTGAAGAGGTAGTTTCATCTTACAGCTATCTCCTAATATCACAATAACTAAAAGTGTAGACTTTAGAATACTCTCTTTTGTTGTTACTGTGTAGATTAATATATAAAAATGATTTTTTTTGCAAATTTTATCATGTAATGACTTCACTTGGAATTTAATTTGTCTCTGGAGATTTAATTTTGCTATTATTCATGGCTTTACAAAATAAGGCCTCAGTGAATATTAGAGTAAGAAGATTTTATAATATTTTACAATAACTGTTAGATGAGATAATTGAATGGCATCACTGAATCAATGGACATGAGTTTGAGCAAAGTCCTGGAGATAGTGAAAGACAGGGAAGCCTGGCATGCTGCAGTCTGTGGGGTCACAAAGAGTTGGACACAACTGAGTGAATGAACATCTACAACAACAGTAACTTTAGTTTTTACATGGCAGGGGGCAGTCAGTACCATAGCAAGCACTACCAGTAAGTATCAACTTTCAAAAAATATTTTACAATAAACATCAATGATTTTAACACAATTTTATTATAATCATTTCTATTTAAGTAGTATAGATTAATTAAATTTGATAAGCAAAGCTTTTAATTCAAAAGTTAAAGTGTTTTTCTTGCACTGTTGTTCATGCTCACTGAAGAAGAGAATAGATATTTTAAAATGAATCCTAATTATCTTGTAGATAAACATTCTCTTACTCTGACCTCAGAATAATTATATATTCTGATTTTCCAGAAACTGAAGAATATTCTTCCTTTAATAACAGAATTTATCAACTCCACCAAATTTTTCTTTGGCATATATTTGCTTAAGTAACATAGTTAGGCCTCTGTAAAGAATCAGTGTTCTATTTCAAGTGTTTAGTCTTTAACACAAGCCAGACAAATTGATTATATGGAAGACTTTTAAATCTAGACAAGCTGAGAGTCAAGGTTGGGGAGTCATCTGAATAGTTCTAATCAGAGAGCAACTCTTAACTATCACAAAGAAAATCCCTCCAAAACCAGCATTTGAAACTCAACAAGATAATCAGAAGTCACCACATGAAAGCATCATGAAGACTTTTGGCTCTAAAATTATCTATACAAAGAGAGAAAAATGAGGATGCTGTTGTGTATAATCTGGGATTTACATGGAAATATAAGATTAGAATAGCATTTATAAATAAAAGAAAAAATTTTTGAATAAAATTTTAAAACTTAAAGAGTAAAGTAAGTCTTCCCAATTACTCTTCTCTAGTGGGTCAGATGGTAAAGAATCTGCCTGCAGTGCAAGAGATCAGGATTTGATCCTCGTGTCGGGAAGATCCCCCGGAGAAGGGAATGGCTACTCACTCCAGTGTTCTTGCCTGGGAAATCCCGTGGACAGAGGGACCTAGTGGGCTACAGTCCATGGGGTCACAAAGAATTGGACAGGACTGAGAGACTAACACTGAAATAACTGTACAAAATACCATGAACTAAAGTATAATTATGATTACTCAGTACAATGTGAAGTGAATTTTTTTGAGGGGTTGCCTCGAGTCTTGGTTGTGACATGCAGGATCTACACCGTGCCTCGTGGGACCTTCCGCTGTGGCACGGGTGCTGTGGGTAGAGAGAAACGGTGGTCCGTCTCAGGCCGATGCACGGAGGAGTCAGAGCGTGATTTTCCCAGTATCTCCTCTTCTGCTCTAGGGACCTAAAGATCATGTCGTTCAGCTGGTGCATCTACAAAATGGTGGAGGCACATCCATCATCAGGAGTATTTGAATGGGCACATGGAGCAGAGCCCTCGTAGATGCGATCTGACAAGCGTTGTGAGCAATGCATCATGTTTGGTTGGACTGAGCACCTGAGGCTCTCAGGCTTTCTGCTCTTGCAGCACGTCTGAACATATCCTACTCTATCTTGCAACCTCTTGCCTAGAGCATTTGCTGCAGTTTCACCAATGACGTCCAATGATTTTTCCTTATAATATTCAATCAGGTGACTGGGGACAGTGGCCTCCCTGAGTGTTTTGTTCTAGTTAATCTTAAAACCTTAGTCAAATTCTGTCAGGTGATGTTTTCATAACAAAAAACCTTAAATTTCAGTGTTTGAAGCCAAAAAGATTTATTTCTCTTATAACACCTGTTCGCTTGGCTAGGTTAGCAATGGCTCTGATGCACAGATATTCTTCATTGAAAAACAGACCATCTAGGGGCTGCATGGATGAAAGATAAATACATTGGGGAAGCATACATGGGCTTTTAAGTTTCTGCTCAGTAGTAGCACTTGTCATCTTTACAAGTTGTTTTCAGAGGCAAATTACCAATTTGGGAGTAAATGAAATAGGAAGTATAATCATTTCAGAAGGAGAGGCAAAAAAAAAAAATCATAATAATTGGAAGCAATAACAAAATATACAGCACTTCCTCTCTTTAATTATTTTCCTCTGTGGTGTTGCCTAACATTATACTTGGAACATGGTGGCAAATATTTTGAGTCAATGGCTTTTATTGCTCAACATTCTGCTTACTCAAATGTTATTGTTCCTTAAAAAGTTGCCTGTTATAAACAAATGTAGTTTTGCATCCATTATATTTAGAATTTTCCTTGCCAGAAAATACCAGAATAAATGTTAAAACTCACTCCTTTTATACTATACATTGTCTTTTAATGAAGTTTAACATCATATTAACTTTTTAATCACAGATAATATTATATTACTGACTCACATATAATTATAAGCTCAACTTAACAGCCTAATATTCTATACTCTCCTCATACTGCTTTTTTGCATTTAAATCATTATGCCTTAAGAACAGAATGCAGTGTTTATTCATATTAAGTTATATCTAAGAAAAAGATAATTTGACCCCATTTATCCAGATTGTTCAGAATTTTTTGGAATCATGGTTTTGTCATGCAACATATCCTCCTTAATTGTGAATCACAGCCTTCCTATGTAGCCACTTGAGCCCTAAGTTTGGTAGGAATACAAAACTGAAGACTGTAGGAATGTTCCAATCATAGAAAATGCTTTAAAAGATGACATTAGTCAAATGTTCCAGAATATATTAGACATGGCCCCCAAATATGGGCTTCCCTGGTGGCTCAGTAAATAAAGAATCTGCCTGCAAGGGGCTGTAAAAGATGCAAGTTCCATCCCTGAGTCAGGAAGAGCCCCTGGAGAAGGGAATGATAGCCCACTCCCGTATTTTCATATTCTTAACTGAGAAATGCCATGGACAGAGGAGCCTGGTGGGCTACATCCTCAGGGTCAGAAAAGCTGGACACAACTTAACTACCGACCCACCAGCACCAACCCAAATACAACTTTTTTTTTACATCTGGAATATAAGTAACAAATTGAACAAGAGACTCCAAAATTTGGCTCACTCTTAACACCAGATGCTCCAGGCATAACACATCTTGCATTCTCTGTGATGAATTTTGGATATGTCTTTTTTAGAAACCTGTTGGAGCAAGGAGAAATATTTTAAAGAAAAAGAGTTATGGTTTAGAGATACACATAGCTCTTTAGCGATGAAGTGAAGTTGCTCAGTCGTGTCCAACTCTTTGAGATCCTGTGTATGATAACCTACCAGGCTCCTCTGTCTGATACCACCATTGCATGTATTTTTGTATGCTTAATGGTGACCTACATTTTCTTGAGGCTCTCCTCGTTTATCTTCATTCATTTTTTCCTGTTTTCTTTTTTGGACATGCCTGCTCTCCATCAGTCTATCATCAGATCACTTATTCTTTCTTCTGTCAATTCATATCGACTTATGAGACCCCCAGTAAATATATTTCATTTCAGTTATTTATTTTCCAACTTCATAATTTCTTCTTTTTTTTATGAATTCTATCTCTGTATTGATATTCTCTACTTGATGTGATATAGCCATTATGCTTTCATTTATTTCATTAATCATAGTTCCTTTAATTCCATAAACCTGTTTATAATGGGCTTTATAAAACACTTTGTAATTTGAAGCTTTTGTTTTTGTTTTTTTTTCCTGATAAATCTGGACATCTGGTCACTCTCATAGGAAATATTTGTTACCTTTCCAGCATATAAGTCAAATATTGCTATTTCTTAGCATGTCTCATATTATTTTTGTTGTTAAAACTGGACATTTTAAGTAATATATTTTAGCAACTCTGGGTTCTGACCTTCCATTTCTCCAGTTTTGCTCTTGTTACTCTCTTTTTTATTACATCAGTGACTCACTGGACTATTTTGGTGGAGTTTAGGGAGCTCTGTGTTCTTGGCTACAGCAGTCAGGAGTAGATTCTCTACCTCCCTGGCCAAGGAGTTGAGGAGCGAAAAATTATTCTTGTTCAACTACCAAAGTCTTTCTTGCCAAGTTTTCATTGGTTTTCTTGATTAGATGATTTTTCATTTGCCAGTTAAATTTTGCTCATTTTTATGTTTTCTTAACAGGCTATATGTGGAGGAGATGGAAAGTTTTCACAACTCAGCTTAAAATACGCTTTAGTGTGAAGTGGTATTTCACTCTTTCTTTAATTCTAATAAATGTAATCTAGCTTTTTTAAAAGCTTTTTTTTTTTTCAATCTTACTATATATGGAAATAAAACCTCAGAAGCATTTTAGAATGTAACACAGACTTACATCTCCTTCTGTGTGGGATTTTGTAACACTTTTAAGAAGTCTTTTAGTTTGATTATTTGGTTTTTACAATCTTTCCATAAATCACCTCAAAGATAAATCACTGACCGATTTTCTAGTGCATTACTTGGAACTTTCTCTTTAATCTACCCTAGATACAGTGGCTACATCTCCTCATTTCAGTTCCCCACTCATTCATTTTACTCCTTCACTACTATCATTACAATGCTCATTCATTTACCACTGAAACTCTTATTGACCTAATGAATCAAACCGTCTTCCCCTTTCACTCTGTAGCTTTCTTCCTCACTCCAAACATCTACTCATCAGCTTTCCTAGGGGTTGCCTACTCAACAACTCTTGAAAGCCCACTTTTCTATAAGCCAAGAATAGAGAGATTGAGAAAATCAACAATTTATCCAGATTTTAAAATGTCTGCTATTTCTCCTATTTTCATTATATTTCCAATGACACTATCTTAAAATAGAAACTTCTTTCTTCTTACTGTCCCTAGGGAACAATCTAGACCTCTTGCCTTAAAATATTTTCTGTCAAAATATCTTCCACAACTTTGATGAAGTACATGAAGACATAGAAATCCTAACAATATTAAATGATATTAAAATGTTAAATACTCACATTATCTTTTTAAATCCTCTCTGAAACACCATATGATAGATGAAACTCTTAAAATCAAGTTCAAGATGAGGAAATAAACGTTCATAAAGAACAAGTAGCATGCCTAAATCATAAAGATTAAAGGTCTTTGAATACTCTTATAGCATAACTACAATGTTTCTCAGCCACAACAAAATATTTGCTCTGGTGCGCTTTATATAATTTGGTTTGTGCTTATTTTAATCCTTTCCTATATTCTGCTTTATAGTAAATCATTATGTGGCTATGCATTCAGTATCCTTTTAGACTCTGCAGTTGATAAGGGTAGAAATCATTTCCCAAGTGTCTATTAAATGATTTGATGTAGAGTCACTCAGTAACACTTAAATGAGTCTTTCCCATTAAAGACATTTAAAGACTATTGTTAATTAGTAGCTTAATTATTTTCTAGTTTTGCGGTAGTTGAATAACTTTTTCCTTCCTTTAAGAGACATACTAATTTCATCATCTTGGCCTCTTTCTAATTGTGTCATTATGAACTCCCTGCCCAAATCTAGCCTGAAGCTTCAGCTAGTTAGATATGTTTTGTAACTTTCCCTAAAGGACAGTTAAATCTGCATCCCTGAATTAACCATTATTCAGTGATGGCTAAAGAGATGCCCAAGGGCTTATGCCTATTCTTGTAATCACTATAAGGATTTTTAAAAGAGCTGTTTCAGTTCAGTCACTCAGTCCTGGCCAACTCTTTCCAACCCCAAGGACTGCAGCACCCCAGGCTTCCTTATCCATCACAAATTCCTGGAGTTTACTCAAACTCATATCCAGTGAGTTGGTAATGCCATCCAACCACCTCATCCTTTGTCATCTCTGTCTTCTCCAGCCTTCAGTCTTTCCCAGCATCAGGGTCTTTTCCAATGAGTCAGCTTTTCCCATCAGGTAGCCAAAGTATTGGAGTTTCAGCTTCAGCATCAGTCCTTCCAATGAATATTCAGGACTGATTTCCTTTAGGATTGACTGACTTGATCTCCTTGCAGTCCAAGGGACTCTCAAGAGTCTTCTTCAACACCACAGTTCAAAAGCACCAATTCTTCAGCACTCAGCTTTCTTTATAGTCCAACTCTCACATCCATACATGACCACTGGAAAAATTGACAACATCTGTTGGATCATCGAGAAAAGCAAGAGAGTTCCAGAAAAAATCTGCTTAACTGACTACACCAAAGCCTTTGACTGTGTGCATCACAACAAATTGTGGAAAATTCTTAAAGAAATGGGAATACCAGACCACCTTACCTGTCTCATGAGAAATCTGCATGCAGGTCTGTATACATCTTTGTTTAGACAATTATCTAAATGCATGTCCTATATGTGTTTGTCAATTTGTCTGCCCATCTATCTTTTTAACTTCCCTGATAAGCTAGTATCTCATCTATCTACTAATTATCAGCGTGTTTGCTCAGTGATTTATCAATCTAAGATTTATTTGCCTAAGAATGAGTGTATGTGCGTGAATTTTATTCAACTATGAAAATAAAATATAAGTAAATATATAGAGTACCTATTTTTTTCTCATTTAAGTTTAAATAGTGGGGAGCTTCCGTTCCATTCATTATGAACCCAACTGCAAAGTCATTAGAGATTTCATGAGGTATGTAGCAGCCCAGAATACTTGATTAGAGCTCTCTTGTTTTAAGCAGTCAATGTTGATAGGCTAGCTTTTTAAGCATATATGGTCCTTTTACAACATAGGAAGCCTCATAGACTGTGCTCATAGGGAGTGTAAATTTTTACTGAAAACTGAAGCCCTAGGATCTAGGATCCAACTTCCTCAGGTAAAATTTTCCACGAGATCTTTTTTTTTTTTCTCTATGAGATTTTGCATGAGAGTAGGGTTTATGGCACTCATTCCTCAGAATATCTACAAAGTTGTGGATCTTTCTAAGTTCTTACTACATGCTTCAAAATCATTTTTCAAGGAAACACATATAGTCTTCCATTAACTATCCTCTATCATTCTAAAATCAGAGAAATCCTGTCTAGTTTCCCTTCAAAGGACTTAGAGACATATTGTTGATCTTTCTATCCTGAGTGGAGGTCAAAGCAGGTGAATTGGATGCTTAGGTAAATTAGTGTGTGTGTGTGTGTGTGTGTTTTTTTCCTTATGTAATCATCCCTTTACATGTGTCTACATTAATTTATTTATTCATATATCATCTAGTACTAATTAATATATGCGTAATGTCTACTGTGTGTTATGTGTGTATGAGAGTCTGGGTGCTACCTGTAGCATTTTGTGGAGATTTAATTGGTCATCTGGAAAAAGTTAGTTTTCATTGCAATCACAAAGAAGGGAAATACCAAAGAATGCTCAAACTACCATACAAATGCACTCATTTCACATTCTAGCAAGATTATGATCACAGTTCTTCAAGCTAGGCCCCAGCAGTACATGCAAGGAAAATTTTCAGATGTACATGCTGGGTTTTGAAAAGGCAGAGAACCAGATCAAACTGCCAGCATTCATTGGATCATAGAGAAAGGAGGGGATTCCTCAAAAGCATCTACTTCTGCTTCATTGACTATGAAAAAGCTTTTGACTGAGCGGATCATAAAAATACTGTGGAAAGTACCAGACCACTTTACCTGCCTCCTGAGAAACGTGTATGAAGATCAAGAAACAATGGTTAGAACTGAACATGCAACAGACTGGTTCAAAATTGGAAAAGGAGTATATCAAGTTCGTCAAGGCTGTCTATAGTCACTCTGCTTATTTAACTTATATGCAGAGAACATCATGAGAAATGACAGGCTGAATGAATCACAAGGTAGAATCAAGATTGCTGAGAGAAATATCAATGATCTTAGATATGCAGTTGATACCCCTCTAATGGCAAAAACGGAAGAACTAAGGAGCCACTTGATGATGGTGAAAGAGGAAAAACTGGCTTGAAACAACTTTCTAAAAACTAAGATCATGGTATCTGGTCCCACTATTTTATGGCAAAAATAAGGGGAGAAATTGAAAGCAGTGACATATTTTCTTTTCTTAGGCTCCAAAATCAGCGCAGAGTGTGACAGCAGCCATGAAATTTAAAAATGCTTGCTCCTTGGAAGGAAAGCTATGACAAACCTATACAGAGTATCAAAAAGCAGAGACATCACTTTGTTGACAAAGGTCAATATAGTTAAAGAGTTTGTTTTACCAGTTGTCATGTACAGATGTGAGTATTGGACCATAAAGAAGGTTGAGCACCAAAGAATTTATGTTTTCAAGCTGTGGTCCTAGAGAAGATTCTTGAGAGTCCCGTTGGACTGCAAGGAGATCAAACCAGCCAATCATAAAGGAAATCAAACCTGAATATCTATTGGAAGGACTGATGCTGAAGCTGAAGCTCTGATACTTTTTTGGTGACCTGATGTAAAGAGCTGACTAACTGGAAAAGACCCAGATGCTGAGAAAGATGGAAGGCAAACGGAGAGGGGGGGTGACAGAAGATGAGATGGTTAGATCACATCACCAACTCAATGGACATGAACTTGAGAAAACTCTGGGACAGTGAAGGACAGGGGAGTCTGACATGCTGTAGTCCATGGGGTTGCAAAGAGTTGGACATGATTTAATGGCAGAAAACAACAAATAAAATTATCAATGACATTTTTCAGAGATTTGCAGCAAAAATGTTTCCAATTTATATGAAAACACAAAGATCTTGAATAGCTAAAACATTCTTGAGAGAGAAAAAGCGAGCTGGAGGAATCAGGCTCCCTGACTTCAGACTATACTCCAAAGCTACAGTTGATTAAAACAGCATGGTACTGGCACACACACACACACACACACAGAAATAGATCAATGGAAAATGACAGAAATCCAGGGATTATCCCACATACTTATTATGTGTCATCTAGTCTGTGACAAAGGAGCAAGTATATGCAATGTAGAAAATACAATCTCTTCAGTACATGATGTTGGGAAAACTATAAAGCTTGATGTAAAAGAATGAAATTAGAACACTTTCTAACACCATACACAAACTTAAACCAAAAAAAAATGAATTAACCTAAATGTAAGACTGGATACTACAAAACCCTTATAGGAAAATATTGGAAGAATAATGCCATGATCTTCAGTTCAGTCAGTTCAGCTCATTTCAGTTCAGTTGCACAGTTGTGCCCGACTCTTTGCGACCCCATGAAATGCAGCATGCCAGGCCTCTCTGTCCATCACCAACTCCCGGAGTCCACCCAAACCCATGCCCATTGAGTCGGTGATGCCATCCAACCATATCATCCTCTGCCATCCCCTTCTCCTCCTGCCCTCAATCTTTCCCAGCATCAGGGTCCTTTCCAATGAGTCAGCTCCTCACATGAGGTAGCCAAAGTACTGGAGCTTCAGCTTCAACATCAGTCCTTCCAATGAACACCCAGGACTGATCTCCTTTAGAATGGACTGGTTGGATCTCCTTGCAGTCCAAGGGGCTCTCAAGAGTCTTCTCCAACACCACATTTCAAAAGCATTAGTTCTTCGGCACTCAGCTTTCTTTAGAGTCCAACACTCACATCCATACATGACCACTGGAAAAACCATAGCCTTGACTAGACAGACCTTTGTTGGCAAAGTAATATCTCTGCTTTTCAATATGCTGTCTAGGTTGGGCATTTCTTTCCTTCCAAAGAGCAAGTGTCTTTTAATTTCATGGCTGCGATCACCATCTTCAGTGATTTTGGAGCCCAGAAAAATAAAATCAGCCACCGTTTTCACTGTTTCCCCATCTATTTCCCATGAAAAGATGGGATTGGATGCCATGATCTTAGTTTTCTGAATGTTGAGCTTTAAGTCAACTTTTTCACTCTCCTGTTTCACTTTCATCAAGAAGCTATTTAGCTCTTCTTCCCTTCCTGCCAGAAGGGTGGTATCATCTGTGTTTCTGAGGTTATTGATATTTCTCCCAGCAATCTTGATTTTGATTCCAGTTTGTGCTTCATCCAGCCCTGCATTTTGCATAATGTACTCTGGATTTAAGTTTAAAAAGGAGGGTGACAGTATACAACCTTGACATACTCCTTTCCCCATTTGGAACCAGTCTGTTGTTCCAAGTCCAGTTCTAACTGGACCTTGCTTCTTGACTTTCTTACAGATTTTTCAGAAGGCAGGTCAGGTGATCTGGTATTCCAATCTCTTTGAAAAGTTTCCACAGTTTATTGTGATCCACACAGTCAAAGTCTACGGCATAGTCAAGAAAGCAGAAGTAGATGTTTTTCTGGAACTCTCTTGCTTTTTTGATGATCCAGCAGATATTGGCAATTTGATTCTGGTTCCACTGCCTTTTCTAAATCCGGCTTGAACATCTGGAAGTTCACAGTTCATGTACTGTTGAAGCTTGGCTTGAAGAATTTTGAGCACGACTTCGTTAAAGTGTGAGATGAGTGCAATTGTGTGGTAGCTTGAACATTCTTTCACATTGCCTTTCTTTGGGATTGGAATGAAAACTGATCTTCCAGCCCTGGGGCCACTGCCGAGTTTTCCATATTTGCTGATATATCGAGTGCAGCACCTTAGCAGCATCATATTTTAGGACTTGAAACAGCTCAACTGAAATTCCATCCCCTCCACTAGCTTTGTTCACAATGATGCTAGCCCACTTGACTTTGTTCGCAGTGACACAAGGCCCACTTGACTTCATATTCCAGGATGTCTGGCTCTAGGTGAGTGATCACACCATTGTGGTTATCTGGGTCATGAAGATCTTTTTTGTATAGTTCTTCTGTGTATTCTCACCACCTCTTCTTACTATCTTCTGCTTATGTTAGGTCCATACCATTTCTGTGCTTTATTGAGCCCATCTTTGCATGAAATGTTCCCTTGGTATCTCTAATTTTCTTGAAGAGATGTCTAGCCTTTCCCATTCTATTGTTTTCTTCTATTTCTTTGCACTGATCACTGAGGAAGGCTTTCTTATCTCTCATTGCTATTCTTTGGAACTCTACATTCAGATGCTTATATCTTTCCTTTTCTCCTTTGCCTTTAGCTTCTCTTCTTTTCTCAGCTATTTGCAAGGCCTCCTCAGACAACCATTTTGCCTTTTTGCATTTCTTTTTGCATGACAAACCTAGACAGCATATTAAAAAGTGGAGACATCACTTTTGAGAGTCCCATGGACTGCAGTGAGTTTAAACTAGTCAATTCTAAAATGAATCAACCTTGATTATTTGAAAAGACTGATGCTAAAACTGAAACTCCAATTTTTTGACTACCTAATGTGAAGAGTCAACTCATTGAAAAAGTTCCTGATGCTGAAGATTGAAGGCAAAAATGGAAGTCAATGTCAGAGAATGAGATGGTTAGATGGCATCACTGACTCAATGGACATGAATTTGAGCAAACTAGGAGAGATAGTGGAGGACAGAGCAGGCTGGTGTGCTACAGTCCATGGGATCTGAAAGTGTCGGACACGACTTAGTGACTGAACGACAAACAATTGTTCAAAAATACATGGATGACTCTCACATACATGTCAAAAAATGAAAGACACATATAAAAGAGCCCATTTTATGTACTCCTCATCATATAGAGTTCAAGAAAGCATAATAATTTGTTTGTGGTCTCAGGATAATTTATCCTAGGCGTTACTGAATGGAAAGTGGTGAAGGGTCCTTCCGGGGTCCTGATAATTCTCTAAATGTTTTCCCCTGTGCTGTTACAGGTATGTTCATTCTGTAGAATTTAATTGATTTATACCGGCATTAAGATCTTGTACTTTTATTCTCTGTGTGTTGTACTTCAAGAGAAAGTTAATAAAAGTGTTATTATTAAGGCCTAAAAAATATATCTGAAGACCTAAAACCTGGATCTGCTAAGGAGATGGTTTGCCATATAAATTTCTCAATTTTACAGTAAGTTCTAAATATTCTAAAATTATTACTAGTTATTTGCCCTTGAAGAGAAAGCAGGAAGTTAGCCAGATATTCAGAAATGTTGGACAAGCCCAAAGGGAATTATAGATAGAGAAGAACCTAAAGGAGTGACGGGACCCCCACTCTGATCTGCAGGTTCCTGTGGCTGAGCTCCTTCTTAAAATCTTTCAGGCCAGGGAGCTGTGTACTCTGATTGCGGTCACCGCCACGTCCTTAGGCTTGCTGGAATAATTTAGCGACATTACTATCAACATTTTCAACTTCACACAAGGTTGGTTTGAATGTATTACAATGGAACAGTATTGTAACCCTGAGGAAAAAAAACAAACGTGTAATATGAAAGTATAAAATAAATCTTAAGATGTAAAATTAAAACATAAAATTTCTGTAGGAGAGATATTGTATTTGCAAACCAGCATGACCGTCTACTTTGTGTTAGAGCAGACTTGCATCTTTGGTATAAAACCTGTGTCTAAGAAATGCATCTCTTTAGAATAACTTAATCCCCTTAACTCCAGCTCTCTATAAAGTAACTTCAGCAGCCCCCTTGCTTGGAGACAAGATGATGATGTTCCTGTCCTCTGCCCCGTAGTAGCAGTACCGCTAGTTGCTCAGGCCTGTCCAACTCTTTGCTTGAATTCTCCAGTCAAGAATACTGGAGTGGGTTGCTATGCTGTTCTCCAGGGGTTCTTCCCTACCCTGTGATTGAACCTGGGTCTCCTGGGTCTAATACAGAGCATCTACACAATGTGTGGGACACAGCTGATTTTATTTGTTATTAGTCACCATTAAGTAAATCGGTAACATTTTATTGTCATCTGGCCATAGATAATTCATAGGTGGGTTCTAATCATTGACTGTGGATAATAAGAAAGAATCCAGTCCTCCAAGTTAGAAACTTTCAAGAGTTCAATTGGTTCTTTGTGCTCCAGGCCAAGAAGCCTGCCATCCACAATAGAAGTCTCTGGATCTGTAACCAGAGGGTAAGCTATGAGCACTGTGATATGCCAATCATAGCAGATGAAGAAGAGAAAAAGAGAAAGTGATATGTGTGCTGTATAAGAAAATGTGGGATACTTTGGGATGCATTAGTATCAGAAAAGTGCTATAAAAAATAACTCAAGACACTAGTCACTGCAAAGCTGGTGCAGTGGACAGGATTGTTACAGGTCTTGACAAGGGCTGGGGCCTCAGCAGGAGGCTTGCATGACCAGCTGGAAAGGACTGGAAAGCCTCTTTGTGCACAGATAATCTTTTCTACAGGATTTTTAAATTATGCCTATTATGATGCATTTGTTAATAAAAGTGCAATTATCTCAGCATGAACTGACCAACTGATGTTTTCTTTAGAGCATTACCTTTCTCTTAGGACAGCTTTTTTTCTGACTAATGTTTTCCATTGTCTGCGTCATTTCTGAAACGTGATGCTTCATCCAAGGTGAAGTCGCTCAGTCGTGTCCGACTCTTTGCGACCCCGTGGACTGTAACCTACTAGGCTTCTCCGTCCATGGGATTCTCCGGGCAAGAATACTGGAGTGGATTGCCATTTCCTTCTCCAGGGGATCTTCCTGACCCAGGGATCGAACCTGGGTCTCCCACATTGGAGGCAGACACTTTAACCTCTGAGCCACCAGGGAAGCCCGCTTCATCCAAAGAAAGCGAAATTGTCTTTAGCCTACCTCATGCTGTTCTTTATCTAAAGAGATAACACGTGAAAGAACATTTCGCCTGTGTTGAGTTGGGGGGAAAAAAAACGGTGCTAATGAATAAACATTTGGTTTTTCAGCCTCTGGACAATGTTAAAAGCAGCCTGAAAGAAGAACAACTTGAAGAATCCCAACACTAAATTAAACACGTAGACAAGACCAGATGTGGTTACAGAGACAGAATGTGACAGGAAAGCTCAGCTCAAGAGGATCCCAGCTGTTGTAGTGCCAATACTTCGACATGTCTGATGGCAGGCTAGGTGAGAAAAGTGAAAGTGAAAGTCACTCAGTCATGTCCGACTCTTTGTGACCCCATGGACTCTACAGTCCATGGAATTCTCCAGGCCAGAATCCTGGAGTGGGTAGCCTTTCCCTTCTCCAGGGGATCTTCCCAACCCAGGGATCAAACCCAGGTCTCCCACATTGCAGGCGGATTCTTTACCAGCTAAGCCATCAGGGAAGCCCTAGGTGAGAAAGGAAAGCCACAAGTGACATGTGGATTCAGAAGGAAGTCCAGTTCCATGTCTCTCCCCATATGCCTTAGCCTAAAGTAACTTCTATTTGTGGATTCCTACATACAAATGAGCTTTGTTTTCTCATTAGATCTGTTCAGAGCAAATGCATTTCTTGGAGAGTGGCTTTTGTTCATATTCCATATCACTCGCTTTAATCTTGCACTTTAAAATCTTAATAATTCAAGAATTGCTGTTGTCAAATTCAGACACTTGAGCTTTATAGGATTTCTGCTGGCTATTTTAAATCACAAAACTAACACATTTAAATTTTCTTATCTATAAATCCATGACTCTTGAACTTTTTGAAATCAGGGCCCTCTCAAAAAATATTAATAGAGGATACCAGCATATCTTCCCAGCTTTTATTTTATAGATAAGGACATTAAAGCCAACCAATATCTGAGAATGTTAATGTTTCATAATATACCCAGCATAGACCATAAAATCAGAAAACAAGCTACACAAAGCAAGTCAGTTTTACCAACAACTCTCAATTCAGATATGCGCAAGTGCCTCTAGATTTTTGCTCATCTCCTTGGTAACAAAGATTCACCATGAAAACCCTCCACTTCCCTTTCTTTGTCATTGTATGAGAGTAGAGATAGAGACTGCGGTACAGAGTGAAGCAAGTCAGCAAGAGGAAAACAATTAATACATATATGCGGAATCTTAACAAACGGTACAGATGAACTCATTTTCAAAGCAGAAACAGAGACACAGACGTACAGAATGAAAGTATGGACACCAAGGGGAAAAGTGGTGTGAACTGGGAGGCGGGGCTTGGCCTATGCACTGCCAATACGGTGTATCGAATGGAAAACCCCGGGACCCTACTGTAGAACGCAGGGAACCCTGCCCACTCTCTGTGGTGACCCAAGGGGAAGGAAATCCAAAGAGGGGATATGAGAGTACATAGCAGCTGATCCACTGTGTTCTGCAGCCAAAATACAGCATTGTAAATCAATTATATTCCAATAAAATTTTTTGAAAAGTAAAAAAGTTTGCTTCTTCAACTACACTGCCTGATAAAATGATCTCACAGCCTTATTGCACGTGAGTCCATTAAAGCTTATTGCTTATGATGAATTTCCTAACCAGACTGAAAACTGTATGACATCAGGAGAAACTGATGCTTTCGAGAGTTTATATCCAATTCTTTTTTCAAGAATGATTTTTTTATTATTTTGCACACAAAAAATCATTCTGAAGACCTTTTTAAATATTAAACCATATCTATAGTTGGATTCTCTTTAAGAGAGAGAGTAAAAGTGTTAGTCACTCCTTCCTGTTGGACTCTATGTGACCCCATGGACTGTAACCCTCCAGGCTGCTCTGTCTGTGGAATTTTCCAGGCAAGAAAACTGGAATGGTTAGCTGTTCCCTTCTCCAGCACTTCTTACCAACCCAGGGATCACATCCAGGTCTTCTGCATTGCAGGCAGACTCTCTGTCATTGGAGCCATCAGGGAATCCCCTTTAAGAGGGATGTATTAACATAGTAACAAAATATTTTACAGGACACTTAGACTGATGTATACTCAAGTTCTATTTACAGTAACAGTAACTATTCACAAATTATCTATTGGCCACATGACCTTCCAATGTTAATCTTTAAACTTTGAAGCTTTTGTTTTTATTTTTCAGTGATTTCTTCATGTTATATTACTTTTTCTCTTCCTGTATATTATCAACTCAAACACAGCATACTTCTTGTTTCCAAACAGAGTGTATTTTTTCTTTTTCTTTTTTTGGTCTATTCATCCCATCTATTTTAAGGACAATTTTAAAGCACACAGAAATTCAATGGGAAAGTTAAGAATATTGTGAGAGGTAGTCTCTCTCTAGGTGTTCTATACAAATTTTTAAACAGCTGTCTATAAAATGGTTATAAATGCATATTCTTGATAAACCAGCAGGCAGCACATGTATACATTTTTGAATTGCAATGCGATATGAAGTAGAGTGGAAGGATTTAATAGTATTCAAAATATTTCATGGGCACATTGTCAAAATACTTAAGCAAATGCTTTTTTTTGTATCCTTTTCTACTGAGTCAATATTAGTAATTTTCATAAAAGCATCTTACACAGTCAAGAGAGTCATGAATGCAATTTTTCCATGAACAGAATGAGCTTATGTGGAATATTGATTCTTCATGTCAAACACAGCTGGAGTGTCTCACTGGCAATTCCAGATCTGGCATACAAAACAGTCTCCCTATTTCTCATACCCCCTGAATTAGATGAAGGTTGGTTAAGAGGTACCTTGAAGAGATGCTACATGAAGACTGGGCTCTTGTAGCACCCAGGGAGATAAGAGAATATTATTAGTCATCCTCTAAAGTACCCCGCGGAAGACAAATCAAAGCTGTTTTTGTTTCCTCCATACTTTCCCGGGTGCCATAAGCCACTTCTGACGAGCCATGCCTGTTCCTTTCCCGTGGTCTCAGTGCAGAGCACGCCATCCTCTGTGAAGGGATTAGGCATCTGTTGCAAACAGATGGGCTACCCCAAGTAACACATAACAGGTAATAGCCAAACAGAATGAGTACTCCCCAGTTCTCAGGGCTGATTTAGCTGGATGCTCCTCCTCTGAATATGCTGCTTAATTTTGAGGGAGTTTACTGCCTTTCAGAGGATTCTCGCGCTTCTGAGGACATTTTAATGCTTCTTAATGCCCTGAGGTGGGCGTTAGGAGCTTCTCGATTTCTGGCTCACAGTGTGTCTTCAGGGTGTCCTCGCTGTGTGTCTATATCGTGCGCGTGCCTGCGGGATGAGTCACTTCAGCCGTGCCTGACCACGTGCGACCCTATCAACTGTACCCACCGGGTCCCCTGCCCATGGGCGTTCTCCAGGCAGGAGTCCCGGGGCGGGTGGGCTGCCGGGCCCAGAGACGAGTCCGCGTTTCTAACGTCTCCCGCGCTGGCGGGTGGGCTCCTTGCCGCTGGCGCCTGGGAAGGCCTGTCCAGACGGGTTCAGTCACTCAGTTGCGTCCGGCTCTCTGCGACCCCAGGGACTGCAGCCGCCAGGCTCCGCCGTCCCTGGGATTCTCCAGGCCAGGACACTGGAGTGGGCAGCCTTTCCCTTCTCCAGGGGATCTTCCCGACCCGGGAACCAAACCCGCGTCTCTCATATCTCCTGCGCTGGCAGGCAGGTCCTTTACCACCAGCGCCACCCGGGAAGCTGCA
>SJYT01040030.1:615607-648649 GCA_006410635.1 Cephalophus harveyi
CATTTCCTTCTCCAATGCATGGAAGTGAGAAGTGAAAGGGAAGTCGCTCAGTCGTGTCCGACTTTTCACGACCCCATGGACTAGAGCCCACCAGGCTCCTCTGTCCATGGGATTTTCCAGGCAAGCTATATCATAGTGGTTAGCTAATTCGCATCTTATAATTTTGTTTTCGTGAGCCATTTACATCTTCAGACTTTCAAAGCTTATTTTTTCTTCAGACTTACAGATAATATTCAAGTGAAGCCTTCTAATACTCTCTATTCACTGACATTTTCAGGATCTAAGTTGTACATTTACATAATTTCTTCTCTTTAAATTAAAATCTTGACATCACATTTTTTACTGAAAACAAATAGTTTCCACTGGAAAATATATGTGAAATGTCATATATTTATAATTTATATCAGGAGTTTTATAGTTAATAAAGTGACTTAAAATTTATAAGTTTAGGAGTTCACTTTTTGTTTCTGTATTAATAAAATGCAGGACTGAGTTTAGTATAAAAGTAGAAGTATTCGAGTGGCCTTCTTTATGATATCTACAAAAGCACTTCCCAAAGAGTTTAAAGTGTATGAGCTTGGGAGGGGAAAAAAAAAGCACAACGATATGCATTTCCCTCTGGCCTTCAAAGTTTGGGGTCATTTATTACCACTGTTAAAATACAGCATGCCAACTAGCAATGGATTATCCCAATTCCTTCCACATTACCCTGTTTCATTTTCACTGAGTATTTACCACCATTTATAGTCATGTAAAGATAAAATTTCAGCATGGGAAGGAAAAAAGCATAGTTATAAGGCAACATTTTTTTGTGGC
The DNA here is from genome assembly GCA_006410635.1 of Cephalophus harveyi. Taxonomy (NCBI): domain Eukaryota; kingdom Metazoa; phylum Chordata; class Mammalia; order Artiodactyla; family Bovidae; genus Cephalophus; species Cephalophus harveyi. The sequence goes on from SJYT01040030.1 coordinate 616,424, forward strand.
TGCCAAATTCTTAATTCCCAGTAGCAAGTCACTATTTGAGGGAGAAGCTGAAGAATAGTCGCATTTTGTTACCATATGACAAACTGTCACTTTATGAGAAATAGAAGGTATTATTTTGAATCCACAATTCCATATATATTTCATGTATTGGCCTTAGAAAAACATGTGTAGTTTGTCATTTCCATGAGATTGTAGAAACAATAAATTGAATAGATTTAGACTTGTGAATTGTGTTTCAAAAAAATTGTGAAAAGGAAAAAGCTGTGACATAGGTAGCCACAGAGAAGCGTATGTATTTTATTAGATTTTAACACTGAACATTCCTTTTGTATTTTATTTAATTTTGTATTGAAGTATAGTTATTTTTTGTATTGCATTGTTATACAGTTTAGTTATACAATAAGTAGCATTATTTTTTATTGAAGTGTAGTTATATTCTTGCCTGGAGAATCCCATGGGGACAGTGGAGCCTGGCGGGCTACAGTCCATGGGGCCACAAAGAGTCAGACACGACTGAGTGACTTAACACAGACACACATCGTTAATTTACAATGTTGTGCTGGTTTCAGGTACACAGCAGAGTATTTCAGTTATACATACACATATATGTATGCATATACATATTCATTTTCAGATCCCCTTCTTGTACAAGCTATTTTGAAATATTGGGAATAGACCACTGCGCTATTCAGTAGGTCCTTGTTTATTTCATGTCTGCTGCTGCTGCTGCTGCTAAGTCGCTTCAGTCGCGTCCGACTCTGTGCGACCCCATAGACGGCAGCCCACCAAGCTTCCCCGTCCCTGGGATTCTCCAGGCAAGAACACCGGAGTGGGTTGCCATTTCCTTCTCAAGTGCATAAAAGTGAAAAGTGAAAGTGAAGTTGCTGCCATATCCGACTCTTAGCGACCCCACGGACTGCAGCTACCAGGCTCCTCCATCCATGGGACTTTCCAGGCAAGCGTACTGGAGTGGGGTGCCATTGCCTTGTAGCATGTATATGTTACTCTCAAATACCTATTTATCCCTCCCTCCACACCTTTCCCCTTTGGTATCCATAATTTTATTTTTTATATTGGTAAGTCTGCTACTGTCTTGTAAATATGTTTATTTGTATCACTTTCAATTCAATTCCACATAAGAGATATCACAAGATATTTGTCTTTCTCTGTCTGGCTTACCTCACTTCATATAATAACCTCTAGGGCCATTCATGTTGCTGCAAGTAGTCTTATTTCAATTTTTTTTTATGACTGAGTAAACCTTCATATGGCTGAGTATATTTTCTAATAGATTAATAAAAACATATCAAGAATGCAAATATTTTTAACTGCCATTGTTTTGAAGTAAGCAGAAAGGCTTGGAAGGCATCCATCCATTGATGGTAGTTTCTTCAAATATAAACCTTAAAGAACAGTTAACACTGTGGTATTTACATATACTAGTCAATTTGTATGCATCTTTATTTACCAACCAGTCCATTCTAAAGGAGATCCGTCCTGGGTGTTTATTGGAAGGACTGATGCTGAAGCTGAAACTCCAGTACTTTGGCCATCTCATGCGAAGAGTTGACTCACTGGAAAAGACCCTGATGCTGGGAGAGATTGGGGGCAGGAGGAGAAGGGGACGACAGAGGATGAGATGGCTGGATGGCATCACCGACTCGATGGACATGAGTTTGAGTAAACTCTGGGAGTTGGTGATGGACAGGGAGGCCTGGCACACTGCAGTTCATGAGGTCACAAAGAGTTGGACACGACTGAGAGACTGAACTGAACTGAACACCAATCCTAAAGATAGAAGAAAGTGAAAGTTGCTCAGTCATGTCCGACTCTTTGTGATCCCATGGAGTATACGTCCATGGAATTCTCTAGGCCAGAATACTGGAGTGGGGAGCCTTTCCCTTCTCCGAGGGATCTTCCCAACCCAGGGATCAAACCCAGGTCTCCTGCAAGGCAGGTGGATTCTTTACCAGCTGGGCCACAATGAAAGCTCAAGAATACTGGAGTGGGTAGCCTATCCCTTCTGCAGCAGATCTTCCTGACTCAAGAATCAAACTGGGGTCTCCTGCATTGCAGGCAGATTTTTACCAACCAAGCTACCAGGACAGCCTAAGACAGGTGGCAATGTTATTACTTTCTTTCATGGATGAGGAAATGAGGCAACTGAGAGTCACAAAGTGATTTACCTAAGATAACATGGCAATTAAGTGACAAGACCAAGCTGTGAACTATGGCAGCATGGTTCCAGAATCTGCTCTGTGTTTCTATATCATCTATATTTAATGCTATCTGTGATGACATGATAGCTTTTATTTCTGAATAATATTTGAAAGGAACTTCTACTGTTGAATTGAGTCCCCTCAAAAAGATATATTGGAATGCTTGGAGAAGGTAATGGCACCCCACTCCAGTACTCTTGCCTTGAAAAATCCCATGGACGGAGGAGCCTGGTAGGCTGCAGTCCATGGGGTCAGAGAGTTGGACACGACTGAGCAACTTCACTTTGACTTTTCACTTTCATGCCTTGGAGAAGGAAATGGCAACCCACTCCAGCATTCTTGCCTGGAGAATCTCAGGGACAGGGGAGCCTGGTGGGCTGCCGTCTATGGGGTCACACAGAGTCAAACATGACTGAAGCAACTTAGCAGCAGCAACCTGAAAATATGAGGCCATCTGAAAGTAGGGTTGTCATAGATGTGGTTGGTAACTGCATGGTCACATTGGGGTAGGATGAAATCTTAGTTCAATAAGAGCACTATTCATACAAAAACAGAAGAGAGACAGGCATGGAAGCACACAGGGAGAAAACGGACAGTGGAAGCAGAATCTGGAGAGACACCTCTGCAAGCCAAGGATTATTAAGGATCACTGGCAAACATCAGACTAGAAGGAAAGACCTTTCTTTACAAGTATCAGAGGGGGTATGGCCCTCCCACTACCTTGATTTTAGACTTCAACCTTTAGATATTTGAGACAATGACTTCCTGTTTTAAGCAACCTGCACCAAGATTATTTGCAGACACAGGGAACTAAAAATAAACTGACCAGATTAATATACAAAACAGGGTCAGCAATAGTAAACAAAGAGGCACACATAACCTTCAGAAAGGTGGAATTCATATTCGGATGAAAATCTAGCAAAAGGCTTTGAGGTTTTCAAGAAACCTATGTTTTTACTTTGAAACTATTTAGGGATTAAAACATATTCAGTTTGGGTAATGAAGTTGTGATTTTCTGGATATCCCTTGCTGAACTATTTCAGGTATCTAACTGACCCTTGTGTATGTATACGACTGAAACTGGAAATATTGAGAATGGAGATAGCATGCCTTCTGATATATTCAGTTCAGTTCAGTCGCTCAGTTGTGTCCAACTCTTTGCAATCCCATGAATCACAGCACGCCAGGACTCCCTGTCCATCACCATCTTCCGGAGTTCACTCAGATTCACGTCCATCGAGTCAGTGATGCCATCCAGCCATCTCATCCTCTGTCATCCCCTTCTCCTCCTGCCCCCAACCCCTCCCAGCATCAGAGTCTTTTCCAATGAGTCAACTCTTTGCATGAGGTGGGCAAACTACTGGAGTTTCAGCTTTNGTCAATAAAGCAGAAATAGATGTTTTTCTGGAACTCTCTTGCTTTTTCCATGATCCAGCAGATGTTGGCAATTTGATCTCTGGTTCCTCTGCCTTTTCTAAAACCAGCTTGAACATCAGGAAGTTCACAGTTCACGTATTGCTGAAGCCAGGCTTGGAGAATTTTGAGCATTACTTTACTAGCATGTGAGATGAGTGCAATTGTGTGGTAGTTTGAGCATTCTTTGGCATTGTCTTTCTTTGAAATTGGAATGAAAACTGATCTTTTCCAGTCCTGTGGCCACTGTTGAGTTTTCCAAATTTTCTGGCATCCAAAATAAATTAATATTGCAGTAATAATTGCAACAGGGGATAAAATAAGAGAAATTAACCATTAACTTAAAAAAATTGGAAAATATGCAATGATCATGAATTGGAAGGGTCAATGATGTCTATATTCTTCCAGAATGATTTAACATAATCTCATTCAAAACTTAGTAAATTTCTTTGTAGAGATTTGCCAATTGATTTAAAATGAACACTTCCTAGATAGCGCAAATAGTCTTACACTTAGGTTTGAGAGACTTAAACTAGCTGACTTCAATGCTTACTATAAAGTTAATGTAATGGAGATACTGGATATTAGGTTAAGGAAAGAAAATATATCAATAAAATAGAATATAGCATACAGAGTAACAAAAACATATGCTTTATTTTTTATAAAAGTTGCTAAGGTGATTCAACAGTAAAAAAGAACATCTTTTAAAAAAAATAGATCTGCAACACTTGGATGTCTTTATATCAAAGAAAAAGAATCTCACATTCTGACTTGCTTCTAAAGCAAAAATTAATTCATGGTAAATTGTGAACCTCAATAAAGCTAAAATTATAGTCCTTCCACAAAACAACATGACCAAACATGTTTGAGACCTTGACATAGATTTCTAAGCCTAGCCAAAGCATTAACAATTAGAGAAGAAAAATGGAAAACTTGGAAGCAGTAAAATTAAAACATCTGTTGATGTCATTTTGGCAAATGAATAAACTTGCCAACGAATGAGACAAATATTTGCATTGAATATTTGACTAAGGACTCAGATCCTGAATACATAAAGAACTTCATATCAGCAATGAAAAGATTCAAAAGATTGGGTAAAAATGTCATCATATTCTGACTTGACTTTTTGCTGCTGGTCTGAAAAGCCAGACTAGCGTCACAGGTATATGAGTATGGGCCACCATGGCCTCTATGTTGATGTGCATCTGTGCTAAGTTGCTTCAGTCCTGTCTGAGTCTGTACAACCCTGTGGACTGTAGCCCTCCAGGCTCCCCTGTCCTTGGGATTCTCCAGGCAAGACTCCTGGAGTGGGCTGCATTTCCTCCTCCAGGGGATCTTCCCGACCCAGGGATGAAACTCGCATCTTTCACATCTCCTACATTGGCAGACACGTTCTTTATCACCAACACCACCTTTGAAAGGGTGATACAGGTTTCAAGGATGCTGCAACATTCAGAAAACCAAGACCATGACATCCGGTCCCATCACTTCATGGCAAATAGATGGGGAAACAGTGGCTGACTTTATTTTGGGGGGCTCCAAAATCACTGCAGATGGTGACTGCAGCCATGAAATTAAAAGACACTTACTCCTTGGAAGGAAAGTTATGACCAACCTAGACAGCATATTAAAAAGCAGAGACATTACTTTGTCAACAAAGTTCTGTCTAGTCAAGGCTATGGTTTTTCCAGTGGTCATGTATGGATGTGAGAGTTGGACTGTAAAGAAAGCTGAGCACTGAAGAATTGATGCTTTTGAACTGTGGTGTTGGAGAAGACTCTTGAGGGTCCCTTGGGCTGCAAGGAGATCCAACCAGTCCATCCTAAAGGAGATCAGTCCTGAGTGTTCATTGGAAGTACTGATGCTGAAGCTGAAACTCCAATACTTTGGCCACCTGATGTGAAGAGCTGACTCATTTGAACAGACCCTGATTGTAGAAAAGATTGAAGGCAGGTGGAGAAGGGGACGACAGAGGATGAGATGGTTGGATGGCATCACTGACTCGATGGACATGAGTTTGAGTGAACACTGGGAGTTGGTGATGGACAGGGAGGCCTGGCATGTTGTGGTTCATGGGGTCACAAAGAGTTGAACATGACTGAGCCACTGAACTGAACTGAACTGATACAGGTTAACAAAACTAAGTCCCTGGAGGTCTGTTGTTGCTATTCGCTGAACTGACTGGGGCAATCAACTTCAGCTACACTATGGCTCCAGGTTCAGTCTGACGGCAGTGAGACAAGCAGTCAAAGGCAGTAAGCCATGGGTCTCTGAGTGTGGCTGGCCACGTGCCCTAAACCTGGTCAACAGGAGAGGTGTGCCATCCACGGGGCAGCGCTTTCCCTTCAGCACCTTGCAAGTTTGGTCTGCTGCCCATGGGTGACTTGGGAAGCTTTCCCACCGAACCTCTGTCGTGCCTGGCAGGTTTTCAGCATAGAAGCCAACGCTGTGACCTGACACACCGATCTGATCAAAACCTGATTGTGCACAAACTGCTGGAACTAACTTACAGGGAGATCATTCCATCACTCAAAAATTTCAGTAGTTTTTGAAATATTTATCTACATGAAGGATTCCTGGGACTTTATCAGCAATCACAATTCACTGTTCTCCCATTCTTCACAGTTATCTTTTAGTTAATTGGGAATAAACCCTAAGATCACCTCCCTTACCTCCCAGTGGCTGTCTGACTGCTAACGGGACTCAGACTCTCTCCTTTCTCTTCGATACTATGTGACGTGGAAGATGCAGGCTCAGGGTCCTGTCTTCTCCTCTGGGATGAAGTTAGGATGCTCCTCAGGAGAAGTGAAGCTCCTTTATCAAGAACCGGGGTTTCCTTGCTGACTCAGTGGTAAAGAATCTGCCTGCAATGCAGGAGACACAGGATTGATCCTTGGATCAGGAAGATCCCTTGGAGGGGGAAATGGCAGCCCACTCCAGTGTTCTTGCCTGGAGAATCCCAGGGACTGAGGAGCCTGGCAAGATACAGTCCATAGTGTCTCAAAGAGTCAGACAGGACTGAAGTTCTTTCAAACTGGAAAACTGGTCTAAAAATCTAACTTCATAAAACTGAGTGGAACTAAAAATCCACTGACTCGAGGTATGTTAGATCACAGATAAGTGTAGCCTTACAGTTGTATTTATCCACAGAGCGTAAGAAGCTCCTGTCTGTTGCTCTTGGAAACAAGAAGGTTCAACCTTTGACATCCAGCCTAATATTCCAGTAAACACTAGGGAAGGTTTCACAACACTACTGTCTCATGATGGTACCCAGAGAGATTTTATTTTGGGGTGGGATGTGGTAGGGGGATTCAGGATTGGGAGCTCATATATACCCATGGTGGATTCATGTCAATGTATGGAAAACCAATATGGTATTGTAAAGTAAAATAAAGTAAAAATTTAAAAAAAAAATGCCTAAAATGTCTATTAGTAATTAAATATACAATGTGCCTTATGGATATAAACCAGATACCACTGTAAAAATGTTGCCGTGACCCTTAAAAGCAGCATGTGGTTGACATAGAATAGCATATGGCATGCCTTGATTCACAATACTTGTGTGTGCCTGCTAAGTCACTTTAGTCATGTCCGACTCTTCGCGACTCCATGGACTGTTGCCTGTCAGGCTTTTCTGCCCATGGAATTCTCCAGGCAAGAATACTGGAGTGTGTTGCCCTGCCTTCCTCCAGAGGATCTTCCTGACCTGGGGACTGAGCCTAGGTCTCCTTCAGCTCCTGTGTTGCAGGCAGGTTCTTTACCGCTGAGCCACTGGGGAAGCCCATATGCCCATGATGGCAACTAATGCTTGAACTAATCAACATGAGCCTCATATTACACAGCTTGCCCCAAGATTTTCCAGTAAAATTACTATGTATCGAGCTCATATTCTTTCTTGACTTCTGAGTGCACATATCAGAGTGTAAGTTATGCTCTATTAGAAAATAAGTAAAAATTGTAATGCCTAAAATTTATGAGCCATTTTTTAAATCTAGATTTAAAGAAGCACAGATTTAGACTTTTGCATTTCAGGAAGTGAGTGAAAGACGCTCAGTCCTCTCTGACATTTTGTGCCCCCACAGACTATACAGTCCATGGAATTCTCCAGACCAGAATACTGGAGTGGTTAGCTTTTCCCTTCTCCAGGGGATCTTCCAACCCAGGGATCAAACCCAGGTCTCCCGCATTACAGACGGATTCTTTACCAGCTGGGCCACAAGGGAAGCCAGCATTTCAGGAAAGCAGCTGGTTAATTATGCTCCCAAGACCATCTTCTCATGGATTTACACTAATCAGTTATCAAAGGACCTAATTTCTCTGCATTTCTAACTTGCTTTGTGTATTACTCTGAAAACACATTATTTACGGAACTTAAATTATTCTCACAATATATCCAGATAGACCTGAAAGATTCAAGTGGAACTTCTGACACATAAACAGACATAAAAGTAACTGAACAAAACACCTTAGGCTCATCATTAGTAGTAATTTTTAATCAAAATTCAGGTTTTATCCACCTTGAAAATTTTAAATAATTTAGAGAATTCTACCTTTTTAAATGGTGCTTATCAGTGTATTTCAAAAGCATTGATAGAAAATATCAAAGTATCTATTTTGACCACTCTAAAATACGAGTGTTTGCACATTTGAGTAAAGGTTTCTGATATGTTGAAATTAGTTTTTCCAAAACTTATTTTGTAAGAGCTCAGAAACCTTCCCCACACACTCAGGAAGGTCGATATAGAAATAACCAGTAAGCGCATGAAAATGCTTACAGTAACAGTAGTCATCAGTGAGATAACAACAAATATAGAGTGAGACACCATTTCACAAGCTCTGTAACGGTTAAAATACAATACTTTTTTGAAATTACCAGATATTGGCAAGGACTGAAGCAAGTCTATTTGTTTATTCTTGGTGGAAACATAAAATAATAAAACCATCTTGGAGAACTTTTTGGTGATTTCTTAAAAGCTTAAGCATATATCTGGCCCATGATTCAGCAATTTCATTTTAAATGTTTTTCCAAGAGAAATAAAACATATGCTAACAAGGATGCTTATAGCAGTCTTGTTTATATCAGCACAGAAAGAAAAAAGCCAACAACAAAATATTAGATCAATACATATTCTGATATATTTATATAATAATAATACAAGAATGAACTACTAATGTATGACAGCAAGGTGGATTAATTTCAAAATTGCTATATCAAATTAAAGAAGACAGACAAAAAAAAAATCACACATCCTATCCAATTCCATGTTTCACATCTTACCAACCAGGTGATTACCTGTTGGATTAGAAGTGTATGAGATGAAGTACAAGAGACATTTCCAGTAATGAAAGTGCAATATATCTTTTACTGAGTGGCAGATTTATAAATTTATTAGAATTGTCAAAAGTCATCAAGTTGAACATTTAAAATCTGTACATTTTGTTGTATAAAATTATCATTCAATTTTAAAAAGTCAACAGCAAAGTATGTAAGTCTTCTGTTTTTGTTTTAATGCTATATTAGAGCCAAGAGCATGATTTAATAGCCCTAGGAAGAGAGGTGAAAATGGTAATGTCCTTGGATCCTTAGGTGCAAGGGAACGTCTTCATCAAAACAGACAAAGTGCAAAGAGAGATGTCAGTGTTCCGCAGTTGTCCATATGATGTCCATATGAGCATCATCTCCTTAATGAGTTTCATATGTTACACTATTGCTCTGGAACGTGTGTTGTCATTTTTTTTTTCCCCATTCATAAGGCAATCTTAAAGCTCAAGTACCACTTTCCTGAGTTAATCTGTGCCTTATAACTTGCTTGATTTTATTATTCAGGATTCTAATAATTTTTCAAGTATGCCCAAAATAAATAGCCGGGGTAAGCTGGTTGCAACAAAACGAAAGCAAAAATTGCCTCTTTCATTTAACATTTTAATTAGAACAGAAAAAAAACAAGAGGTTAACTTAATTCGAGAAAAGTCCACAGAGACATCAAGGAATTTATGCATTTTTTTCTGGCGCTGGTACATTATTTGCCAGGCAGGCAAGAGCTCAGCACAGCCAGAAACAGCTCCCAAATGTGACCAGTGAGGCACGTTATATCTTAAATAACAATCGTGCCCTGCTGTTGGAAAGCCTCCCAAATGTGACCAGCGGGGAACATTAGATCTTAAATAACAACCATGCCTCTCCATTTAGAGAATAAATCAGTGTTTAAAAGAAACCTGTCCACGCAAGTACACTGTGATTAAAATTAAGTGAAATTAAGTAGAGCGTGATTGGAAGGTTTTTTTGGGGGGTGGAGGTGGCAGTTTGTACAAAATATCAATTGCTGGTATAACCAGGCTAAATGTAATTTCTTGAGACATCAGGCATGCAAGAAATGTTCTGGTCACTAGCTACCCTCAGGGTTTTTAATTCTACAGCACTTGCTGATTTGCACTGAAAATGTTATGCAGGTTGGTTATGTTGAATAAAAGACTAATTTGCATACAATTATTGATTGTTTGTTGCTCAGTCTCAGCTAAATGCAGATATTTTCCAGGATTCCACTGCTTAAATCCATGCATTTATATATTGTGTGTAATGTTTATAATGATACTTTTCAACTTCTATGGCCCATTTCTTCCAAGAAGCTCAAACTTACTAATACATGCTGATCAGCACTCTTTTCCCTTTTCAAAGGGGTAGTGATCTATAATGAGAATGTGAAATGCATATTTAAATAATCACAAATCAATGGGGGTATAATTAGAGTCCTTTCCCAAACAGCTGGTCTGGGAAGGATACATTGTTTACCTGCTGGACTTTGCATTAGAGGTCTATGAAGCTCATGGAAAGTTGGCATTTTAAGCTTGAGCAGATTCAAGAGTCTCCAGAGAGCGTTGTGTCCAAGTTTCCATCTAACAGCCGTCTATCAATGAACTTTGGAAAGTCATTGACTCCACTCACCTAAAATAAATGCCTGGAGTTGGGAACTGTCGGGGACACCACATATTTGCATGTCTTGGTGTTGCATGACCATGTCTTGCACGACCCTGCCTGAGGACAGAATCACTGGGTTCTCCATAAAATGCATCCAAAAAAAACTCCCCTCACAAAGGGGCAACATTTTCCCATGGCATGTCTGAAGAGTAAGGCTGAAGCCCAGCAGAGAGAGTCTTGATCTGTAACATGGCAACGTAAGGGCCAAATCCAGGAAGAATATCGCAGAGAAGATTTTGAATGGCTCAGGGGTTGCAAAGACTCGGACATGACTGAGCAACTGAGCACACAAAGTGGACCAGACGGCGACTGGGTGTGAAAATCCCAGCTAGTGATGGGGAAGGGCGGCACAGAGCTGGCGTGCTCTCCACCGCTTCCAAGTCCCCAGAACGCTGACTGCCTTTGTCCCTGTTACGACACAATGCATCCTCTCTTCTGTTTTCAACCTTCCCAGCCTTGAGAATTCACTAGCAGGGCCATGTGAAACTCATAAGGAGCCATGAAGTCTACAAAAGAATCATATAGAAACACCTGGCCCTACCAATAACAGCTAAACTGTCTGTTATACTCTGAAACATGATATCTACAATACCTCATTATTGAAATCATTATGAACACTGCCAAACATTATAAAGTTGAAAAGAGACAATTACTATGCATATTTAAAATGCACTATAAAAATAGTCTGATAAATATATTTTCAGCCTTCTAAGTTATTTGGCACTGTGCAGATGCCTTCTATTAGAAATAGAGTTATTTTTAGCACAATTTAGCAGTATACATGAAAGTTAGTCTACAATGGAAAAAGTAGGAGTCTTAAGATTTCTGAAATAGCTCTTTAATTCTTCATACTTTCATATGTGCATATTTATACAAAACTGTTATACATATATGTCTATGATTTAATATGTATAAAGAAATATATCAAGCAGGAATTTGAAATTATAAATATACCAGTTTCTTATTATTGGAAAATTTTGTCATCAAAATAATGTTAAGATGTGTATAAGAGACAGCCTAAAATGTCTATTAGTAATTAAATATACAATGTGCCTTATGGATATAAACCAGATACCACTGTAAAAATGTTGCCGTGACCCTTAAAAGCAGCATGTGGTTGACATAGAATAGCATATGGCATGCCTTGATTCACAATACTTGTGTGTGCCTGCTAAGTCACTTTAGTCATGTCCGACTCTTCGCGACTCCATGGACTGTTGCCTGTCAGGCTTTTCTGCCCATGGAATTCTCCAGGCAAGAATACTGGAGTGTGTTGCCCTGCCTTCCTCCAGAGGATCTTCCTGACCTGGGGACTGAGCCTAGGTCTCCTTCAGCTCCTGTGTTGCAGGCAGGTTCTTTACCGCTGAGCCACTGGGGAAGCCCATATGCCCATGATGGCAACTAATGCTTGAACTAATCAACATGAGCCTCATATTACACAGCTTGCCCCAAGATTTTCCAATAAAATTACTATGTATTGAGCTCATATTCTTTCTTGACTTCTGAGTGCACATATCAGAGTGTAAGTTATGCTCTATTAGAAAATAAGTAAAAATTGTAATGCCTAAAATTTATGAGCCATTTTTTAAATCTAGATTTAAAGAAGCACAGATTTAGACTTTTGCATTTCAGGAAGTGAGTGAAAGACGCTCAGTCCTCTCTGACATTTTGTGCCCCCACAGACTATACAGTCCATGGAATTCTCCAGACCAGAATACTGGAGTGGTTAGCTTTTCCCTTCTCCAGGGGATCTTCCAACCCAGGGATCAAACCCAGGTCTCCCGCATTACAGACGGATTCTTTACCAGCTGGGCCACAAGGGAAGCCAGCATTTCAGGAAAGCAGCTGGTTAATTATGCTCCCAAGACCATCTTCTCATGGATTTACACTAATCAGTTATCAAAGGACCTAATTTCTCTGCATTTCTAACTTTTTCTTTTTTTTAATAGGATGACTTAGGTGAAGACAGCTTCATTCATGCAAAACAATTTTGTTAGATTGTGTTGTAACACCTGTCAAATTTTAAAAAATATATCAGCATGCATATTTTTAAAAGAAAACATCAAAATTGGTGAATTTTTGTGTAGCCATTTTAATATTGAAGTTGGAAGGAAAACAGCAATATTTTTGGCATATTATACTTTTCTATTTCAAGGAAGGTATTAAGGCAGCTGAAATGCAAAATAAATAAATGATCTGTGCAGTGTATGAAGAAGTTGCTATGACTGCTCGAATGTGTCAGAGACGGCTTGCGAAGCTTTCTGCTGGAGCTTTCTTGCTGGACGGTCCTCCGTGGTCAGATAGACGAGTTGAGGCTGACAATGATACTGCTGAGGCATTACTTGAGAACAATCAACGTCATGCCACATGGGAGATAGCTGGCAAGTTCAAAATATCCGAAGCAAATGTTGAGAACCATTTGCACGAGCTTGGCTATGTTAAATCACTTTGAAGTCTGGGTTCCATATAAGTTGAGAAAAAAAATGTTCTTGACCATATTTCCACATGCAATTTTCTACTTCAACATAATGGAAACACTCCACTTTTAAAGCAAATTCTGACAGATGATGAAAAGTGGATACTGAACAATAATGTGGAATAGAAGAGATTTTGGGGACGAACAAAATGAACCAGCACCAACCATATCAAAGGCTAGGAGTCTTCATCCAAAGAAGGTGATGTTGTGTGCATGGTGGGCTTGGAAGGGAGTCCTCTATTATGAGCTCTTTTTGAAAACCCAAACACTTCATTCCAGCAAGTACTGCTCCCAGTTAGACCAACTGAAAGCAGCACTCAGTGAAAAACCTCCAGAATTAGTCAGCAGAAAACACATAATCTTCCATCGAAGTAACTCAAGACAGCATATGTCTGTGATCACCAGGTAAAAACTGTCATAGCTTGGCTAGGAAGTTCTGATTCATCCGTCATATTCACCAGGAATTGTACCTTTGGATGTCCATTTATTTCAGTATTTACAAAGTTCTTTTAATGGAAAAGAAAAAAAAAATCAGTTCCGTGGAAAACTGTAAAAGGCACCTGGAATAGTTCTTTGTTCAAAAAGATAAAAAGTTTTGGGAAGATGCAATTATGAAGTTGCCTGAAAAATGTCAAAAGGCAGTGGAACTAAATAGTGAAAACATTGTTCTGTAAAGTTTTTGGTGAAAATATCTTTTATTTTTACTTAAAAAATGAAGGTACTGCTTTGGGCAAACCAATATGCTTATTCTGATATTTGATTTTAAAATCTATAATGACTTAAAAAGATATCTCACAAATATAGATAAATTCAACTGAAACAAGTTTCATAAGCTGTGACACTCATTTTACCCTCCAGTAATTATACAAAGTGTGTGTGTGTGATTCTGCAATAAGCTACCTATGAATGATGTGCTTGCACATTTCACAGGTGGTTCTAGCTCTGAAACCTTGTGATAGAATCATTTATTGACTATGTGTTTGTTTTATAGCCTGTCTTTTTATTTGTCCTGAATGCCAAAGTAGTAACATTATTAATGGCTTCACTGTTTTAGTTTTTCATTAAAATCTAGTTCTCATCATAAAAGGTGCTTTTCAGTTGATCATACACTTTCTCAAGCATATTCTCTCCTTTAGAAGGACATTAAAAAAGTAGCTCATGCATTTCTTTAATAAAAAGCTTCAACAAAATTCATAAAATTTCAACTTCCCCTCCATGTTTAATCAAAAACAACATAAAATAGCTCATTAAGAAGCTTTATAAGGTAGTAAAATAATACTATAAAATGGCTTTAAATGCTATTAAAATTATAGAGTTTATCTCTTTACTTTGCCTGTTTACTTCTAAAATATCTTATTGTTTATGTCTTTAACTTGTCATTATCTAATAGTTCAAGGCAAGCTTCTCTAGAGGCTCAGATGGTAAAGAATCTGCCTCCAATGCAGGAGAGCTGGGTTCCATCCCTGGGTCAGCAAGGAAGATCCCCTGGAGAAGGCAATGACAACCTACTCCAGTCATCTTGTCTGGAGAATTCCACGGACAGAGGAACGTGGCAGGCTAGAGTCCATGGACTAACAAATAGTCAGACACGGCTGAGTGACTTTCAGCTTAAAGGCAAAGTCTAGAAGTTTTAATAGGAACCACTAAAATTTTATTTTAAACTGTCTTCATAATAATTTGGATTGTTTGTCTGAAATCTCATCAGAATTCAATTACTGATTTTGAAGATCACCATTAATTTTACATTTAAATTGTGTGATAGAGAATTATCTGATGGTCTTGTAGTGATGACTGTTTCCAATCCAGGGGATGTGGTTTTGACCCTGGTTGGGGAACTAAAATCCCACATGTTGCCAGGCATGGGCAAAAAATAAAATGTTAAAATAAATTATGTGAGAAAGGACTCCTTCTAGTATGAGAAGCCTCCATTCTGCTAATTTTTGTCATTGCTGCATGACCTCATTGTTAGGATGATTGATTATTGCTTAGAGCACCCCCCTAATTGTTCAGCTCAGGTGCCCAGTCATGTCTGCTTCTTTGAGATCACATGGACTGCAGCACGCCAGGCCTCCCTGTCCATCACCAACTCCCAGAGATTGCTAAATCTCTGAGTCAGTGATGGCATCCAACAATCTCATCGTCTGTCATCCCCTTCTCCTCCTGCCTTCAATCTTTCCCAGCATCTCGGTCTTTTCCAATGAGTCAGGTCTTTGCACTAGGTGGCCAAGGATTGGAGTTTCAGCTTCAGCGTCAGTCCTTCCAATGAATATTCAGGACTGATCTCCTTCAGAATGGACTGGTTGGATCTCCTTCCAGTCCAAGGGACTCTCAAGAGTCTTCTCCAGCGCCACAGTTTAAAAGCATTAATTCTTCAGTGCTCAGCTTTCTTTATAGTTCAACTCTCACATCCATACATGACCACTGGAAAAACCATAGCCTTGACTAGATAGACCTTTATTGGCAAAGTAATGTCTCTGCTTTTTAATATGCTGTCTAGGTTGGTCATAACTTTTCTTCCAAGGAGCAAGAGTTCTTTAATTTCATGGCTGCAGTCACCATCTGCAGTGATTTGGGAGCCCAAAAGATAAAGTCTGCCACTGTTTCCCCTGTTTCACCATCCATTTCCCATGAAGTGATGGGACCAGATGCCATGATCTTCGTTTTCTGAATGTTGAGTTTTAAGCCAACATTTTCACTCTCCTCTTTCAATTTTATCAAGAGGCTCTTTAGTTCTTCTTCACCTTCTGCCATAATGGTGGTGTCATCTAAGTATCTGAGGTTATTGATATTTCTCCCAGCAATCTTGATTCCAGCTTGTGCTTCATCCAGCCTGGCATTTCTCATGATATACTCTGCACATGTTAAATAGGCAGGGTGACAATATACAGGCTTGAGGTACTCCTTTCCCTATTTAGACCAGTCAGTTGTTCCATGTCCAGTTCTAACTGTTGCTTCTTGACCTGCACACAGATTTCTCAGGAGGCAGGTAAGGTGATCTGGTATTCCCATCTCTTGAAGAATTATCCACAGTTTTTTGTGATCCACACAGTCAAAGTCTTGGGCATAGTCAATAAAGCATAAGTAGATGTTTTTCTGGAACTCTCTTGCTTTTTCGATGATCCAGCGGATGTTAGCATTTTGATCTCTGGTTCCTCTGCCTTTTCTAAATCCAGCTTGAACATCTGAAACTTCACAGTTCACGTACTGTTGAATCCTGGCTTGGAGAATTTTGAGCATTACTTTGCTAGTGTGTGAGAGGAGTACAATTGTGCCTAATGATAGGGTTTGGTTTTTGTTTTGTTTTTTTGTTTTGTTTCATTTTTAGGGGATTGAGAGTATTCCAACCTGTTATGTGTTATGCATTTGAAAATTCAGAGTCAAGCTTAACTGATTTAAATGGAGTTGCAGACTATTCCTGATTATTGCTAATAGAATTAATGACATATATGTACACCAGACTCATCATCATTTACTCAAAGGAAAACCCACATTATAACACTGAACTAGAAACTTATCAGTACAGTATAGAAAGATGATACATGAATCTACATTTCTCTTAATGTTTTTATTTAAGCCTTTTGAGTCTGTTTAAACATGATTATTAATATACCTTTTCCAATATACAATAGATTTTTGCTATACCCATCCAATCTTGAAATATATTGAGAATTACCACTAATCCCTAAGGTTAACAATTGTTACTTTCTGTGTCTGAGTAACATAGTAAGAACTTTACAAATGGAAAATAGCACTTTTCCAGAACGTCTTTGCCACTCACCTATTGATGCTTAGCAGCAACTTCCTATAACACTCTTATCTACCCTAGAAATTTTCAACACCTTCACATAGGCTGAAGATAAATCTGGAGCCTAGATCTGCTGTATAATTCTCTCTTTCCCTGAATCACATTTGAACAAGGAGTCTCACCAGAGTAGAATTCCCAGATATTATAGATTGTGCTTTCAAAGTCCAAAGAAGCCCATTCTTACTCTTTCCTGGTTGGTGAAGGTATGAAATATAGCAGTTTGTCTGTTATTTCAGAGGAAAGGTCCTGGCATGACACAGCCACTTAACTCCTAAGACATTCCCTGATAAAGTAGATCCTTAAATCTCCAATTACCATCTACCTCATCCTAAAGGAAATCAGGTTTGAATGTTTATTGGAAGGATTGATGCTGAAGCTGAAATTCCAATACTCTGGCCACCTGATGTGAAGAGCTGACTCATTAGAAAAGACCCTGATGCTGGGAAAGATTGAGGGCAGGAGGAGAAGAGAACGACAGAGGATGAGATGGTTGGATGGCATCACCAACTCAACGGACATGAGTTTGAGTAAACTCTGGGAGTTGGTGATGGACAGGGAGGTCTGGCGTGCTGCAGTCCATGGGGTTGCAAAAAGTCAGACATGACTGAGTGACTGAACTGAATTGAACTGAACTGAACTGATAGGTGGTAATTATGATGGTAGCTGATCATTATTTCCTAATAGAGCATCTAGAGTATTTCGTACTTTCTGCTTATAGGATTCATTTACTTAATATCATTATATACAGAACTCATATTATGGTCTAGTGAATATTAGATGATCAAGAACTCTGTGAGTCTACTGTGACAAAGAAAGACAGGTTACTGAAGCCGCAAGCACTTTCATAGAGGAGTATCTTCTTCTTTCCATTTAGAGCTCAACTGCTTTTGATTTTCTCTTTCTACTGTAATCAAGAAAAACATTTGACAAGCCAAGAAATGTATATCAAGTGCTGGAAGTTTTATCTATGAGTCGCAGTGCGTATGTGCATGCTCAGGTGTGCTTGACTCTGGTATATGGACTGTAGCCCACCAGGCTTCTCTGTACATGGGATTTCCCAGGCAAGAATACTGGAGTGGGTTTTCATTTCCTCATCTGGGGGATCACATATTGTTGAAGCCTGGCTTTGAGAATTTTGAGCATTACTTTACTAGCGTGTGAGATGAGTGCAATTGTGCAGTAGTTTGAGCATTTTTTGGCATTGCCTTTCTTTAGGATTGGAATGAAACTGACCTTTTCCAGTCCTGTGGCTACAGCTGAGTTTTCTGAATTTGCTGGCATATTGAGTGTAGCACTTTTACAGCATCATGTGTTGTGGGATTTTAAATAGCTTGACTAGAATTCTATTACCTCCATTAGCTTTGTTCATACTATTGCTTCCGAAGGCCCATGTGACTTTACACTCCAGGATTTCTGGCTCTAGGTGACTGACCACATCATCATGGCTACTTGGGTCAATTGAGACCTCTAGAATTCTTCTGTGGAATCTTGCCACCTCTTCTTAATTTCCTCTGCTTCTGATAGATCCTTGCCATTTCTATCCTTTATTGTGCCCATCCTTGTGTGAAATCTTCTCTTGGTATCTCCAGTTTTCTTGACAAGCTCTTTAGTCTTTCCCATTCACTTAAGAAAGCTTTCTTATCTCTATTTGCTATTGTCTGGAACTCTGTATTCAGTTGGGTCTATCTTCCCAGCACTGTATATTCTTAAGGTGTGCAGCATAGTGATTTGACTTACACACATCAGGAAATGACTACCACAATGTTTTTTTTTTTTTTTTTAATTTTATTTTTACTTTATTTTACTCACAATGTTTAGTGAACACTATCAGCTCATATAAATATAAAATTTTAAAAATATATAAAAACATTTCATAATAAGAATTCTTAGGATTTACTCAACATCTTTCCCATATAACATACAGCAGTGTTAGTTATATTTATCATGTTGTTCATTACATTCCTAATATAAATTCATCTTTTTAACTATTTTTTATCAATGTGTTTATTTTTTATTCAGGAAATAATTAATTTACAATATTATTATGGTATCTAACATACTTCCTGAATCAGCCATAGATATACTATGTCCTGGAGAAGGAGATGGCACCCTACTCCAGTATCCTTGCCTGGAAAAGCCCAGACAGAGGATCCTGACAGGCTACAGTCCACGGGGTTGCAAGAGTCGGACACAACTGAGTGACTAAACCAGCACCACCATACAATGTTCCCTCTTCTTCGAACTCTCTCCCACCTCCCGCCCCATGCACCCTCCAGCTTGTCACACAGCACTGGTTTGAGCTCACTGCCTCACACAGCAGATTCCCCCGGCCATCTCTTTAACCCCTGCTCACGTATACACGTCCATGCTACTCTCTCCGTCCGTCCTGCCATCACCTCCCATCGCTGTGTCCGCGAGCCTGCTCTCTGTGTCTGCAGTTCCTCGTGCAGTTCTATCTTTTGCCCACTCTACGTTATAGGGTGTAGGCTGTAAGATTACAAATTTGAGCAAACCTTCAGGCAATTTCCCTTTTTTCAAAAAGTTTGAGGACAAACTTTTATTATATCCCCTTTATCTCATAACAGTAGATTTAAAATAAGCATTGTTTGGCTCTACACATGGACATCACCAGATGGTCAACACCAAAATGAGATTGATTATATTCTTTGCAGCCAAACATGGAGAAGCTCGATACAGTCAACAAAAACAAGACCAGGAGCTGACTGTGGCACAGATCATGAACCCCTTATTACCAAATTCAGACTCGAAGAAAGTAGGGAAAACTGCTAGACCATTCAGGTATGATCTAAATCAAATCCCTTGTCATCGCAAACACCCTCTTCCAACAACACAAGAGAAAACTCTAAACATGGACATCACCAGATGGTCAACACCGAAATCAAATTGATTATATTCTTTGCAGCCAAAGATGGAGAAGCTCTATACAGTCAACAAGAATAAGACCAGGAGCTGACTGTGGCTCAGATCATGAACTCCTTATTACCAAATTCAGACTTAAATTGAAGAAAGGAGGGAAAACTGCTAGACAAGTTATGACCAACCTAGAAAGCATATTCAAAAGCAGAGACATTACTTTGCCGACTAAGGTCCGTCTAGTCAAGGCTATGGTTTTTCCTGTGGTCATGTATGGATGTGAGAGTTGGACTGTGAAGAAGGCTGAGTGCCGAAGAATTGATGCTTTTGAAGTGTGGTGTTGGAGAAGACTCTTGAGAGTCCCTTGGACTGCAAGGAGATCCAACCAGTCCATTCCAAAGATCAACCCTGGGATTTCTTTGGAAGGACTGATGCTAAAGCTGAAACTCCAGTACTTGGCCACCTCATGCGAAGAGTTGACTCATTGGAAAAGACTCTGATGCTGGGAGGGATTGGGGGCAGGAGGAGAGGGGACGACAGAGGATGAGATGGCTGGATGGCATCACCGACTCGATGGACGTGAGTCTGAGTGAATTCTGGGAGTTGGTGATGGACAGGGAGGCCTGGCGTGCTGCAATTCATGGGGTCGCAAAGAGTCGGACACGACTGAGCGACTGAACTGAACTGAACTGAAAATATACACTAGCTATGATTATAAACCGATTAGACATAAAACGCTCCAGAGTCATCTGCCATGATTCATCTGACTTTTATTCGTATCGTACAGGCTAGTTTATATGTTGGAAACTTTCAAAGCTGCACTCTTTGAGTTTTTGTCTATACGGTAGATATCTGCATTTTCTTCATAAAACTTGGTTTTTGATTTTGGTTTTTTTGGCTTACTCTCTTGACACAGTGAAGGGAAGTCATAGGAGATTCCACTTCATCTCTTCTTCTCTGATAACTGCAACCTCCCGGACCAGGAAGTTAACCCTCCCTCCAAAGGTGAAGATGACATTTATATACATGCATGCATGCATGCTGTTGCTTTAGTCATGTCCGATTCTGTGCGACCCTATGGACAGCAGCCCACCAGGCTCCTCAGTCCACAGGATTCTCTCGGCAAGAATATATATATGCCGGGCATGGTGGACATAGTTGTAAACTCCAAAATACATATATACATTTATATATTCACTGTACACATATATAGTCTCTGAAATTTATATTTGTAAACTGAAGAAATACTCACAGAATAGGTTAGCTTGTGAGAAAGCTTTGGATTAGTTTCCATTTATCACCTGGTTTCCATAAGCTCTTACTTAATTCAAAGACTATAAACACACTTTAGGTGTTCATTAGTGTTGGCTCAGAAGTCTTCATCTAAGAGATAGGAAAACATTGATAATCTTCTTTTGTAAGTGCATAGTTATTTTAGCAAATGATTGTAGACTCCTTTATGAAAAATTCAAGTGATTCTTTATTACATAAGTTGTATTGGAATTGCAGCCTCTTTCCTCAGTAGAAAGGCAGTCTAACTAATAGGGTCAGGGTCTCTGAACCTGCTTGCCTCTGGAAAATGGGCAAGGGAGAGCAGCAGCTCACAGCCTCTGCTTCCTATCTCCTAGTATATGATTACCATTATGTAAATTGGGCAATATTCTTATTGACTAACACTCTGTCTTGCCCTGAGTGACACCATGATCTATTAGCCATCACACTGAATAGCTATAATTTCCCCTCTTCCTTGATATCTTTTGTGGTAATTGCATCCACCTTGCCTCTGACAGTTAAGTAATGCCATCTAGTCTCTCTCTCTGTGCAATGTCACACACAGTTCTAGACAGCATCTCCCGTCTCCCCCGGCCTATCTTGACATCTCCAGGCTATCTTGATAGCCATCAACTTGCTTCCCAAAGGTGTTAGTGCTCGTCCAGTGTTCTTAATAATCTAAGAAGTGGTTTTCCTCTGGGTTCTTCTAAAGAAACTCAAGCAGTGCATTCTCAGGTCTAAAGGATAAACCCATGACCACACCCCCACCTTCTTAAGCTTTCAAAACCCTCCTCCAAAACATGTCACCATAGTTCTAGCATCCATATGTAGTTTATTTTAGGCCCCTGCCATATCCAATCTTAAAGAAACAAGGTGAGCTGATGTCAAGTGTCACTGTCAGAATATTAAATCACAGGTCACAAATGAACAGCTTTTGTCAAATGATTCTTATTTATTTCATTTTAATCTTCTTTGACTTCCAGTCTAACACCCCAAGATCTGTTAAAATGCTCATTTCTTCCATTAATGCTAGCAGATAATGGCCACTTTTTATATTTCCTGTGTCATTAAGACTATTTCTTCCTAGATAAGACTGTACTTCTCACTCAAATTTTGTTGAGACTTGACTCTGGATATTGTCCTGGTGGCAATGAAAAATGTCATGGTTGGATCTTAAAGTGGACAAGATTCACCTGCTTCAGCTGACGTTACTACATGATACCTGAGCGTGGGGAGATCGCCCTGCTCTTGCTTGGAAAACGGGACTGTACCTGCACACAGTTCAGTTTCAAAAATAATGGGAAATGTGGGAGTCTCAGGTCCCCACATCTGAGGCGCTGACATTTTCCTTTTCCAGAGCTCTATCTTTGTCATGGTAGCCACTTAAAGCTGAGATTTTTTCTTTTGCATCACTTTCAGTGTTATAGTTGGGTCCTGGGTCTAAGTTTCTATGACTACAAAAGAAGAAATTCTCCTTTGAAACCTATAGAAGTTTTGTGGCATTCACAGCCTGCCTTAAATTGGCAATGGTTTGCTCTGGAAGGAAGTTTTTCTTTCTTCATGGTCTTCAATGCCAGACTACTTAAATGTTTATGGAAGACTCAGTAGAAGGATGAGGCTGGGTGTAAAGAAGACTCTCTGTTCAGTGAGTGTGAACATGGGAGCTTTAACACATGTGGAGTTACCTAATCAGCATCTAGAAGAAGCCCAGAGTCTCTTCTGTTTTGAAAGCAGGAAGACTAAAAGGATTTACAGATTCGGAGAATGGTTTTGTGAAAGCCTAGGAAGGTAAAGGGGCTTCCCTGGTGAGATTCCTTTAAAAAAACTTGTATATCACCCAGCAAACCCACTATGGGGCAAATTACTCTGTAAACACACACACACACAATTGAAAAAGACACATGTACCCTAATGTCCATTGCAGCACTATTTACAATAGCCAGGATAGGGAAGCAGCCTAGATGTCCATCAGCAGATGAAAGGATAAAGAAGATGTGTTACATATATCCAGTGGAATAAGCACTGAGCCATAAAAATGAGTGAATTTGAGTCAGTTGTTGTGAGGTAGACAAACCTAGAGCTTGTTATACAAAGTGAAGTCAGAAAGAGAAAAAACAAATATCTATATTAACACAGTATATGAAAACAGTACTGATGAACCTATTTGCAGGGAAGGAATGGAGATGCAGCAGGAGAGAAAACTTGTGGATGGTGAGAGAAGGAGAGGGCAGGCCATAGTGAGAAAGTAGCTTTGACATATATACACTATCACGTGTAAAACAGATATCTCGTGGGAAGTTGCTGTATAACAGGGAGCCCAGCCTGGTGCTCTGGGACAACCTAATGGGGTGGGGTGGGAGGGGAGAGAGAGCCTTACAGGGAATGGGACACACACACACACACATATATATGTATGTACATATATATATAATTATGGTGGATTTGTATTATTGTATGGCAGGAACTAACACAGCATTGTAAAGCAATTATCCTCCAATTTAAAAATAAATTAAAAATATTATCAGATTCTTGACATTAATTCCCTTTCAGAATCTCTCCCAGTGTGATCATATCCATCTGTGCTAGCTTGGAAATTATGAGACAGTAACAAAAATATTAATAGAGGTACATGTTTTTGATTCATATGTTGGAAGGTGGCTGATGAGAGCAAGTGTTAAGGAAGGCACTGCAGAGAAAATGAGTCAGTTTTCCATGTGTTGCCTCATTTCACAATTTTGGAAAAAATCAGGGGGACCAGAGGGAATGAGTCACTGGGTCACCAGAACACTAAAAGAAGGACTACCGGATACTGGTTACGAACAGCAGATTGATGGTGAACTTGAGAAATAGGTTCACCAGCACAAACCAGAGACCGTGTTTATAACAGGAGTTTAAACTGGACGTGCTTATTGTCTCAGAAATGTATCTAAGTCTTCACAACTAAAAAGAAAAGGCAGTATGGACTTCGAACAATAAACTAACAGATGGCTTTACTTTACTCCTTAACTGATCTATGCATATTTTTTAAACAGTGATTGTCCAGGGAATTTAATGAAGTAGGGGTTTCCCCAAGTGTGTGTTATTAGCTAGACTTTCCTCTCACGTCTTCACAGTGTCTCCAAGGAATTTACGAGGGTTCCACGGAGTGAAAGATGATGTAGAAATTGATGCACCTGTAAGAAGCGGGGGTTGAGCATCCCAGTCCTTTTATGGCATCTGCAGCAAAGTGTGATAACAGGGGTGTTCTTTTGTGACC
This sequence comes from Cephalophus harveyi, assembly GCA_006410635.1. Lineage (NCBI taxonomy): Eukaryota > Metazoa > Chordata > Mammalia > Artiodactyla > Bovidae > Cephalophus > Cephalophus harveyi. The sequence continues at coordinate 640,715 of SJYT01040030.1, forward strand.
TCAACATCTGTCACCAGGAGCTCGGACATAAATATTGCTTTCCGTTGAAAAGCAAAATGGAGATGAAAACCTACATCAATGTACGATGGTTTGATAGAGAGGCAGCAGTGAAAGTTATACTCCACACACTGTTTGCAGGGCTAGGAGATAAAATGTACAGGGACTGACATTAAAGAAAAAAAAAACTGGCTTATAGTTTCTTTATTGGACTTTGTAAGGGGATAATGTGTAGTGACCAAAGCACACTGACTGTCTGAAGAGGCCAGCCTATATATCACCTGGTTTGAAAGGCCGTATAAAGCTTCCAAGAAATCTATAAACGTGCCCTATGAAAACGTCAACACTTGAATTCCTGTTCCTTCAGAAACATGCAAGCCAATCAGTGTGCATCAAGGGAGGACTGTAGTAGCGTGAATGAGTTCACACTTTCTATTTATCTTTTTCTGTTGCACTTCTCTCCATTCTAAAACTGGAAGATAGGAGAGGTAGGCATAAAAATTCAAAACTGCATACTTTAAGGTTAAATTTTAAAATTTGCCTGGGACTTTTTTAAGCATGAAGTTAAACACTAAGGAGGCTGGCACAAAGTATTATCAGGCCAAACGCCAAGCCTACAGAGCCGCTATGAGCACAGTGTTTGGAGCAATGTGATCCTATTGGACTTCACATTTGGTTAGATGCAAAACTTGGTTCGTATCTTAAAATAAGTACCTAGTGGTCTGGGAGATTGCAAATACAGGGTCCATTTCTGAAGACTAAAATCTTCCATAATTCTGATGAAATAGCAAGAGTAAAAAGGTTTTTTAAAAAGCCTATAGAAGGCAGAAATAGATACAACTTATTTTGTGGCTACTTCAAATAAATAGTTCAAATTTGTATTCTATATTAACTCAAGTAATGAAGATTTAAATTTTAACTGAGGCAAAAATAAAAAACAGAGGATCTCTGAGACGACCCAGAGGGATGGTACAGGGTGGGAGGAGGGTGGGGGGTTCAGGATGGGGAACACGTGTATACCTGTGGCAGATACATGTTGATGTATGGCAAAACCAATACAATATTGTAAAGTAATTAACCTCCAATTAAAATAAATAAATTTATATTAAAAAAACAGAGGATCTCATATATATGTCTGTATATGTATACGTGCACGCAGACACACACACACACACACACACACACACTATAAAAATTCAAAACTGCATACTTTAAGGTTAAATTTTAAAATTTGCCTGGGACTTTTTTAAGCATGAAGTTAAACACTAAGGAGGCTGGCACAAAGTATTATCAGGCCAAACGCCAAGCCTACAGAGCCGCTATGAGCACAGTGTTTGGAGCAATGTGATCCTATTGGACTTCACATTTGGTTAGATGCAAAACTTGGTTCGTATCTTAAAATAAGTACCTAGTGGTCTGGGAGATTGCAAATACAGGGTCCATTTCTGAAGACTAAAATCTTCCATAATTCTGATGAAATAGCAAGAGTAAAAAGGTTTTTTAAAAAGCCTATAGAAGGCAGAAATAGATACAACTTATTTTGTGGCTACTTCAAATAAATAGTTCAAATTTGTATTCTATATTAACTCAAGTAATGAAGATTTAAATTTTAACTGAGGCAAAAATAAAAAACAGAGGATCTCTGAGACGACCCAGAGGGATGGTACAGGGTGGGAGGAGGGTGGGGGGTTCAGGATGGGGAACACGTGTATACCTGTGGCAGATACATGTTGATGTATGGCAAAACCAATACAATATTGTAAAGTAATTAACCTCCAATTAAAATAAATAAATTTATATTAAAAAAACAGAGGATCTCATATATATGTCTGTATATGTATACGTGCACACACACACACACACACACACACACACACACACTTCCCTGGTGGCTCTGTGGTAAAGAATCCACTTGCCAGTGCAGGAGATGCAGGTTCAGTCCCTGGGTTGGGAAGATCTCCTGGAGAAGGAAAGGACAACTCACTCCAGTATTCTGGCCTGGAAAGTCCCATGGACAGAGGAACTTAGTGGGCTACAATCCTTGGGATCACAAAAGAGTCAGACATGACTTAGCAATATACACTTATATCTGAGGCAATATTCTTGGTCATATTTCTTCACTATGTGAAAGATTTGGAGATTATATACTTGATAGTATGCAGTGGAAACTGGGAAGAACTTGCAATATTTTTACATTTCAAATGTAAGAATAAAAAGGAGAAGATATTTAGGAAGAAGGGGAAAACTGGATCAGATGAGTGCCTTTCGTATGATGTAGTCCCCAGTTGCCAAATGGAATACGTGGTGGTCCAAGAGGCACTGAAGAAGCAACACACACCGATTACACTAGAGAAAAATAAAGCAATGGGAGTCTAGGCTCTCTGGAAAACTGATTACCAGCAGGTGCACACTTCCATCAAGCTCTGCAGAGAGCACAGAACACATGTGCAGAAATATGCTGCATTTGATCCTGCTTCATGTGGCCATCACCTTCTACTAAGTATCTGTATGTTTGCCCACTTGCATTTGGAGTTTATCCTGACTTAATTGTTAGTACGTTACTCTCTCTTCTGGGCATTTTTCTTCCTTCAAAAATAGTGCATACTATTTCAGTCTTCTGCCTAAAGAGCATGCTCTAAGAAAAGCCAGAGCAAAAAGCTATAGCCGATTAATCCTGCTCTGATACATTTCACGTGTGCCCACGGGTACGGCTCTTTTTCATCCGCTTCTGTCATTTGTTGTTTACCCAGTTAGTGTTACTTTTGATTTAGGAAACCAAAGGGAAACATGAAGTTAAACGGCTCAGGAAAAGATGAGGCAACTTGGGAGTAACTCAGCACTAGAGCTTGAATCCCATATCAAACCCACAGCCGGGGCTAGCCTGAGGGGTTTAGACATCACCAAAACACCAGAACTGAGTTTTGTCAGGCGCACACTTACGGGAANAAAGATGAGGCAACTTGGGAGTAACTCAGCACTAGAGCTTGAATCCCATATCAAACCCACAGCCGGGGCTAGCCTGAGGGGTTTAGACATCACCAAAACACCAGAACTGAGTTTTGTCAGGCGCACACTTATGGGAATGTTCTTCAAATTCCGTTTGAAGGGCAAGGGCTGAGCTGGGAACTCGGTGCTCTCTGAAAGGAATCTACTTAGAGCTTTGTAAATATGTGTGCCATCCATAGCCTTTGGAGATTCAAAAGAGCCACATTTTTGTGACATTCCACCAAGTTAAAACATATTAGAGAGCATGGCACATGGTCAGTTTGGGTTAGTGGGGTTCTTTGATAGCCAGAAACTGGAACATAAGGGGAAAAAAGGACATCATAGATATTTGATTCTCAGAATTACTGTGCTTTTTAAGCATCATGCTATTTCTTCTGAGTCAGAAAAAGCAGGGTCCAGTTTGATGCTTTTTCTCTCTCTCCTTCAAATTTTGAAACACTCTTGGTTAAACTAGCACGTGTCTTAAAATGAAGCCATGGACAAGTCCCGGAGTCCATCTTTTGAAGTAAAAGCCTGACCCAGTAGTTAATGGTTGGAAATGTGAAGAGGTAGAAACAGAGAAGCTATTGGGCTGGGAAGCCAGTAACAACTAGGCTATCGTTCCGTCACACAGCAGAATCCTCAAACTCGCAGCTCCCTGAAACATGCAAAGGCCGACACATACTCCTGAATTGTTTTTACAGGAAGCTGACCCCTTTCAGATGAAAACTGCTGACGCAAGTACATAGACTGTTTGAAACCAGAAAGCTGATGATGCTTGAAAGCTCCCCTTGATGCCAACCAATCTGAGAATGCCCAGGAGCTCAACACACCTTGCTCCTTGAAAACTGTAAGACTTCTCACCACCCCCCCAGGGGGGTTACATAGCCTTGAGCACATTAGCCCACTGGGGCCCCTCCTGCTTGGCCAAGCAATAAAGCTATTCTTTTCCACATCACCTAAAGTGTCTCCACATTTCTTTTGGCACTGTTGAGGAGAGTCCTAGTTTCAGCAACAACACTTTTTTTTTTTTTTAGTTCTTTATTAAGAATACATCTCGACTGTACTGTCAATGATTTTTAGAGAGTGGCATGTAATGTTATACAAGAAAATATTTATAGTGAGCCTATATAAATAAATGTTGATGTTATTGCATATGTTGCATATAAGCTGAAATAAATTTTATAGTCATATAATATATCTAGTTGCCTGTGACATTTTATCAGTGAAAATCACATATTCTTCTCTGTTGACACCTAAAAAAAATGTCTAGTTAGATAGTTGCACAGTAATAAATACAAATTTGTTTTTGAAGAAAAATAAAATATTGAAGTCTGTGACAATCATATTATATTAACTCTGCAAGTTACATGATTTATCAACAGCATCTGATTTACACAAACATTTCCAAGTTTTTCTTTCTGTATTATTGATATTGCTTAATCATTTGCATCAAGATAAATGAAAGAGTTTCAAACACGATATGGATATCAAAGCTCCATTTAAAATACAAATAAACTCTAACAGATCAGAGGTCATTGGAAATGTCTTTTTTTTCTAGATTCTTCAGTTTCAATTTAGACATTTCCAAGTTTCTAAATCTGTCCATTTATCTTTACCAACTCGTCAAAAAAAACTTAAACTTTAAACTTGCTAAGAAATGAGAATAGGAAATGGACCTTTAGAACTAAAGGTAATATATGGTTCAGTTCAGTTCATGTCACTCAGTCATGTCCGATCTTAGCGACCCCATTAATCGCAGCACGCCAGGCCTCCCTGTTCATCACCATCTCCCAGAGTTCACTCAGACTCACGTCCATCGAGTCAGTGATGCCATCCAGCCATCTCATCCTCGGTCACCCCCTTCTCCTCCTGCCCCCAATCCCTCCCAGCATCAGAGTCTTTTCCAATGAGTCAACTCTTCACATGAGGTGGCCAAAGTACTGGAGTTTCAGCTTTAGCCTCATTCCTTCCAAAGAAATCCCAGGGCTGATCTCCTTCAGAATGGACTAGTTGGATCTCCTTGCAGTCCAAGGGACTCTCGAGTCTTCTCCAACACCACAGTTCAAAAGCATCAATTCTTTGGCACTCAGCCTTCTTCATAGTCAAACTCTCACATTCATACGGGACCACAGGAAAAACCATGGCCTTGACTAGACGGACCTTAGTCGGCAAAGTAATGTCTTTGCTTTTGAATATGCTATTACATAGTGATTAAAAAAAAAAATCTTTGTAGAATACATATGAGCTAGAAAGTGCTAAGTATATTTCTATACATCCTTTTTCTTGTTTAAAATAAATGTAGTTTTCAAGCAGCTGCCATTGTGTGTCTATGATTGTGATAATATAAAATGTGAAAATGGAACTGAAGCAAAGGTAACAAGAAAAAATGCCAAAGAATTCATCCAAATTATCTTTTTCCTAAAGGTGATTTTCTTTCAAGTCATGTAACAATAAAGGTACTTTTAAAATTATGTTAAGAAGCCACATACTAAAAAAAGCGACGTTAGCTGCCATAGTAACTGTGTATTTTATTAAACAGCACAAAATATCATAAAAGAGGAAACCATAAATTTGCATACATCCAGAAAAGAAGTAACTCAATTTAGTTTTATGCTTGATTTTTATTGACTCATCAGCTATGAATATTAATCTTTCCGGTGTGTAGCGAAAAGAGGAGCCGTCAGGGTCAAGCTTCTAGCGAGTGGAAGCCCGAGGGTAGCTGACGGCGCACCCTCCTTCCCGCGCCCTTCCTTTCCTGTTCTCCCCGTCTGCACCGGGAACAATTTAGCGAAAACGGTTTGCACCTTACCGATTCAATGTAAGCCTCAAGTCTCCGCTTCCTACCAGACAGTGATGTCTACCTGGTCAATGACAGTCCATAATCCTCACTCAGCAGCGAGTTAGTGTCACCAGCTTAAGTACCACGTTGCCTTCTAAGGACATCGCTTCAGAAATTTCCTCCTTGGTCTCTGTTAAAGGTGTGTTTCTAACCTCTCTGCTGGAATATTCCCCTCAGCATACAAGAACGGAGTTATGGCTGCAGTCTTAATAAACAAATAAAATAAAAACTCCTCTTTTGATTTCCCATTTTCCTTGCCCCTTTACGGGTAATCTCTGCAAGGGTTTCCAAAGGCAAGCATCCCTTTGCAAGCCCTGGGCTCACGTGCTATCACGGCCCCTCCAGCATTTCGTTCTTGCCCTCCCCCCTGCTTCTACTGATCCAGCAGCGGCCGCAGCTCCGTGGCTCAGGGGGCAGTCCTGAGCCTGTTCTTCACGGAGCACTCGGAATAGGGACCCGTCCTGGGCTGGCTGGCTGCTGAACCCGGGAAGAAAGCGAGCCTCCAGCGCGGGGGCGGCTGCCTTGGGCTCCGCTAGCTCCTTCTCTCGGCTGACTCACGGCGGCATCCCTAGCCCAGCCTGCCCGGGTCTCCTGATGCTTCCCGAACGATGGGGACGGAGGCAGGGGATACAAGGCCAGCCTCTGCTCTTTGGATGGGCTTTTCTGGGAGCCTGTCTGCTCATTTTCTGAAAATATATGTGCACTCGAGCATTGTCTATATGAGCAGCCTCAAACGATCTACACTTTTTTGACTTTTCTTCTCTTATTTCGTATACAGTCTACTATAGCAACCCACGCCAGCGTTCTTGCCTGGAGAATCCCAGGGACGGGGGAGCCTGGTGGGCTGCCGTCTCGTCTCTGGGGTCGCACAGAGTCGGACACGACTGAAGCGACTTAGCAGCAGCAGCACAGCACTCTTTATTCCTTCAGATAAACTCCTGTCCCAGATTTTTATCTCAGGCTCTGTTTTCAGGGGAACCAGGAAATGTCATCTCTGTCTCTCTCTCTCCTCACCGTTTTTTTTTTTTTTTTTTTTAATATATTTTCCTTAATTCTGCCCCTCTCCCTCGAAAATAATGCAAGCTCCCTTAGGAAAACATTATTGGTTTTCTTTTTAGTGAGAAACATAGCAAGCTCTAATATGTTAAGGGAATGAATAAAAGTAAGTAACAGATCTTAGTATATCTTTAGTGTACTAAATATGTAGATACTATTTTTTTTCCCTAAAACAAGATCTGACATACTATGCAGAATGCTGAAGTCTTGGCAATAAAAGAAATATTCTGCTACAGAAAACTGAACACTGGAAATAAATTATAGAAAATTAATACAAATTCTTTTGTCTCATTCAGTAATTCACTGTTTTTAAACCTTTTAGTAAATATAGCTTTGTTCCAAATAAACAAGATCTTGTCTGCAATTCTGTACAGGCCTTGTATTTTCACAAATATCCAAAATAAGTCAAATATTTTGAGACCACATTTATGTGATTTGGACTTATAAGTCCAAATATTTAGTATTAGTAGTCTTGCCTCGAGAATCCCATGGACGGAGGAGCCTAGTAGACTACAGTCCATGGGGTCGCACATAGTCAGACACTACTGAGCAGCTTCACCTTATGAGTATCATATTGCTAGCTATTAGATTATCTCTGCCCCTGCTGCTAAGTCGCTTCAGTCGTGTCAGACTCTGTGCGACACCATAGACGGCAGCCCACTAGGCTCCTCTGTTCCTAAGATTCTCCAGGCAAGAACACTGGAGTGGGTTGCCATTTCCTTCTCCAATACATAAAAGCAAAAAGTGAAAGTAAAGTCGCTCAGTCGTGCCCAACTCTTAGCGACCCCATGGACTGTATCCTACCAGGCTCCTCCGTCCATGGGATTGTCCAGGCAAGAGTACTGGAGTGGGTTGCCATTGCCTTCTCCTAGATTATCTCTATTTTCCTTCAAATAATACTGCAAATATGCCCTAATAAAATTGTAACTTTAAAATCTGATATTCACTATAACATTAGATATAAGATTTTCAAATCTTGTATCTAATTTCAAAGGTTTTTTTTAAAAAAATATCACATCCATTTATAATACTATAAACTTATGGATGAGTAAGTT
>SJYT01040030.1:648883-689312 GCA_006410635.1 Cephalophus harveyi
TTATGGATGAGTAAGTTTTCCCAGTAATATCAAAAATACTAGGTAAGACAATTTTTATTATTCTTTGCAAATAGAAAAAACTTAATAAATTTCCAGTATTTTAACTTATACTTTATTGTTTACCAATAATGAAGCTGAATGTTAATATTCTATTTTCTGTTAATTTCTTGCCAATATAGCCTCAACTTGTTTTCGTGTGATTCTTACTCTTAACAACCCAAGAGGTATTGGCTATTAATCATCTTCATTTGACTGCTTGGAAAACTGATAGAAGAAAATTACTCAGGGTCATGCAGCTGAACACAAACTTGAACTCAGGCACCTTAGCTCTGGAGCCCACAGATCTAGCCACTATGTCAAACTGTCTTCCTCTACGTCTAAGGTTCATTTCCTATCTTTTATTTGATTATGTTTTTTCTATTTATTGTTAAATTAATAGATTTAACAATAAAGATAACTCTTAAAAAGACATTTTAAGAGATTTTTAGAAGTAAAAATCTTATATCTATAACTAAAATATTTGATATTTCCCCTCCAGAGAAATAAAGTAAAATCTTGTAATAGCTAGTCAAATTTTATGTTTCTTTTCTGAAAGTTTGCTCCAATTTTTGCCAGTTTTCTCCAGTTTTTTTTTTTTTTTGCCATTTCCCCATTTTTGCCACTGTTTTAGGCCCCAATAATCATTTCTAATCAATCTCTCTACATTCTGCAATTCACAGTATTCTGGAGTCTGTTCAGGATTTTGCATAATCAATATTTATTTTTTTTTCCAAAGAGACAATTCCACTTTTAAATCCTGATTTTTCTAAGTAAATAGGGCCATATGTGTTATGCTTAAAATTTTGATAATTGTTGGTGCTGCTTTTTTAAAGTTATAAACAAAGACTGCAAATTACACTCTCTACAGAAAAATTAATTTGTGATGATTTTTAGTAGTCTTAAAAATTGAAAAGATCAAATCTGGTTGTATCCAGATTCTGATTGAATCCTCATTGCTGGGCTATACTGTGTCCAACTTGCTGCTACTTAAAGCCAGGGTGTATATGGGTATGGGTAGTTGAAGCTTATATAATTTTACCAATTTAAAAAAAAGACATAAATACAAAGTTAGGTGCTAAAATCAATACTTATTAGCAGGAGAAAATAAATCTCATCAAATTAAGAAAGACTTGGAGATACAGATTCCTTTCTTTTCAGAACTTGAGAAATTTTTGGAAAAAAGAAAAGTAGTTCTACGTTGAAATGTTTCTGGAGAATAAACTGCTATCCCCTCCTAGCCTGGAACACTATTCACAGCAGGAAAGAGCTCTCACCGTGGTCCCAGAAGTAAGAAACCATGAACCAAAATTTTCATCAGCTTTCACAGTATATTTTCTTCTGTTTAAAGCTAATATTAAAATTCTTTGAGTTCCTCAAATAGGTTTTCCAATCTTGACTCTAGATCTTTGCCTATATTGCTTCTATGTATCATTTCCCCATATCATCCTACAATGCCCTGTCATATCGTCTGATCACAAATGAAATATCTCTTAACCAGAGATCTTCCCTGATCTCTCTGCTTTTTATTCTTAGCAAACACACTTTCCATAAGTTTGTTTAACTCTCAAAGTTTGCCTTTTTGAAATGAAATAATAAATTACAAAATTCATGGCTAAGTCATTTGTGATACTCTTTGGATATAGTTTCCCCCTGATGCGTGTTAAGCTCACTGTAGAATCCTCAGATTCTAGCACATTGTCTTGCACATAAAGGGAGTCTGAATTAGTGTTTTGAAATTAATTAGTAAGTAGCAATAATTAAGTAGAAAGCCCTTCGTAGGTCTGCAATAGTTTATTCAATTCCTACACCTTTATCTATCCTGATTCTCTGGGGGACGTTACTCCTTGGGTTCTGCCCAGCAACTGTAATGAAAGGCACTTATAACATACTATAATTCTCTCTCCCAGCTACTCAAGGAGGGGTGAGCCATTTAGACAGAAAACTCAAAGGAGTCTGTGTATTTCTCTGCTTGTGCTGGCACCATTATTTAAATCTAGGAGATGAGGATGTCCACCATTATGACTGGAAAGAGAAAATATGGGCAGAAGTTTAGCAGCAGCATGGACTATGCAATGGCAAAATCAGATCACTTAATACAAAGGATCTTTCTAACTCAATCTCATTGTTTGACTTGAATTTTTCTTATACTTTGAGCGCATGACACAGCTGTCCTCTAAGTCAAATATATGTATATTTTCATCCATTTTGCATTATACACACTGCTACTCCTCTTCATTAACATTGATAATTGAGAACTGACATACATATTGAAAGGCTTTCCTTAAAGTACTTTGAAGTCTAATGAGGAGATTAAACTATCTAGAAAATGTATTTATCTAATAACTCGTTAAAAGTAATCGTACTATGATCTTTCCTAATGACCTTTATGCCATTAAACAAGAACCAGCATTCATCAAGGCTGTCTAGTTACCAGAGGAGTGGTAATTCACAATAGAACAAACTCTGAATTTACAGAGAATTACAATTCTTCGTTGCGCTAAATGGAGTGCGTCATTAACCGCAATGAACCTTAACAGAAAATGAAGCAGAGTCAAGACTGAGTAATGAAGAAACCAGGAGAGTGTGACTTCCATCCTGAATAATTAATCAACAGAGGCCTGATGCGAAGTTCGAGAAGCACATGAAATGAAGTAAGTGATTTGTAATTGATGTCAGCTTGGTTGTATACCATGTGTATGTGTTTTTATGTGTGTTTATACAAATACACACGTATATGTTAACTTGACTCATTTATAGTTAAGACTTTTCTCAAATTAATAAAGAAATCTCTAATACTTCAATTAGTAATATTTTGTGTGTTGCAATATTTTTCTACACTGTATTCATGGATGGACAAAACACTTTGAGAATGTGTAAATATTTCTAACAATAAGACAACTCGACTACAAGACCAACTACTACAAGAAAATACAACCAACTATAAGAAAATCTTATAAAACGAACACATTACAATTAGAATTTAGAAACATTTGAGAAAAAAAATGAAAGCAAAATACTTAATTTTTCACTCAGTACGAATAATAAGTATTGGCATCTAATGGGCTTCCCTGGTGGCGCAGAGGTTAAAGCGTCTGCCTGCAATGTGGGAGATCAGGGTTTGATCCGTGGGTTGGGAAGATCCCCTGGAGAAGGAAATGGCAACCCACTCCAGTGTTCTTGCCTGGAGAATCCCATGGACGGGGGAGCCTGGTGAGCTACAATCCATGGGGTCGCAAAGAGTCGGACACGACTGAACGACTTCACTTTCACTTTCTTTCAAGGCTTCCCAGGTGGCGCTAGTGGTAAAGAATCCTCCGGCCAATGCAGGAGACATAAGAGATGCGGGTTCGATCCCTGGGTCAGGAGATCCCTGGAGGAGAGCATGGAAGCCCACACCAGCATTGCCCGGAGAATCCATGGACGGAGGAGCCTGGCGGGCTGTGGTCCATAGTGTTGAGAGTCAAACACAACTGAAATAACTTAGCGCCTGCCCACACCCAGGTACTCAATGTGCAGATATTGAATGGGCAAATTCTAGAAATGAAAGTTAAGTAGGACATGTCCATAAAATTCAAAGTAATAAGAAACTGAATCAAATCAAATTTGATCAGAAAATCAACACTGATGATAAAAGTTATGAGCACAAAATGTATCCTGTATTAATTCAGAAACTGAGAGTGCTGTGTGTAAAATGATACAATCAGACGCAAACTCAGATTCTGTTTCCTCTGCACAGGCACTTAGGAAGCTTTTGTGAGGGCACACGAATCTTATTTTGAACCTTACTTCCAGGTCTTCTGTTTGTAAATGTGGTCATGTATTTTAATCACTCAGTATATCGGTCTCTATGTCTTTGATTAATGAGAATAATACCTTCCTCATAGCTAATCCTTTATAATAAAAGACAGTGAATTTAGATGTAGGCCTGAATCACAGCTCTTCTTTTTATAACCTTGTATATATATATATATATATATATATATATATATTTTTTAATGGCACCTTTGCTGAGATAAAATTAACATGTAAAACTCTGCCTTTCATACTCTGTAATTCAGCATGGTTTAATTTATTTACAGAGTTGCTCATCCATTACTGTTACTGGTGTTAGTACTTCTCCCATGCCACACATCGTAAGCCACTGAATGTGTGTGTGTGTGTGTGTGTGTGCGCGTGTGCATTTGTGTGCTCAGTCATGTCTGACTCTTTGTGACACTGTGAGCTGGGGTCCTCCAGGCTCCTCTGCCCCTAGGATTTTCCAGGAGTGGGTTGCCATGCCCTCCTCCAGAGGATCTTCCCGACCCAGGGATCAAACCCACATCTTCCGTATCTTGACATTGGCAGGCAAATTCTTTACCACTGTGCCACCTGCCAATATCTAATTCCAGAACATTTTCATCAGTCCCAAAAGAAACTCCATACCAGCCAATAGACACCCACCAATTTCTCCCTTTCAGGAAAACACATGCAATTTTTATCTCTAGGAATTTGTTTTTGTCCATTTTTGTGAATTTTTTTAAGCATTTCATAAATATAGAATATGTCATCTGCAAATGAAATAATTTATTTTTTTCTTATCTGAATACCTTTTATTTCCTTGCCTAATTTCTCTAAATAGACCCTCCTGTGCAATATTCAATAGAAGCGGTGAGAACAGGCATCATTGTCTTGTTCCTGATCTTAGACAAACAGCCGTCTTCTTGCATTAAGTATGATGCTAGTTCTTTTTTCATAGGTGTCTTTTTTCATGTTAATGAAACTCTGCAGTCCCAGTTTGCTGAATGTCATTATTATCAAAGGGTGTTGAATTTTGTTAGATCCTTTCTCTGTGCTTATTAAGTTGATCTTTCTAGAGAACTAACTTTTAGTTTAATTCCCTCTGTTATTTTTGTATATTCTCACTCTAATCCATATAACTTCCTTCTTTTCACTTCTTTGGGTTTCATTTAATATTTTTCCTAGTTTCTACTTTTGTTAGATTTTTTTTCCTATTTGTTAGCATTTATAGATTCCCCCATAAGCACTATTAGGTGTTTTGGTATATTGTATTTAAATTTTAATTCACCTCTAAGTATGTTTTCATTTCCCCCCTTATTTATTCTTGATATTTCCGTTATTTAGGTATGCATTGTTTTATTTTCACATAATTTTAAATTTCCCATATTTTCTTTTAAATTCCACAAATTTCCTTCAGCTATTGATTTCTAATTCAGTTCCATTGTGGTGGGAAAATATATGTTTTGTGAAGTCTAGCCTTTTAAATTTATTGAGGATTATCTAATGGCCAGATACGTAGTATATCCTGAAGAGTGTTCTATGTGTACTTGAAAACAAAGTAGTTTCCAGATGTTGGTAGAGTGTTCTATAGATAATTCTCAGCTATATTTGGTTTGTCCTTCACTAGTAGCTCAGCTGGAGAAGGAAATGGCAACCCACTCCAGTGTTCTTGCCTGGAGAATCCCAGGGATGGGGGCGCCTGGTGGGCTGCTGTCTATGAGGTCGCACAGAGTCGGACACGACTGAAGCGACTTAGCAGCAGCAGCAGTGGCTCAGCAGTAAACAATCCCCCCTCCAATGCCGGACATGAAATGCGAGTTTGATCCCTGGGTTAAGAAGATCCCCTGGAGAAAGAATTGGCAACCTACTTTAGTATTCTAGTCTGGAAAATTCTGTACATCAGAAGCCTGGCAGGGTACAGTCCATGGAATCACTAAAGAGTTGGACACAGCTTAGTCACTGAATAGCAACAATATAGTTGGTTTACAGTTTAAGTTTTCCTCTTGTTCAGTTGCTAACTCATGTCTAAGTGTTTGTGACGCCATAGACTGCAGTGCATCAAGCATCCCTGTCCTTTACTATCTCCTAGAGTTTTCTCTTTCCTCACGAGTATTATTTTACCTGATTTTTCAGTACGGAAAGTTAAGCTTGGAATATCCAAATAACATTTAATTTTCAGTTTCTTTATCAGCTATGTCTCTTTTTGCTTCATATATTTTGGACTATATTGTTAAGTGAATAAGTGTTGGTAATTGTTATGCTTTAATACGTAGATAGCTTTATCATTGTAGAAGACATTTACTGCCATGGCTCAGAATCTGTGCCTCTACTATCATTTTTTTTCTTTAGCGTCTGCTGCACTATATCTAGTCCTATTTTGCTTAGTATTTGCACAGATATATTTTACCATCATTTACTTTTGACTTACTTATGTTTTAAATATATTTATTTTAAAGTATTTGTTCAATACTTTTCAACTTTTACTTTTGTTTGGTATATTCAAATCATTTACATTTATTTAAATTATTCATAAGAAAGAATTGCATATGCAATTTTATTATTGTTTCTATGTCTTTCTTTCCCTTAATTCCCATCACTGCCTTTCCTCTTTGACAATAGATGTTTCCTTATGTACCACCTTAATTTCCATGTAGCTTTCCTTAAAACATTTTTGAAATATTTTCTTAGCAATTGCCCTGGATATTAGCAGTAAGTTAAAACAATTTAGTTCCAAGTAATTCAGTTCCATTCAGTTCAGTCCCACGGCCATGTCCAATTCTTTGCAACTCCAGGGACTGCAGCACGCCAGGCCTCCTTATCTGTTACCAGCTCCCAGAGTTTACCCAAACTCATCTCCATTGAGTCAGTGATGCCATCGAACCATCTCATCTTCTGTTGTCCCCTTCTCCTCCTGCTCTCAATCTTTCCCAGCATCAGGGTCTTTTCAAATGAGTCAGTTCTTTGCATCAGGTGGCCAAAGTATTGGCGTTTCAGCTTCAACATCAGTCCTTCCAATCAATATTCAGGACTGATTTCCTTTAGGATTGACTGGTTTGATTCTCTTGCTGTTCAAGGGACTCTCAAAAGTCTTCTCCAACACCACAGTTCAAAAGCATCAATTCTTTGGCACCCAGCTTTCTTTATAGTCCAACTCTCACATCCATACATGACCACTAGAAAAACCATAGCTTTGACAAGATGCCTTTGTTGGCAAAGTAATGTCTCTGCTTTTTAATATGCTTTCTAGGTTGGTCATAGCTTTTCTTCCAAGGAGCAAGTGTCTTTTAATTTCATGACTGCAGTCACCATCTGCAGTGACTTTGAAGCCCGAAAAGATAAAGTCTGTCACTGTTTCCATTGTTTCCCCATCTATTTGATGTGAAGTGATGGGAATGGGTACCGTGATCTTAGTTTTCTGAATGTTGAGCTTTAAGCCAACTTTTTCACTCTCCTCTTTCACTTTCATCAAGAGGCTCTTTAGTTCCTTTTAAGTTCTTTTAGTTCTCTGAAAAAGAGGCTGTTTTAGCTCCTTAGTTCCTGTAGTTCTGTCATAAGAGTGGTGTCATCTGGGTATCTGAGGTTTTTGGTATTTCTCCTGGTAATCTTGATTCCAGCTTGGGTCACCTCAGGCTATACAACTAACAAGGAGACAGTATTGGATTCAAGTTTTAAGGAGCACACCTTAAAACTTGGCCCACCAGACCAAGACTCAGTTTTTCCCACCATCAGTCCCTCCCATCAAGAAGCCTGCACAAACTTCTTAACCTCGTACACCAGAGGGCACACAGAAGAAGCAAGATGGACCACAGTCCGGTAGTCTCCAGAATGAAAAACCCAATTATGCAAAATTAGTCAAAGTGAAGAGGTAGACAGTTACCTCCCAGATGAAAGTGAAAGTGAAGTTGCTCAGTCGTGTCCCACTCTTTGCAGCCCCATGGACCGTAGCCTACCAGGCTTCTCAATACATGGGATTTTTCAGGCAAGAATACTGGAGTGGGTTGCCATTTCTTTCTCCAGGGGATCTTCCTGACCCAGGGATCAAACCCAAATCTTCCACATTGTAGGCAGATGCTTTACCCTCTGAGCCACCAGGGATGAAGGAATAAGATAAAATCCCAGAAAAACAACTCAATAAAGTGGAGATAGGTAACCTCCAGATAAAAAATTCAGAATAATGATCGTGAAGATGATCCAGGATCTGGGAAAAAAGAAAGGAGAAGATGCAAGAAATGTTTACAAGATCTAGAAGAACAAAAAAACATACAAACAGAGATGAAAAATAGACTAGAAGGAATCAGTAGCAGAATAATGGAGGCAGAAGAACAAATAAGCGACCTGGAAGCCAGAACGGTGGAAATCATTGCCCAAAACAGAATAGAGGGAGAAGAATGAAAGGAAACGAGGACAGCCTAAGAGGCCTCTGGGACACCATTAAATGCACCATCATTCGCATTCTAGGGGTCTCTGAAGGAGAAGAGAGAGAGAGAGGACCAGAGGAAATATTTGAGGTGATACTAGCTAAAAACTTCTCTAACATGGGAAGGGAAAGGGTCAACCAAGTCCAGGAAGCACAGAGCATCCTAGGCAGGATGCCCACGGAGGAACACACCAAGACACAAAATAATCAAAATGTCAAAAGTTAAAGACAAAATAATAAAATTAGCAAGGGAAAACAGCAAATAGTATACAAGGGAACTTCCATAAGGCTATCAGCTTATCTCTCAACAGAAACTCAACAACCAGAAGAGAATGACATGGTATCTTTAAAGTGATGAAAAGGAAGACCCTACAACCAAGAATAATCTATCCAGAAAGACTTTCATGCATATTTGAAGGGGAAATCAAAAGCTTTCCAGACAAGCAAAAGTCAGAATTCAGTGCCAACAAACCAACTTTACAATAAATACTAAAATAAATTCTCTAGGCAGGAAACATAAGAAAAGATAAAAGACCTATGATAAATAAATCCAAAGTAATTTCTTAATTGCTTGCATGTTTAAGTGTTAATAGGATCATAGAATGAAAATAAAAGTGTTATTCATTCAATCGTGTCTGACTGCTTGTGACCCCATGGTCTGCAGCCTCTCTCCGCAGAATTCTCCTGGCAAGAACACTGGAGTGGTTTGCCATTCCCTTCTCCAGTTTGCCTATTCCCTGGGGCTCAGAGGATAAAGCGTCTGCCTGCAATGCAGGAGACCTGGGTTCGATCCTTGAGTTGGGAAGATCCCCTGGAGAAGGAAATGGCAACCCACTCCAGTATTCTTACCTGGAGAATCCCATGGACAGAGGAGTCTGGCGGGCTACAGTCCACGGGGTCACAAAGAGTCGGACACGACTGAGCGACTTCACTCACTCACTCTCCAGGGGATCAAACCTGAGTCTCCTGCACTGCAGGCAGAGTCATCCACCAGGGAAGCCCTAATAGGATCACACATATCTATAACTAGCTTAAACATATATGGATCAAATGCACGAACCAAAAGACATAGCCCAGCCGGGTAGATACAAAAGCAGTGCCCATATATATACTGTCTACAAGAGCTTTACCTCACACCCAGCGACACTTGCAGACTGAAAGGAAGAGGATGAGAAGTGCCCACTACTGTTATGTTACTGTCGATTTTTCCCTTGACGGTTGTTGGTACCTGCCTTATGTATTGAGGTGCTCCTACGTTGGGCACATATATATTTATAATTATTATATCACCTTCTTGAATTGAACCCTTGATCATTATGTAGTGTTCTTTGCTCCTATGGCAGTCTTTTTTTTTTTTTAAAGTCTATTTTGTCTGATATGAGTATTGGTACCCCAGCTTTCTTTTGCTTTTCATTTGCATGGAATTTGAGATTAGAAATAAAAGGCATTTAAAAAAGCTATAAAAAACACAAGCATATGTCAGCTAAAAAGATGCTACTAAACAATCTTAAGAGAAAAAAAAAGCTGAAAGAATTCTGATTTTAACCTAATTTCCATGAAGTTCAGATACATGCTATACCTATTAGTTCATGAATAGGATTCAATATTTCTGCAATAATGCTCTCAGATATTAAACCCAAGTATATCAGCTAACTGTATTTTTCTTCTCTTCTAGCATCTTCATATTCTGTGGATGGGTCACATTTATGATATAAATGAAGTTTCTTTCATGGTGAATGACAAAATGGATTCTCAAAAGTTAGTGGGGTAATGTTTGTGAATTATGTAAGATTAAAATCCAGTTATATTTCACAAGGTCACCTTGTGTGGTGTCTGTGTGTGTGGATAGTATGGGTATGTGCATACAGGCAGATAAAGTGTCATATCTTTGAAAGGTGGTGTTTTTTTTTTTAATCCTATTTTCTTTCATGAATTGTGGGCAATTTGAAGTGAAGAGGGATTTGGGGTGGTGGTTGAAAGTTTCTTTTCCCTTCCTGAATCAGTTTGCATTCTTATTTGAAAGGCATAGACATCACTCTGGCTACGTTAAGCAGAGATGAAATATGTCAAGACAATTGGCAGATTCAGGACTCATGTGGCCAAGAACATATGTCAACTCTGCGATGCTCACATTTTGACCTGGGCAAGAAACACTGCCGTGAGAAACTCTGCAGCCCCTGGCTCTCAGACGCCTGTAAGCTGTCCTTGCACCACGCCAAAGTCTGTCACACAGAACTCCACCGTGTACTCACCCCTAGAGCAGATCACCAGTGGGCTCATCTGACTGGTGTGTTCCAGCTCCAAGAGGAGCTGTGAAACTCAGCTTCTGACTCCTCCTGTTGAGAGGTCTTCCAAAATTAGAAATTCAACAAATAGAGGAAGAATTCCAAAAGGTGCTGGATTTAATTTGAAATAGAATCATGAAAACAATAGGGATAGTTGACAACAGACTTTATAGGCAATGCTTTATATTGTGAAATCAATAAATAGAAGCCTCAGTTAAATAAAGATGAGATGGGAACCCCCTAAACACTGTGATGATAGCACAGCTTGAAGGGAAGAAGAAAGACACTTTTATTCTCCTGGTAACACTCGGCCAATGAAAAGCCATGGACACTTTGTTTACCCCAGGCTTCCCAACTTTCCTTTCTTGTCTATAGAATCATTCTCCTCCTCCTGTGTGTGAGGTCTTGCACATGGCTCACAATGGTTGCAGACCCCAAATTAAAATTGTCTGTGGACCCCAAATAAACCCATATTTACTTGAGAAATATCTGGTAATCTATTTGTTTTAGGTCAACAATATCAACACACTTTTTTTCAAAGAACTCTCATTCTGTCTCCCCTACTCCATAGACAAAGTTGGATCCTTACCTTACACCATTTACAAAAATTACTCAGAATGGATCAAAGACCTAAATGTAAAAGCTGAATCTATAAATCGCTTAGAATAAATCTTTAGGGTAAAAGTTTAATGACATTGTATCAAGCAAGGAGTTTTATATATGACTCCAAAACACAATCAAAAACAAATAGGCAAGAAGTGGGATTTTATCAAAATTACCAACATTTGTGCATCAAAGCACATAATCAACAGCATAAATGGTGATCCCTTAGGATATAAAAAAATATTTGCAAGTTACATATTCAACAAAAGATTACAGTCTAGAATGTTTAAAGATTCTCTACAGCTCAACAGCAGAAAAAGGAAAACAAAAACAACAAACTTGGATTTCAAAATGTGCAAAGGACTAGAAAAGATATTTCCTTATAGAATATAGAAACGACCAACAAGTACATGAAAATATGCTCAACATCACTAGTAACTAGGGAAATGCAAATCAAAACCACAATGAGATGTCACCTCACACCTCAAAAAAGACAGAATTCTCAGGCCCAAGTGCTGGCGAGGAGAAAGATGCAAAGAAAGATTCAGGAGACAGGAAGAAAATGCCTCAGAAGACTCATCAGAACACTGGTTAGATTGCCCCTGTGTGGAAATGACCCCAGTCTAAGCAAAGTCATTTCATACTGTTCATGGGGCTCTCAAGGCAAGAATACAGAAGTGGTTTGCCATTCCCTTCGCCAGTGGACCATGTTTTGTCAGATCTCTCCACCATGTTTTGTCAGAACTCCCATCCGTCTTGGGTGGCCCTACATGGCATGGCTCATAATTTTGTTGCATTAGACAAGGCTGTGGTCCATGTGATCAGTTTGGTTTATTTTCTGTGACTGTGGTTTTTATTCTGTCTGCCCTCTGATGGAGAAGGATAAGAGGCTTGTGGAAGCTTCCTAATGGGATGGACTGGCTGTGGGGGAATGTCTGGCTCGATGGACATAAGTTTGAGTAAACTCCAGGAGTTGGTGAAGGACAGGGAAGCCTGGTGCACTGTAGTCCGTGGGGTGCAAAGACTCGGACACGACTGAGCAACTGAACTGAACTGAAGGAAAGGCGACTTGAAAAAATAGTACAAAACACACAAAAAACTGGAAAATGGTCTAGTTTGACAAGAGAGGTACCAAGTTTCTAAGACCAAGTTTGCCATAATGTGGTAAAGAGGAACAAAGCCACAATTTATATTCAAGTCTCTGATTCATGAAGCCTCACACTCTCAATGAATGCTATTCTTCCAATTCAAAAGGGAACTAGAAACAACTTTTCAAATCTATAATATCTTTACAAAGAAAGCATACTGTGAAAATTAAGTTATTTTTTTAAATCCATAGAGATGCTTTCAGTGTCATTTTTAGATATATTAATTGCATAAAAACTAATTATTACTCTTATTACCCAATTGAATCTTACTAGGATAATTGTATTTCTATTGAGCTCAGTGAATTTTTTCCTAGCTAATTTTCACAGTACTACTATTCTTTGGGAACTACATGATTATTTTCTAATTGACCATAAGTTTTCTTCCTAAGGTAACTCTGCAATTGACACAATAGGTAGCCCAGATTTTTAAAATCAGAACCTTTTTTGGAGGACCAAAATATGAAAGAAAGACAACAAAACTGACATTGATCACAATGCATTATTCCTGAGAGTAAAAAAATGACTTCTCTGAGAAGGTTCAAAAGATGAAACATACAACCTCTATGGGTCTATTTGACTTTAAATTGCTTCTGTATTCAAAAAAATTCAATAGAAAAGCACCTCTGACACTGCTCTGAAAATGCTACAATTTTCAGCAGGAATATGCATTTATTGTTGACCTACAATTAGCCTTATAGTTTATTTTCTCTATTGTACTGGCTTGTATCACTGGGCTCATATGTTGCAATTCTTACAAGATGTAGTCAACATTCTCTGTTCAACTAATATTTCAGAAATAAAGAATTAAGTCAAAGGAAAGGCAGCTATAGTTCCCTAGACTTTTTAAAGTAACTCTTGAAAATCCACACTGTAATTTTCAGCGTAATTCACAGAAAACGTCCACTGCATATTAGCAATAGATGCTTGATTTCCCATTTATTGTATAAAGTTTAATGTGATAAGTTATATAAATTGATTAATTAATGTGATAATTACTCATAAAATATCAAAAGTCTCATTTTTAATATCAAAGAATATTAATTAATGAAGGATATTAATGATCCCTTTAAATGTTGCTCAGACTTGTATATAATGTTACAGAAATTAAAAGCAAGAGTGGTCAAACACAAGGAAATTATAAAGCTCTGAAAATTCTTGCTTGCTTTACATGTTCTCTTTAAATCATGTGATATGGTGATTTCCTGTGACAATTAAAATTCTAAATCATTTTCACATTTATATTATTTTTATGTTTACATATTATCATTGCAAAATAATTTTTTAAAAGCTTAATGTTTGAAATGGTGGGGTTATAGTTGGTTTTTTACTTTGTTATTATCCCCTGTATTTTAAATTCCACAGCAAATGTGTTCTTTTAAAAACATTATGGCAAAAAGGTATATACAAAAGTATAAAAACAAATATAAAACCCCTCAGATATCCATCATTTACTTCAACAATATAAACCCATTCCCCATATTGTTTTATTTACTCCTCCACCTGCCGAGGTCCAGCTTCAGCAGAGTCCAGGGTTATCCTCAGGATGGATGATGTCAGTGAATGAAGAAAGAGAAAGAGATAAGGAAAGAATGACACGGGGTGATCAAGCTTCAGTGAGCGAGGCCCATTACTTTATTTTCAGAGAGGGCTTTTATACCCTCAGTTGTACATACAGCAGGGTGAAAAATGCAGAGTCAACCCAACATTCCATCAGTATGAACTTTTATCAATACTAGGTTCTTTTCTGCAAGAGTCTTATTTTTTGTACATTATCTTTTGGCCTGGAGGCCTGTTGATATTTTATGACCCCTTTTTGATAAAGGTTGGTCAGCCAGAACAATTATTTTCCCTTAAAGTGTTTCTTCTTAAATTCCTAGCCTGTGTCACCCTTAAAGTACAAAGTTACATTTTTATGGAGCAAAGATTCAGTGGGTTACAGCAAAGAAAGAACTTATTAACTCAAAGTCTAATGTTGTTAATGCTAAAGCTGCTGCTTGTTTTTTCTTTTTTTTTTTTTTTTTACATGTTTACTATATGCACTCACAGGAACACAATGGATAAGGAATGTGAGAACTTGGCAGCAAGCATTGGCTCAAAAATGTTGTAAGAGTCTGGATAAACCTGCCAATAAGCTAGAATGTTAACAGGGGTGTTGAAACACTCCTTTCATGCCCAGGAGATTTATCAACTAGAGCCCTAAGTTGATTTTTTCCAGAGAAACGTGGTTGGGGATAGCCCCCTGTAATGTCAGAAGAGTTGGTGAAAGACATAAAATAGTAAGACAGATTCTGGTTTTGGGGTAGATGTTCAAACAGGTCCAGGGGGTCCATCGAGTCCTGAGGCCTTACTTATCAAGACTCTTCCACATGACCTTGTCATGGGTGAGATGACCCAGAGAGTCCCTCGAGTCCTACATGACCTTGTCATGCATGGGATCTCCCGTGCTGGCTCCTGACACCCACCCACTTCTCCCACCTCCCCACCTGTGCTGCATAGCCAAGTCAGTGTATTATTTTGGGTCACTCGTACACATCAGTTCAGTTCAGTTCAGTTCAGTCGCTCAGTCGTGTCCGACTCTTTGCGACCCCATGAATCGCAGCACGCCAGGCCTCCTTGTTCATCACCATCTCTCGGAGTTCACTCAGACTCACATCCATCGAGTCAGTGATGCCATCCAGCCATCTCATCCTCGGTCGTCCCCTTCTCCTCCTGCAGTTATCTATAAATAGTCTAGTAATTTGTTTTTAGAGTCAATTTGTTTTAATATGTTGACAATATCCATAAAAATTAGAAAATAACCCTTTATATTGTAAAATTCATCTTAGCTTTTAGTTTGATTATCTCAAACATTTTTATATATTAATAGATTGTTCAAATCAGAAACTAAACCAGCTCTGTATATTGCATTTGGTTGATAACACAAGTCTTGCTTATTTCTTGTTTTACAGGTCATTCTCCTATTATTTTTCTAGGAAATTATTTATAGTTTCATATCCTGAAGTATAAGTTTAGAATTCAAGTATTCTAAAATTTGCTAATTTCATTTCTTGTCCTCTTTAACCCATTTACATCCATACTTAATGGTTGTAAATTGCTTGGATTAAATCAATTAACTAAAGGCTACAATATTATGATATTCCAAACTTACCAAAATTATTCATTTGTTAATTGAAATTTGTCTGTAAATAAGAACTTTCCCTAGTGAAAAATTTCCCTATTCTATAATAAAGCACTAAAGACAGGATAAATATTTGCTCCCTTTTTTGTATATTGTCATCAAAAAAAAAAAAAATAATGAGTTGGCTCAATAGCATTCCACAAATTAGAACCATGGATTGCTGTAATACTTGCTACACAATTATTAATTTATATATATATTTATAGTTATTATTCTTGTTGAAAGAGTTAGTGGAGTTTCTTTCAACTTAGCTACAAAATCATTTACACAAGATCACAGAGGTCTTTGGTAGCTTGAACTTGTCTATATGCAACAAACTATAGTGCTCCACCATCTAAAGATCAATGTTTATTATGGTATTAAACATTGCTTTTAAATCCATTTTATAAATCTTATAACAAGCAGATGTCTATATCTTGTGTTGCATTATTTAATCTACTTTGAATTTTACCAAAACAAAAACATGCTTAGGGTCAAAACAACAAAATCAATTTATAATATGTAAATATTTTATTTCTGCCATCTTGTTTTAGCCAGATTTTGCACCACAAAGTTTTTAACAATTGATTTTACGTCTATGTAAATAGATCAACTGCTTCATATGTTTTTATTTTTGATTTATCAGCTTTGCAACAGCATGTGAAAATTTAACTCAGGTCATATCTCTGTTCACTTTTCTCCCAACATAATTATTTCATTAATTCTCTGACTTAACAATGATAATATCTATTCATCAAACCTTTCTTCTAATAAATGTAGACACTATTCTTAGACTCTTGATTTTTTAGAATAAATACCTTGAACATATTTCATTTTGTTCTTTTAAAGAAATTGTGTGACATTATTAAGCAACAATTCAGGAATCAATCTACTAACACATAATTTGTACTTTTAGCTTAAGTTCAGTATGAAAAATTTAGTTATTGAAAATGTTTTATACTTGGGAACTGACTATTCACTGATATTTTCCCCCTAATCATGGAAATTCCCTAGCTAACCAGTGGTTAGAACTCCTTGCTTTCACTGCTGAGGACCCAACTTTCATCCGTGGTTGGAAAACTAAGATCCCACAAGCCCTGCGTGTGTAGAAATAAAAAAGCAAAGCCATCCTTTAGTCATTCTGCTTGCTGTATAATTTCATTTTCTTCTGGACTTTTTGTCTGTCTCAATGTTCTTGGTCTGCTAAACTAAAGGAAAACAAGAGTATGGGTTTAGGAAGAGGAAACAGACTTTTGCTTTGATTATATCAGACNTAAGATCCCACAAGCCCTGCGTGTGTAGAAATAAAAAAGCAAAGCCATCCTTTAGTCATTCTGCTTGCTGTATAATTTCATTTTCTTCTGGACTTTTTGTCTGTCTCAATGTTCTTGGTCTGCTAAACTAAAGGAAAACAAGAGTATGGGTTTAGGAAGAGGAAACAGACTTTTGCTTTGATTATATCAGACAAATAATGGATCAAAAATGTAATTTATTATCAGCAATATTTATTTTTTATAGTTTTATGATAATACCAAGAAGCAGCCAAGTTATAATAAAATAATAAAGATTTACTACGAAAAACTATTCTTCTAACCACATAGTTCATGATTTTTTTCTCTCAGTTTAGAAGTGATTATTTCTTTTGCTATTAATATTAATTAAGTAAGTAGGTGTTAGTTGCTCAGTCACGTCCAGCTCTTTTGCGACCCCATGGAATGTAGTTTGCCTTCTCGTCTGCACGTGGAGTTCTCCAGACAAGAGTATTCGAGTGGGTATCCATTCTATTCTCCAGGTATGGAACTGCATTTCACTTTAAGGTGTCCCAAGTTTGTATATGATATTTAATATATTTGGAAGATATATTTTCTATTGCAAGGATAACCTTAAAGTTCTTTGTGAATTGCTAGATGGTAATTAATGTCCTAATTCTATGAAAATTAAGCTCATAATTAAAATGATATTCTTTTAACAATAATGTTAACAGTTTGGGGGCTTCTCTGGTGTCTCAGATGTTTGAGAATCTGCTTGCTATTTGGAAAACCCACTTCTCAAGTGGCTCAGTGGCAAAGAATCTGCCAGCCAAGGGCACGACACACAGGAGAAGCAAGTTCAGTCACTGGGGCGGGAAGATCCCCTAGAGAAGGACTGACTACCCACTCCAGTATTCTTGCCTAGAGAATTCCATACACAGAGGAGCCCAGCAGGTTACAGTTAATGGGTTGGAAAGAGTCAGATATTACTGAGTGGCTAAAATATTAACATTTTGGCATGGGTGAAAGAACTTTTGTCCAGTTCGGTATATGCTTCCTCTCACGTATGCTAAAATTCTAATAATTAAATAAGACATCCCTTCGCTGCTGCTTCTTTTTCTCCCAAAGCAAATCTATCTCATTTATAAATAATGAAAAGTAAATTTTAAATAATTCAAACATATTTGAATAATATTAACTGGATTATGGCTTGTCTCAAGAATATAGGGAAATTAGCATGTAGGCAAATGACAGAACACATCCTCACACCAAACACAAAAATAAACTCAAAATAGCTTAATGATTCAAAGGATATGACACTATAAAGCTATTAGGTGAAATTATTTCTGACATAAATTGTACCAATGTTTTCTTGGGTGTTTGGAAAAGAAGAAGTCATGTTTCTTTCAAGTGGTAAGGATGTCTCAGGTTCTCAGTTTCTGATCAGATAAAGAAATATGGACCCTATTGATACTCAGGAAACAATGACATTGATAAGGGGTGTTTCTGTATTATACCCTTAAAAAAAAAAAAAAAAAACACTTTAGTGACATATGACTGGCACATTCCAATAAAAGATAAAATATATACAAGGCAGATAAACTGAAGAGTCTGTGTGCAGGTGTGTTTGTAGAGGGGCTATTAGTAGCTAAGTCATGACCGTGGACTGAAGCCCACCAGGCTCCTCAGTCCATGGAAATCTCCAGGTAAGAATACTGGAGTGGTATGCCCTTTTCTTCTCCATGGGGTCTTCATGACCCAGGGACTGAACTCGCTTCTTCTGCATCTCCTGCATTGGCAGGGAGACTCTTTACCACTGAGTCATCTGACAAGCTCAAAGAGTATGCTCAGCTCAGTTCAGTCACTCAGTGGTTTCTGGCTCTTAGCATCCCTATGGACTGCAGCACGCCAGGCCTCACTGTCCATCACCAACTGCTGGAATTTACTCAAACTCATGTCCATTGAGTCAGTGATGCCACTCAACCATCTCATCCTCTATTATCCCTTTCTCCTCTTGCCTTCAGTCTTTCCCAGCATCAGGGTCTTTCCCAATGTGTAAGTTTTTGCATCACGTGTCCAAAGGATTGGAGTTTCAGTTTCAACATCAGTCCTTCCAATGAATATTCAGGACTGATTTCCTTCAGAATGGACTGGTTGGATCTCCTTGCAGTCCAAAGGACTCTCAAGAGTCTTCTCCAGAACCATAGTTCAAAAGCATCAGTTATTCAACTCAGCTTTCTATATAGTCAAACTCTCACATCCATACATGACCACTGGAAAAGCTATAGCCTTGACTAGACAGACCTTTGTTGGGAAAGTAATGTCTGTTTTTAATATGCTGTCTAGGTTGGTCATAGCTTTTCTTCCAAGGAGCAAGAGTCTTTTAATTTCATAGCTTCAATCACCATCTACAGTGATTTTGGAGCTCAAGAATATAGTCAGCCACTGTTTCTATTGTTTCCCCATCTATTTTCCATGAAGTGATGGGACCAGATGCCATGATCTTTGTTTTCTGAATGTTGAGCTTTAAGCCAACTTTTGCACTCTCCTCTTTCACTTTTATCAAGAGGCTCTTTAGTTCCTCTTCACGTTTTGCCAAAAGTGTTGTGTCATCTGCATATCTGAGGTTATTGATATTTATCTTGGCAGTCTTGATTACAGCCTGTGTTTCATCCAGCCTGGAATTTCACATGATGTACTTTGCATATAAGTTAAATAATCAGGGTGACAATATACATCCTTGATGTGTTTCTTTCCAAATTTGGAACCAATCTGTTGTTCCATGTTCTGTTCTAACTGTTCCTTCTTGAGCTGAACGCAGATTTCTCAGGAGGCAGGTCAGATGGTCTGGTGTTCCCATGTCTTCAAGAATTTTCCACAGTTTGCTTTGTTCCACACAGTCAAAGGCTTTGGCATAGTCAATAAAGCAGAAGTAGATGTTTTTTCTGGAACTCTCTTGCTTTTCCAATGATCCAACGGGTGTTGGCAATTTGATCTCTGGTTTCTCTGTCTTTTCTAAATCCAGCTTGAACATCAGAAATTTCATGGTTCAGGTATTGTTGAAGCCTGGTTTGGAGAATTTTGAACATGACTTTGCTAGTGTGTGAGATAAGTGCAATTGTGCGGTAGTTTCAGCATTCTTTGGTATTGCCTTTCTTTGGGATTGGAATTAAAAAAAAAGACCTTTTCCAGTCCTGTGATCACTGCTGAGTTTTACAAATTTGCTGGCATATTGAGTGCAACCCTTTAATAGCATCATCTTTTAGGGTTTTAAATAGCTCAACTGGAATTCCATCATCTCCACTAGCTTTGTTCATAGTGTTGCTTCCTAAGGCCCACTTGACTTCGCATTCCAGGTGAGTGATCACATCATAGTGATTATCTGGGTCATGAAGATCTTTTTTGTATAGTTCTTCTGTGTATTCTTGCCACCTCTTCTTAATATCTTCTGCTTCTATTAGGTCCATACCATTTCTGTCCTTTTTGTGCCCATCTTTGCATAAAATGGTCCCTTGGTATCTTTAATCTTCTGGATGAGATCTCTAGTCTTTCCCATTCTGTTTTTCCTCTATTTCTTTAATTGTTTTTAGCTGAGAAGTTGGAGGCAGAGATAAGGGATGTGTGGCTGTATGCAGGATTGTTACAGCCTGGAATGAGTACAGAAAAAGGAAGACAAAAACAGAAAGACAAAAATGGAAGCGATGTATTTAAAGAAACATTTGAAAGCCTTAGCAAGGAAAGTGGATCAACCCAACTCTAAAAATAGAAATAAAAGGGTAAGAAGAAAAGCTGGATATTTTCTGTGATAGTCTGTGAGTTGATTTAAAATCATTGCTGCTGCTGCTAAGTTGCTTCAGTCATGTTCGACTCTGTGTGACCCCATGGACAGCAGCCCACCAGGGTCCTCTGTCCGTGGAATTCTCCAGGCGAGTACTGCAGTGGGGAGCCATTTCCTTCTCCATTACCCAGTGTAAATAAACATTAAGTGACACACATACAGGGAGTAGAGTGTTCATAAGAGTAGATAAAGTGATGAACTGTGTGAGTCAGTCTTTTCTGTAAAAGCAGGCAAAGGCAGGTCTAAGGCAGATGACTGAGGTATCAGTTATTTTTCATTTAATATGTAAAGTAGAAACTATAGAACAAAGACAGGGCAAAAATTAAAACTATTGAGATTAGGATTTGGGAATGGATGTGCATTTTTTTTTTTTTGTTTGACAATGTATGAAATAAAATAGAATAGATAATTTTTTATCTTGGATAAGACTGTTATAAAACTAAATGTCATATGTGAAAGTAAAATAACTATACTTTTTTGTTCTGTCATGAGTCATGTAATCACAACTGATTTATAGAGCTGTTTCACAGACTAGATATGCATACATACAACTGTTTAGACTCTATTAACAACAGTTTAATCATGGTTTTGCTTGATTACAGTCTTCTTTATGTGTTTAAATGCCAATTATACAATATAAGCAATTAGTATGTCCAAATAAATATATTTTTTCATTTGATTGAATGATTTTAACCAAGCTTCTTCTCTAATTTCCAAATATCCAAGCTAAATTCTTTAAAGCTAAATATTTCTGTGAATCAATTACTCAGTTTTCTCAATGAGATCCAATAATCTACTATTCTATACCATATTAGTAATTTCCATACAGAAACACTTTATTTATTTTATGACTATTTTTAGTAAGAAACTTCCTAAAAAGAGTTGCATTCTGTTTCCCAAGTATCTCTTGCATATTTGTCATTCAAAATGCATTGTTTCCAAAGTGACTTAAATAACTGAAATGCTGAAGTGTTTGTGAAATAAATCTATTAGAGATTTAGATTTAATGTGTATTACTATAACGAAGGTGGGAGAATGTGAAACTTAAGCTGCCAGCAATAATTGTCCAGCCTGTTGGTCTCAGAGCCAATTTGTAAGCAGAAAGAAGAGAAGCAGAAGTGAAAATACTGTAAACATTGAGGTTTTATTTATTTATTTCGGTTTTGGTTTGCTGTTTTTGGCACTGTTGATCCAGTTGACTCCCCCCCCATGGCAAAATTATGTTAGCCTATAAATTTTCCATTTTACCTAAGCTCAACTGTTTGCTGTTACTTATATTGAAACAGTCCTGAATAATGCATGATATCTCAATTGAAGGAAATCCTCCAGGTATAGTTTAAATATATGTGAGAAAAAGGTGAATCTCAAAGAAAAATTACAGTCAAGAATTTTGCATTTGTAATAATCAGAAAAGAAATCAATATTCCTTAATACCTGGTACCATGAAATATTTATTCTGGCTTCAGTATGAATATATTACATAGGCCACATCTTTATATCTACATATATTACACTCCTGCAAACTCTATCAAATAGACTTAGCATAAGGGCTTCCCTGGGTTTCCCAAATGGTGCTAGTAGTAAAGAACTTGCCTACCGATGCAGGAGACACAAAGGACGTGGGTTTGATCCCTGGGTTGGGAAGATCCCCTAGAGGAGGAAATGGCAACCCACTCCAGTATTCTTGCCTGGGAAATCCTATGTGCCAGGGTCCAGCCCTGGTGAATCCAGGGGAATTCGAAGTAGGGACGGAATCAGCGAGGAGAGACTTATTTACTTAGAAATATAAAGAGAGATTAGGAAAGAATAGTGTAGTAGGAAAATTAGAGGAGAAAAGAGGCTGAATAACTTGGTTTACAATAAGGTGGTGAGGTGAGGTGAAGTCACTCAGTCATGTCCAACTCTTTGCAACCCCGTGAACTGTAACCTACTAGACTTCTCAGTCCATGGGATTCTCCAGGCAAGAATACTAGAGTGGGTTGCCATTTCCTTCTCCAGGGGATCTTCCCAACCCAGGGATCGAGCCTGGGTTTCTCACATTGGAGGCAGATGCTTTAACCTCTGAGCCACCAGGGAACCAATAAAGCTCCAAGACAAGGAGCTTGCACCGTCTACGTAGGCCTCCGGTGCCCACTTGAATAGCGGAGGGTGCCCCACCTTGGGCTCCCGCTTGTGTGGGTCTTAGAAGCCAGGGCAAATAAGTAGACACGGAGAGTCTCTGTGCTTCAGATGGGAATTCAGCCTGAAAGGGGAGAAAAGAACGACATGGGGGAGCCAAGCATTGGTGCCAGACCCAAGACTTTATTTTCAAAAGCAGCTTATATACCCCAAGTTTGTACATAAAGAAATAATGGAATATGCAGAGTTATGCAGGGGCAGCAGTCCTGACCCTTATTGAGACCAGGCTTTCTTTTTGCATACCTTCCCGTATACAAAAGGTCTCAGGTGGTTTTACATCATCTTCTGGCCAGGGGGCCTGATAACATTTTTATGTCCCTTTTCCTAGATAAATGTCTATCAACCAGAAAACTCATTTTCCCTTGAAGTGTTTTTTTCTTTAATTTGCATCACCCTCAAAGTACTAAATAAAGTTACATTCCTGTAGAACAAAGGTGCAGAGGGTTATAACAAAGAAAGTACTTAACTCAAAGATCTAATATTGCTAATACCAGGGCTACTATCTGTTCTTTCTACATACCAACTATATCAACAAATAAAAGATATGAAAATTTGGCAGCAAGTATTGGCTCAACAAACGAAACCCTTAATCAGTCTTATTCTAATGATTTTGACTCTTTGGAAGCCCTTACATTCCTAGGATGTTTTAAGCTTCCTGTGCCTCTCGCTGTTGGGAGGCCGCAAACAATCACATGCGCAGCTGTAAGAGTCCAGACAAACCTGTCAGGCAGGCTAGAAAGCCATCAGAGGGGTTTTCGGATTGAAACACTCTTATTATGCCCAGGAGATTTATTATCTAAAAGCTTTAAATTAACTTTTTCCAGAAAAAAAGTGGTGGGGGAAGAGTAATGTCAGAAGAGTAGGTGGAAAGCATAACACAGTAAAGCAGGCAGACTCTGGTTTTGGGGGTAGATGCTTGAGAAAATCCAAGGGGACCCCTGAGGGCTGATCTCGCCTTTGCATTTTGTCAGGCCCCTTTCCTCATGACCTTTGCCACGGGTGGGATTCCCCATGCTGGCTCCTGGCACCTATGGACAGAGGAGCCTGGCGGGCTACAGTCCATGGGGTTGCAGAGAACTGAATGTGACTGAGTGACTCACACTTTCACTTTCATAATAAAATTAGTCTTACTATGACATGCATCATGTATACAGAATAAAATAGCATTCATGTACTATTTTAAAATATAACAAATGGCCACATACCTATCTCACAACCTGAGATATATAATTTATTAATACTTTGAAGCTCCCTCTGTTTTTCTATAATGAACCTCTTATATTTTATACTACCCTTAAGATAAATGCTACTGTTAATTTTTTGTTGATCATTTCCTTGCCTTTTTTATCATTTGCTACATATATACACGTATGGTGAAGCATGTTGTTGTTAAATGGTGTCTGCTTATGATTTTATTGGAGAAGGCAATGGCACCCCACTCCAGTACTCTTGCCTGGAAAATCCCATGGACGGAGGAGCCTGGTGGGCTGCAGTCCATGGGGTTGCTAAGAGTTGGACATGACTGAGAAACTTCACTTTCACTTTTCACTTTCATGCATTGGAGAAGGAAGTTTAATATTCAGCCTTACAAAGGAGGAGGTCTTGCCATTTGTGATAACATGGGTAGAACTTGAGGCCGTTACACTAAGTGAAATAAGTTAGAAGGAGGTTTTCTTCCTCAGTGCCAGCTTCCTACTTAATCTTGGAAGTCACCTTTGCAGCCTTGGATTTCCCCACCCTTGGCTCCCTGCCTGGGGATTAGCAGGTCTCTGGCAGCCTTCTTCAGCGTTGCTGTGGGTTTGGCCTTCATGGGACTCAGCCACCTTTTTGTCACTGGCAGCCACGGGGCTCTTCGCCTTCTTGGGGATCTTCTTCAAGGCTCCCTTCACCCTCACGACCTCCTTGGGCTTAAGTGCGACCCCTGCAGTTTCCTCTGATGTAGGAGCCCTGCCTCTGGGTCTCGGGCTGGGCTTCCGGTGCAGCCACGTTCTTGTTGAGCTTAATGGAGCTGGACACACTCGTGCCCTCGGTCCACACCAGGCTGTTCTTGCTCAGCGGGCTCTTGAGACCTGCCTATGTGGCTGCCTTCCCACTCCCATGCCTACACCTGGAGAAAACCATATTTCAAAAGGATACATGCTCACCAATGTTCACTGCAGCACTGTTTACAAGAGCCAGGACATGAAAGCAACCTAAATTTCCATCAGCAGAGAAACGGGTAAAGAAGATGTGATACAAATACACAATGGCTTATTCTTCAGCCATTTCAAAAGAACAAAATAATGTCATTTGCAGGAATACTGATGGACCTAGAGATTGTCATGATGAATGAAGTAAGTGAGACACAGAAAGCCAAGTATTATGTGATGTCACTTACGTGTAGAATCTAGAAAGAGGGTACACATGAACCTATCTACAAAACAGAAATCGAGTTACAGATGCAGAAAGCAAAGCTATGGTCACCAGGGCGTGATGTGTGTGTGTGTGTTACCTGCTCAGTCCTGTCCGATTCCTGGTAACCCCATGGACTGTAGCCCACCAGGCTCTTCTGTCCATGGGATTCTCCAGGCAGGAATCCTGGAGCGGGCTGCCATTCCCTTCTCCAGAAAGGCTGATGGAAGTGTGTAAGATCAAGATGATAACCGTACTTAGCAGCACAGTCACAATAAAGTATTACTGAGATCTGAGGAAGTATTCTCTTCTTGGGAGTTCCTGCTTTGGACTGAGTTAGCTTGAGACAATGAATCACCCCAGTGTCCTAAACCCATCAACAGGAACACAGATGCTCTATTGGTCATAAATATCTATTAAACCTTTTAAACTGACAGCTAGCCATGTCAAAGGGGGGAGGAATGAACTGAGATATGGGAACTGACATGTACAGACTGCTGTATGTAAAATAGGTGACTGATGAGAGCCTGCTGCCCGGCACAGGGAACTCCCCTCAGTACTCGGTAATGATCTCCATGGGAAAGGAGTCTAAAAGGAAAAGAGTGGAGATATATAGATAGATAGATAGATAGATAGCTATATATATGTTTCATTTTACTGTACACCTGAAAATAACACAATGTTGTAATCAGCTATAGTCCTATAATTTTTTTAACTCAGAAAGAAAAATAAATGCCATATGATCTCTCTTATATATGAACTCTAAAAACAAACACACAAAACAACCCAACTCATAGACACAAAGAACAGATTAGATGTTGCCAGAAGTGAAGAGGAGGAGGGTTGGAGAGAAGTGGGGTAGTGGAGTAGGTGAAGAGAGTCAAAAGTACACACTTCCAGTTATAAAATAAATAAATCATGAGATGCAGTAAACTGAATAAAAAGAAATCATAGGACATAAATTTTTTGACTTGATTTCATCATTCAATACATTTTTTAGATTAATTCCAGCAAACAGACTTCACCATGTTGCCAGCTTTTTAGCACTCTGCCTTCTGAACATAAAGCAATTGACTCATCTCTCTGATTGTTAAAGAGTTTGTACTCCTTCAGTTTCTTGATATTAAGATCAGTGTTGGTAGGAATATTCCTGAAAATGTTTCCTTGAGTATATGTGCAGTCATATGCTGGGCATGTTCATCTGGGAGCAGCATTTCTAGGACATGAGTGTGCACATCTTCAAGGCAATTATGTAGAACCAAATTGTTTTCCAAGGAAGTTGTCTCAATTTACACTCTCCACAGGCAGAATATAAAAATCCCCGATGCTCCATTTCACTGCCTAACATTTGTTATTGTCTTTTAATTTTTGCCAGTCTGGTGGGAGTAGTGGCAGTAGGATATTATTTCACTTTAATTTGAATTTCTCTGAAAATCATGAGGTTATGAGTATTCACTTTTGTTTATGAAAATGCATGTTTCCTTTTCTGTAAAATACCTAACATGTTCATATTTTTGCCTAATTTTCCATGAAAGTGTCTATTTCTTATAATTTAGGTGTTATTTATATAATACAATACTAATAATTTAAGATTATATGTGTTAAGAAAATCTTCAAGAGTTCATTTTGTCTTTCCAGTTTCTTTGAGGCAATATTGAACTAGAAACTAAATTTATGAATTTAAATTTAGTCTAGCAAATCAAAACGACAGTGAGCTACCACCTCACAATGGTCAAAATAACCATCAGATAAAATCTAAGAAATAAATGCTGGAGAGAGTGCGGAGAAATGGGAACCGTCCTATAGTGTCGGTGGGCTTGCGAATTGTTAGTCACTAGGGAGACCAGTATGGAGCTTCTTTAAAAAAACTAAAGCCATCATATGGCCCAGGAATTCCACTGCAGGGTGTATATTCAGACAAAACCATGATGAAAATATATCTGCACCCCAATATTCATTAGGGCACTATTTACAATAGCCTGGGGGTGGAAGCAACCTAAATGTCCATCGACAGAGGAATAGATAAAGAAGATGTGGTACGTATACAAAATGGAATGTTGCTCAGCCATAAAAAGAACAAAATAATGCCATTTTCAGTGACATGGATGAACCAGAGATCTTCATACTGAGTGAAGAAAAACACAGGAAAATAAATGTCATGATGTATCACTTACGTGTGAAATCTACAACAAAAAAGGAAAAGTGAATGTATTTACAAAACAGAAGTAGAGCCTTGGAGGCAGAAAAGAAGCTCATGATGCCGGAGGATAAGCAGAAGGAGGAGAGGCTGAGAGGCTGGGTCTGACACACATACACTATTATGCATAAAATAAATAACACGAGTCTGCTGGCTAGCACGAGGAGCTCGACTCAGCTCTCTGTAGGGGCCTAGATAACAGAGACTCTTAAAAACCAAAAACCAAATGGGTATATGTGTAGCTGATTCATTTTGCTGTACACCTAAAACCAACATAACATTGTAAATCAATTATTCATTAATGATTTTTTTAAAATACATACTTATTTTAATTCATAAATCTGCTTACTTTTACTGTAGCTTTTGGATTTGTTAAAGAAGTTCTTTCCTGCCTCAAAGTCATAAGTTTATTCTCTCGTATGGCTTTCTAAATGTTTCCCGATTTTAGCTTTTTATATTTTTCTTTGTAACCTATTTGAAACTGAAGTAAAAATCAGGTTTTTATATGGAGAAGCAGATGTTCAGTGTCACATATTGATTGGTCTTTCTTTTATACACTAATCTGCAGTTCAGGACCTTCTGCATTGCAATTTAAAAAATTAAGAGCATAAGTATTAGGATTTTCTGTTACATTGCATTTGCTAATGTGTTTCATTTTGTTATCATGTTAATAGCATGATGCCTTTGTTACTCTAACTTTGCAATCACTCTTTTTTTTTTCTTTTTTTTTTCTAATTTTTACTTTATTTTACTTTACAATACCGTATTGGTTTTGCCATACATTGACATGAATCCACCATGAGAGATCCCAATCCTGAATCCCCCTCCCACATCCCACCCCATTTCCTCTCTCTGGATCATCCCCGTGTACCAGCCCCAAGCATCCTGTATCCTGTATCGAACATAGGCTGGTGCTTCATTCTTACATGATAGTATACATGCTTCAATGCCATTCTCCCAAATCATCCCACCCTCTCCCTCTCCCACAGAGTCCAAAAGTCCGTTCTATACATCTGTGTTGCAATCACTCTTTTTATGGAAATACAATTAGCATAGAATATTATATTAATTTCAGATATACAACATCATTATTTGATATTTGTATGTTGTGAAATGACCATGACAATATCTGGCTTCAAGCTGGCTTTAGAAAAGGCAGAGGAACCAGAGATCAAATTGCCAACATCTGCTGCATCATGGAAAAAGCAAGAGAGTTCCAGAAAAACATCTATTTCTGCTTTATTGACTATGCCGAAGCCTTTCACTGTGTGGATCACAATAAACTGTGGAAAATTCTGAAAGAGATGGGAATACCAGACCACCTAACCTGCCTCTTGAGAAATCTGTATGCAGGTCAGGAAGCAACAGTTAGAACTGGACATGGAACAACAGACTGGCTCCAAATAGGAAAAGGAGTCCGTCAAGGCTGTATATTGTCAACAGGAGGAGAAGGGGACAACCAAGGATGAGATGGCTGGATGGCATCACGGACTCGATGGACATGAGTCTGAGTGACCTCCGGGAGATGGTGATGAACAGGGAGGCCTGGCGTGCTGCGAATCATGGGGTCGCAAAGAGTCAGACACGACTGAGCGACTGAACTGAACTGAACATAGCACACATACTGTTACACTTCTTTCTTGTGATGAGAACTTTTAAGATGTATACACTTAGCAACTTTTAAACATACATTTTAGAAGTTTAAACTTTTAAACATACATTTTAAAAGTTTAAACTTTTAAACATACAGTACTATAAACTATAGATATCATGCTGTACATTACGTTCTAGGAAATATATTTTTACAAGTGAAAGTTTGTATGTTTTGACCACTTTTACCAAACTTTCCCACCTCTGTCAACCACCAGTCTCTTCTATGAGTTCAATATTGTTTGTTTGGACTCGAAATACAAGCTAGATCATACAGTAATTGTCTCTTTCTGACTTAGCACAATGTCTTCAAAGTCCAATCATGTTGTTGCAAACTGCAACGTTTCCTTCTTTTGTTTACTACTGCTAAATATTTTATTGCACGTGTGTGTGTGTGTGTGTGTGTGTGTGCGTCTGTGAACGTTTGCTACATCTGCTGTATCCATTCATCCTTTAGCGGCATTTGGCTTGCTTCCATGTTTTGAATGCTAAAACAGCCACAGACATGTTAAGATATCTTTTTGAGTTGGTGCTTTTATTTGCTTTGGACAAATATTCAGAAGTGGAATTGCTGTATCATATTAGTTCTACTTTTACTTTTTGTTTTGTTTTTAGTAATTTCTATATTGTTTTCCAAAGTGGCTGCCCCAATTGACATTTCCACCAACAGTGCACAAGGGTTCTCTTCTCCAAATACTTCCTTGTCAATACTTGAGACCTTGTGTGTCTGATAATATCCAGTCCGATAGGTATGAGATGACAGCTTTTTGTGGTTTTGATTTGCACTTACTTCCCTGGTGGCTCAGATGGTAAAGTGTCTGTCTACAATGCGGGAGACCTGGGTTTGATCACTGGATAGCGATGATTCTCTGGAGAAGGAAATGGCAACCCACTTCAGTACTCTTGCCTAGAAAATCCCATGGATAGAGGAGCCTGGTGTCCATGGGGTTGCAAAGAGTAGGACACGACTGAGCAACTTCACTTTCACTTTCAATGACTAGGGCAAGGGCACCCCACTCCAGTGCACTTGCCTGGAGAATCCTATGGATGGGAGAGCCTGCTGGGCTGCCGTCTATGCGGTCACACAGAGTCGGACACGACTGAAGCGACTTAGCAGCAGCAGCAGCAGTGACTAGCACAGGGGAGTTCCGTATCGTAGACCTATGAGCCGTCTATGAGTATTTGGGAAAATGTCTACTCAGATTCTATCTTCAGTTATTAATTGTATTTTATGCAGTATTTTTTTTTTAGTTGTATGACTTCTTTTATAGTTTGGATATTAATCTTCTACCAGCTATATAATTTATAAATATTTTCTTCCATTCAGTCAGCTACCTTTTCATTTTGTTAATGGTTTGCTGTTGCTGTGCAGAAGTTTTTCTATTATGATGTAGATCACTCTGTTTTTGCTTGTGTTGTCATTACTTTTGATGTGAAATGTAATCACTCAATATAAGCTATGTATTTCGATTCTTCTTTCTAAAGAATATCTTGACTCTTCTTGATCATTTTCATTTACATATAAAATTTGAAATTAACTAATCATTTTCCTCAGGATCTCACAAATAAAAGTGTTCATTTCTAGATTGAAACTGTGTTAGTTTAAAAATGAATTTTTGAGAACTGACATAATTTAAGTATAGCCTATTTCTGTTGATGAGCATGGTAGATTCCTCTATTTTAATGTCAATGCCTCAGAATAAATATTTATAAATTCCCACACTAAAAGTTTCTCACATTTTATTCGATTTATTTCTGTCTTATTTTTGTTTAGATTTAAAATTCATATTGAATTTTAACTCAGTCTGATGCTGTCATATAAAATATGATAGATTTGTTCCTGTGTGCTAGTGACTAGAGAGCTTAACTGTTTTTCACTGATTTTCCAGTTATAGCGAAATCCTAACCTAAGCGCCTCCTTGCTGTTGTTCAGTCCCTAAGTTGTGTCTGATTCTTTGTGACCCCAAGGACTGCAGAATGCCTGGCCTCCCTGTACTTCACCATCTCCCGGAGCTTGCTCAAACCCATGTCCATTGAGTCAGTGATGCCATCCAGCCATCTCATCCTCTGTTGTCCCCTTCTCCTCCTGTCCTCAATATATCCCAGCAGCAGGGTCTTTTAGAATGAGTCAGCTCTTCACATCAGATATCGAACGTATTAGAGCTTCAACTCCAGCATCAGTCCTTTCAATGACTATTAAGAGTTGTATTTCTTTAGGATGGACTGGTTTGATCTCCATGGGACTCCCAAGAGGCCTCTAGAGTACCACAATTCAAAAGCATCAGTTCTTAGGAGCTCAGCCTTCTTTATGGTCCAACTCTCACATAAGTGCTTGACTACAGGAAAGGCCTGGGGAAAGAACTGGAAACCCCCTCCAGGATTTTTACCTGGAGAATCCCATGGACATGGGAGCCTGGTGGGCTACAGTCTATGGGGTTGTAAAGAGTTGGACATAACTGAGTGCCTAAGCACACAGGAAAAGCCATCATTCTGACTATACGGACCTTTGTTGGCAAAGTGATGTCTTTGCTTTTCAATATGCTGTCTAGTTTTGTCATTGTTTCCCTTCCAAGGAGTAAGAGTCTTTTAATTTAACGGCTACAGTCAACATCCACAGTGATTTTGGAGCCCAAGAAAATGAAATCTGTCACTGCTTCCACATTTTCCCCTTCTATTTGACCAGGAGTGATGGGACCAGATGCCATGATCTTAGTTCTTTGGATGTTGAGGTCAAGCCAACTTTTTCACTCACACTCTCCTATTTTACCTTCATCAAGAGGCTCTTTAGTTCTTCTCTGTTTTCTGCCACTAGAATGGTATTATATGCACATCTGAGGTTGTTGAAATTTCTCCTGGCAATCTTAATTCAAGCTTGTGTTTCATCCATCCCAGCATTTCACATGATGTACTCTGCATATAAGCTAAATAAACAGGGTGACAATAATATACTTAATATACTCCTTTCCTAATTTTGAACCAGTCCATTGTTCTATGGCCAATTCTAACTGTTGCTTTTTGACCCACAGGCATGTTTCTCAGGAGGCAGATAAGGTGGTCAAGTATTCCCATCTCTTTAAGAATTTTCCAAAGTTTGTTGTGATCCACACAGGCTTTAGCATAATGAATGAAGCAGAAGTAGATCTTTTTTTTTTTTTTTTGGAATACCTTTGCTTTTTCTATAGTTCAATGGATGTTGATAATTTGATCTCTAGTTCCTGATTTTTCTAAAAAAACCAGCTTGTACATTTGGAAATTCTTGATTCTCATACTTTTGAAGCCTCGCTTGAAGGATTTTGAGCATCACCTTGCTCGCATGTTTAAATGAGCACACGTGTATGGTAATTTGAGCATTGTTTGGCATTGCCTTTCTTTGGGATTGGAGTAAAAACTGACATTTTCCAGTTCTGTGGCCACTACAGATCTTTTCAAATTTGCTGGTAGATTGAGTGTAGCATTTTAACAGCATCATCTTTTAAGAGTTTAAATTCTAAAATATCCTAATCCCATCACCTTCCCTAGCTTTGCTTGTAGTAATGCTCCCCAGGGCCCATTTGACTTCCCACTCCAGGATGTGTGGGTCTTGGTGAATGACACACTATCGTGGTTCTCCAGGTCATTAAGAACTTCTGTGCAGTTCTTTATATTCTTTCCACCTCTTCCTAGTCTCTCCCTAGATAACTGTATTTCTGAAGATGTGGCCCCAGTATTCCAAAGTCAGTTCTTGGCAATTTTCAGAAGTGTGGCACAAGACTTCTAAGTAATCTTTCTATTTGGGACTCTTTTAATGTCATCCTACTTTCTCTTATTTCTGTTTCTCAGAATTTGAGACTCAATGATTGGACCTTTAGCAAACATTCAACTGAGGGAACTTCACACTGAAAGCTTCCAGCTGAGAATGGAAAATGCAGAGCATGAGCCACTGATATTACTGGATCTTCCACTTTATGCAAGGCTTACTTTCAGCCTTCTTCTGTATGTAAGCATAAATTCAGAGCAATTTTTCAAGATACTCTTTCTGCCAGAACCAAATTCTTAATTCTTACATCAACAGATTTCATTATAATTGCATCTGTACTTATTAGAAAAGTCTTTACATCTGTACTCAGGAGAAAATCATGGAACAATTTTTTTCCTCCTAAATACAAAAAGTCACTTTCAAATAAGCACAGTTAGCTGACATCTGTTGCTCAAAATAGCTAGGCTTGAAATTGACTTAGTCCATGAAAAATACCATTACATGTAAAAATCACTGGGATGCAATGAACTGTTTTCTGCAGAATTTCAACATATAGTAAGGATTCATTTTTCAATTATTTGTGTTAACCTTAAAATACTAAAAATCAAATTGAGGTTTCACTTATGGGAGAACATATATATGTTATCAGCTGGTAGCAATGAAACATTTTCTTCAACAAGAGGTACTTGCCATCTTAAACTATACGATGTGAAGCATCATTATAAGATGAAGCATTCAACTGCTGATGATCTGTTTCCTCTCTATTGACAACTAAGAAGTCTTAAGTTGTGCAGCTGTTACATTCCCATTATACGTGTACCTTTACCTTTATACCAACTAGGCAAACTATATTTTTGGTATGCATAAGCTCAGAAGACAGGCACAAAATAAAGTTCAGAAACATTCTTCGAATATTTTTATAGAATCCCTTCTCCCTAATCCTCACTGATTTGGGAAAGAAAAATGAATCGATGATTCATGAGGGTTAAACACTGCCAGCTGATACTTTTTACTAGCTGCAGATGGAGCAGTTTCTTTTTAAAATCAAAGTTCAAGTCTTCGTGCAAACAACAATTAGAAGAGTTAATGAGTCTCATTTTATTTAAACAGTTTCAGTTCAGCTGTGAGGAAGCTTAACCATTGAGTATGTTATGAGACAACTGCATTTAATTAAATGTTGGTTTCATAAAGTGGGCAGCTGAAAATGCTCAATTTCCCAGTGTTAAATTTGTTTATACAAACCTTTCATTCAACACACTTCTAATCACCTTCTGGCTTTCCTGTTATGTTTTCCATATTTCTTTCATTCTTAGGCCATCTCTATTTTCTATGTTAATTCAAGAAGTATGTATTACATGTCTACTATGGGCCAAGTTCTGTTCTAAGGCTCAGCAACACAAATTCACCTAAAGTGCTCAGTGATGCAAAAAAAAAATATCACACCGCTTGAGAATTAGTGTCATTAGAAGGACACAGAATGATCAGAGGAAATCAATACTTCCATGTGAATGTCATGAGAATGCTTCATAGGTAAGTCTAATCATGCTTCTTAGTATTTTCTAATGTCCTTAGATATTGGAAAAATAAATCTGCTATTCAATCAATAAAAAAAGTATTGCAAACAAAAACTTATGAGAAGGTATAGAGAAATGAAGACAATATAATCTTATAAGAATTTGCCCAAATTTCTCCTATATAAGTTAAATTTTGTTTTCTTTCAATTTTACCTTTCTATATTATGTGATAAAGAATGTTTAGAAAACTAGACACATAAAATATATATTATAAATATCAAGCTACAATAACAATTCAGACGTTCAAAAGAATTTATGCGATAAAATCAGTTTTCCTAGAGAAATATATATAGATATATATAGTTTAAAACAAACTATGTATATAGTTTAAAATAAAACAGGAAGACAGATAATATCTATGGCAGAGGACTTTGTAATAAGGAGTGAACCATGTTTCAAGGATTGTTTTTCATGGGAAAACCACCTAGAAATTCTATTGGTTGTTGATTCAAAGCCACTGATTAGTTGGTCAAATCTTACAAGAAGCTAAACATGTTAATCCAATCAATATATTAGCCTTGAAGATAATATTTCATAAATTATAGATCACAGATACTAAAAATAGTGCATCAATTTCTCTCTCATGAATATATACCTTTCTAAAATTCATAGAATTTCAGACATACAGGAATGTATATTCTTCTAATTTTATCTGTACTCCTATTGCTTTTCCCAGTTAAATATATTCATTTACTTACTTTAGCAGAAGCCTGCCTTATGTCTTGCAATTATCTCCTGGTCTAATAACTGTATCCATATTTATATAAGGGCTTCCCAGGTGGCAATAGTGATAAAGAACCGCCTGCCAATGAAAGAGACTTGAGTTCTATCCCTGGATTGGGAAGACCCCCAGGAGAAGGGAGTGGCAACCCACTGCAGTATTCTTGCCTGGAGAATTCCATGGACAGAGGAGCCTGGTGGGCTACAGTCCATATGGTCGCAAAGAGCTGGACATGGCAGAGCAG
This sequence comes from Cephalophus harveyi, assembly GCA_006410635.1. Taxonomy (NCBI): domain Eukaryota; kingdom Metazoa; phylum Chordata; class Mammalia; order Artiodactyla; family Bovidae; genus Cephalophus; species Cephalophus harveyi. Next base: position 684,089 of record SJYT01040030.1, read on the forward strand.
GTGTATGTCAATGTCAGTTCTTGAATTGATCTTACATGGCAGACTTATTTCTTGGTCCTATTCTAATCTTAATTATTCAGTATGAGGCCTGCTCCACCTTCGATCTTTGTGTTGGTGATCTTACCTCAACTCATTCTCTTCAGAACTATTCCCTTGCTCAGAGGCTGAAAACAAATCCTCTCCATCCTTTCCTGTTGGGTATCTGTCAGCAGCTCACAGAAGCCTGAATATATCTATGGATTAGCAAGCACCTAGAGGGAAAAGCTTTGAGTCATGAGAACCAAGAATACTTGTTCATTTAATGTAAATCAATACTTATAAGAATCTGTTATTCTGGAGACCCTTTAACTAGGCACCTATTATGTTAGATAATAGACCTGTCCTTACTGAAGTGATGTGAAATCGCTCAGTCGTGTCCGACTCTTTGTGACCCCATGTACTGTAGCCCACCAGGCTCCTCTGTCCATGGGATTTTCCAGGCATGACTACTGGAGTGGGCTGTCATTTCCTTCTCCAGGGGATCTTCCCGACCCAGGGATCGAACCAGGTCTCCCGCATTGTAGGCAGACGCTTTACCATCTGAGTTACCAGGGAAGCCTTATTGTATTCATCTCAATTCATTCCTCTTTTGGAAGATAATGTGGTTCAAGATCATTTTCAAGATTTATAGAATGGGGAGGTGTTAGTCTACCCAGCTACCTAGGATGGATCTACCTACCAAAGAGAGTTAAAATTGTGTATGATACTTTCTTACTTTAAAGCTATATAAGATCAAGAGTTGTCCTTGGTGAAATGTTTCAAATGAATTCATATTGTTGAATGTTATTTTGGGTTTTGCTCTGTAATCAGAGAAAACATGTGATATAAATAATGTAATATATGAGAAACTTTTGCTTACTATAATTAGTATTTTTAACAGTTTAGTGAGTAGTTTATAGCAATAACAAAACATTCAAGATTGGAGACAGATGCCAGAGAATTGAGGAAGTGAAAAGGAAAACCTTGATTTTTGCTCTGAATTTGTATTACCTGAGTATTTTTATATTATTTAATGTATTATTTAGCAAATGATATTAAAATACAAAGAAAACCAAGTAGTAAGAACTATTTTTGAATGCATGAATGATAACTTCCACCATAAATATTTGAAAATAAAACTACAAAAATGAGTATTAAAATAAATCATAATCCTGCATCCATTCTTCAATTCTTTATTCTTATATTTTAAGATTATAAATCATAAAAACTTTATACAACATTTATTCTTTATCATTGTTTCTCCTTTGGTCTTTACCATCCCTACTAAAATTAAATTTTCTCCTCATCCTTTGTATAAGTTATCAACACGCTCAAGATGATTTTATATCTCATAAATTTGTGGTTTAAATGCCAATTGCACTAAGTTCTCTACATAAATTCTAAAGTTATATGATTCAACTTACATTCAGGAGCAGAGGGCAAATTAATTACTCTAGGGGTCTTCAGCCAGCTGCTTTTCTCTCATTTTTTCCCCTAACATAACTCCTTATCTCAACTATTGTTTGTTGTAGGCAACACTGCTCATTATTTCCCATCCTACTTCTGAGCCATATCTCAATCTAAGCCTTAAGACTGAGATACCGTTTGGCCTTAGATCACCCATCTCTGTTGAACTTATCTTTTATTCAACTTTACTTGAAAGCATGTCTTTGCTTTCAAGAGACTTATGGAGATTACCCCATAAGATGCAACCTTAATGATTTCTTCTGTAATCACCACTGGATAAGTTATTTCTATGCTTGTAAACTTTAATTCTTTTAAATTAAATTATTGATCTTAAATGTATTAACATTCTCATCTAACAAATATTAAAATAATTACTATGCAGACTTGTACCAAAGTATAAATTAAGGAAGTCCTGAATGTATTCCAGTGAATGAAAAAGGCTGGGTTTGATCCTATGGAATCTATAGTCAAACAAATATATAAAACGCTATGGTGCTGTTGATTTTTTTTTTTTTTTTAAGTGTTATGTACATAACTACAGTGGAGAGGAAAGCATTTTAAGTTCAGGTGGTCAGGAAAGAACTTCGAGAGTATGATGCTTATAATGAGGAATTTAAAATGACATTATTTTGATAAATATGTAGAGAGGTTGAGGGTTGTGAGAAAAATTACAGGGTGAGGGAATAAAACATGTGATGTCCTTGGGATGTAGTAAATAGCTTGGAGACTTAGAGGGCCTGAAGAAAGAGTAATTTTTCAGGCATAAGTAGCGGTGTCATAGAGGCAGGCGAGTTTGGAGGAACAGCAAAGATGTGATCATGAAGTGTTTGAAGACCCTGGTAAGAAAACTATTTTATTAGCTGCAGTGGAACATCTTTGAAGAGTTTTAAAAAGAAATATCTCTCCTCTCTTCCTTTTTTTCTTCATTACTTCATTTCTTTCTTCTTTATTTTTACTTATCAAACAAACATTGCGCTTGAACCTCACATCTGGTTCTGTGCTCGGTAGGTTGGAATACATAGCCGATCAGTCATAATTTTCTGTTCTTCAGAAGCTGTTAGTGGTTGGCTTAGCAGATCTTCCAGGAGAGATTTTTTTAATTGATATCCTATCATTATATCATTTACCTTCTGCTCAAATTAATGATAGAGTCCTTAAGGCAATGGCACCCCACTCCAGTACTCTTGCCTGGAAAACCCCATGGATGGAGGAGCCTGGTAGGCTGCAGTCCACGGGGTCGCTAAGAGTCGGACATAACTGAGCGACTTCACTTTCGCTTTTCACTTTCATGCATTGGAGAAGGAAATGGCAACCCACTCCAGTGTTCTTGCCTGGAGAATCCCAGAGACGGGGGAGCCTGGTGGGCTGCCGTTTATGGGGTCCCGCAGAGTTGGACACGACTGAAGTGATTTAGCAGTAGCAAAGACAATAACTCTTGGATTAAAATCACTCTTGTGACACCACGCATCCCAGTTTCTGCAGAGAAAGCCTTTTGTGTGTGGAAAGGAGGAGTCTGAATACGTTTAGCATTACACATGAACTTCCTTGTTTGCTTGTGGCTTGTGAAGCATCAAGTCACACAAACATGGAAAGTGCTTAAAAGAAAAAAAAGTGAGGTGAGGAGAGCCCAATAATGGGCTCTCTGGAGTGTTTTCTTGTCTACTCCAGCACCTGGAAGATGGTTCAGTCCTGTAAGAGCTGGTGTGAATTGTATGCCAAATGCTAAAATGATCTGCAATGTCATTTCAAGCTTGGTAAGAGAGAGAATTATTAATTTGCAATCAAGCATCAGCTTTAGGAAGGAAAATATAAAAACTAACCTCCACCTCATCCTTCAGGAAATCAGAAAAGGTAATTAAAATAAAATAACAGATGAGAAAGTATTGGAAATCTACCTTGGAAATCACATATGCATGCATGCACACAAAGCGGCACAAATAAATTCAGGGAAACTAGAAATGGCCAAAATGATTGAAACTTCCTGTTCCAAACAATGAAACTATTCTTGTTAACCAAAGACTTGCATCAGCACCCAAGACACAATCTTAAAAATGACTAGAATCCCTGAAGAGTGAAAAAAAACAGCAACTAGAGCAAGTGATGTTATTTAAATTTTAATTAAAGCCACAATGATTAAAACTATGAATCAAATTGTCTCTCATAGTCCTGGAGAAAGAACGAAGCTGAATCTCACTAGAATTTGGAATTTCACAGCCAAGCTAATTGTAAGAAAAAGCGTTCAGAGAGGAAGTCTTCCCAGAGAGATTTGAATGCTCACTAAAATAAGAGGGACTGCGCATATAGCACTATAGGATGCCACGTGTACTTTTCTAATCATCCAATTCTGTATTTTTTCTGGTAGATCACTTAGTAAAGAGTCTGCCTGCAATGCAGGAGATCTGAGTTTGATTCCTGAGTTGGGAAGATCCTCTGGAAAAGGCAACAGCTACCCACTCCAGTATTCTTGCCTGGAGAATTCCATGGACAGAGGAGCCTGGCGGGCTACAGTCCATGGGGTTGCAAAGAGTCGGACACAACTGAGTGACTAACACTTCATATTTTCTCTGGAAAGGAAAAATAAAACATTCAATAGCATTAAAAGAATATTAGCTTATTAAATAAAACTTAATAGCAAGCTATTCTCTGTGTAAATGCAAATGAAGGCTCTCAAAGGAAAGGCATTTCTTAGTTCAGCTCAAACTTTTCTTTGCCCTATTTCTATTTAATATTATATCAAAAGACAATCACATCCCTCTGTGTTTATTTTCTAAGCTATTCAATCCATAACAATTTTAAGGAAAGGTTAACAATTAGGGTTTTAAAACAGGTTCTCAAAGATACAGCAAGGAATGAAAATACAATCTGAAGAAACCAAGGACTGTTAAGAAAGGCTAAGCAATCAGTGATCAGTGAGCATGAGGTAGGCAAAAATCAAGCCACAGCTCATCACCTCCTGCCTTTACACCTGCCTAAGACATAGGCCTCCCTATGTGGCCTCCAATCTCATCCCCAGAATTACTTATTTCATATTTCAGATCACTTTCCCCGTCTGTTCATTTAACTGTATGTCACCTCATTAAGCCGATATACTTTCTTGAAATTCATGGGGAAACCTCTATATGCCAGTGGCTTTCTGCACTACAGTTTGGATCTTCCTAGGACAGCTTCTTCAGTTCCTTACATTTAGTGCTTAAAACAACTTTCCACTAAACTATCGAAGTTCTATGGTTTTTTGTTTTTGTGTGTGTGTGTGTGGCAGCTGTGTGCTTTTTCTCTGTTAGCAAAATGAGCTGTATTTCTAAATGCATTAGGGAACTTACTGATATCCCAGGTGGCTCAGTGGGTAAAGAATCCACCTGCCAATGCAGGAGACGTGGGTTTGATCCCTGGGTCAGGAAATACCCTGGAGGAGGTCATGACAACCCACTCCAGTGTTCTTACCTGTCATGGACAGAGGAGCCTGGCGGGCTACAGTCCATGGGGTCACAAAAAGTCGGACACGACTGAAGTGACTGAGCATGCACGCATGCAGGGAACTTATAGACTTGAAACAATATTATCTGTATTCTAAATTAGTCCCCCTTTTTTTTTCTTTATTTCTTCCTCATTGTTATATAGTTTGTCTTCTTAATTTGCAAAGAGCAATACAATTTCCTACACATGACTTTCTGATATCTTTTTTCTTGTCTAATCTTTTACATTTAATTCTTAATTTAGCATGATTGCGATTACATAAGCT
>SJYT01040030.1:689456-704465 GCA_006410635.1 Cephalophus harveyi
TATCAGCTAATTATTCATACTTATAATTGAATTTATTTTTACCTATATGATAACTTCTTCCAAAACTTGTACAAAAATATTAAATGGATACTAGTAGGAAACTTCTTTTCAGTAGTCATTTTATAAAGTAAAAATAGTAATAAAAATATACATTTGCATCAATTATACCCATCTGGGGTTACATTTACACTTGTGAAACTTTATGGGAGAATTTTACAACAAATAAACAATAAGCAGGATAATAGTTGTCATCTACCTTCAAAAGCAAAATGTTCCCATAATTAAAATATAACCACTCTGTGAGACAGCTTCCCTGGTGGCTCAGATGGTAAAGATTCTGCCTGAAATGCAGGAGACCCGCGTTAGATCCCTGGGTCAAGAAAATCCCCTGGAGGAGGAAATGGCAACACACTCCAATATTCTTGCCTGGAGAATTCCATGGGCAGAGGAGCCTGGCGGGCTATAGCTCATGGGGTCACCAAAGAGATGGCACCACTGAGCAACACTTGACTTTTCACTGTGAGACAAGTGCTCATTAGTGCAATGTGCATATTTAGCTTCTTTATGCTCTTTGTGTCTAAAAAGTTTCGCTCCACGGCTTCTCTTTTAAAAGAACACAATAAATACAGTCAGCTCTCCATATCCACAGATTCTTTGTCCATCAATTTTGTATGTACATATTCAACTAATTGCAGATCAAAAATACTCAAAACAAAACAAACAAAAATCCAGAAAATTTCAGAAAAACCAAGCTTGAATTTGCTGCAGTCTAGCAACTATTTACATAGAATTTACATTATATTAGGTATTATAACCGGAGAAGGCAATGGCACCCCACTCCAGTCCTCTTGCCTGGAAAATCCCATGGACAGGGGATTCTGGTAGGCTGCAGTCCATGGGATTGCTAAGACCCAGATACAACTGAGCAACTTCACTTTCACTTTTCACTTTCATGCATTGGAGAAGGAAATAGCAACCCACTCCAGTGTTCTTGCCTGGGAAATCCCAGGGTCGGGGGAGCCTGGTGGGCTGCTGTCTGTGGGGTCGCACAGAGTCAGACACAACTGAAGCAACTTAGCAGCAGTAGCAGCAGGTATTATAAATAACCTAGAGAAGATTTAATGATATATGGGGGATGATGTGTGCAGGTTTTATGGAAACACTATGCCAGTCCATCCTAAAGGAGATCAGTCCTGGGAGTTCATTGGAAGGACTGATGATGAAGCTGAAATGCCAATACTTTGGCCACCTGATGTGAAGAGCTGATTCATTGGAAAAGACCTTGATGCTGGGAAAAATTGAAGGCAGGAGGAGAAGGGGATGACAGAGGATGAGATGGTTGTACGGCATCACTGACTCAATGGACATGGGTTTGGGTGGACTCCAGGAGTTGTGATGGATAGGGAGGCCTGGCATGCTGTGGTTCATGGGGTCACAAAGAGTCAGACATGACTGAGCAACTGAACTGAACTGATGCCATTTTATACAAGGCACTTGAGTAGTCTCTGATTTTGATTTCCACAGGAGGTTACAGAACCAATCTACCCAAATACTAAGATATGACTATAGTGAGTTTATACATTTCTAGTTCATGCAACTCATCATAGTAAAGACATTACTTTAAATTAATTAGGGAGAGGGCCATTGTAAACTAATGAAAACCCTGATTTGTCAAAGTTTTAAAGCCATTGTATCTCTAATAAGTACATGCAAATGCATAGCATGTAAGATAATTTAATCTAATGCTAATGATTTGTTAACCCATTGATGTCTTACTTGTGTTCTGTAATAAGTATATAGTTCATAAATAACTATTTGTTTTTTATCTAAATATATTTAATATATTTTATTTTTTAAGTGGCAAAATATTATTCTTCTAGTTTTTATTTACACTACTATTTGCTCTGTTCATACTTTATTCAAAGACAGTTCAAAGATATGGGCATATATAGGGTATATTGTGGGTTCTATTTCATATTATCATGATAAAGTGAATATCACAATTAAATGGAGGCTTCTCAGGTGACTCAGTGGTGAAGAATCTGCCTGCAATGCAGAAGATACAGGAGACAACCTGAGTTCGATCCCTGGGTTGGGAAGATCCCATGGAGGATGGCATGACAGCCCACTCCAGTATTCTTTCCTTGGAGAAACCCATGGATAGAGGAGCCTGGTGGGCTGCAGTCTATAGGATCACACAGAGTTGGACTTGACAAAAGCAATTGAGCACGCATGTAAAATAAAGTGAGTTACAAAAATTTCTTGGTTTCTCAGTGCATATAAAAGTTATGTTCATCCTATACTGCAGGCTATTAAGTGTACTAGCATTATGCCTTAAAAAAGTACATACTCTAATTAAAAAATACTAACAACCATCTGAGCCTTCACTGTCATAATATTTTGCAATAAAATCATCAAACAGGAAAAGGAGTGCGTCAAGGCTGTATAGTGTCACCCTGCTTATTTAACTTCTGTGCAGAGTACATCATGAGAAACGCTGGGCTGGAAGAAACACAAGTTGGAATCAAGATTGCCAGGAGAAATATCAATAACCTCAGATATGCAGATGACACCACCCATATGGCAGAAAGTGAAGAGGAAATAAAAAGCCTCTTGATGAAAGTGAGAGGAGAGTGAAAAAGCTGGCTTAAAGCTCAATATTCAGAAAACTAAGATCATGGTATCTGGTCCCATCACTTCATGGCAAATAGATGGGAAAACAGTGGAAACAATGGCTGACTTTATTTGTCTGGGCTCCAAAATCACTGCAGATGGTGATTGCAGCCATGAAATTAAAAGACCTTACTCCTTGGAAGGAAAGTTATGACCAACCTAAACAGCATATTAAAAAGCTGAGACATTACTTTGCCAACAAAGGTCCGTCTAGTCAAGGCTATGGTTTTTCCAGTGGTCATGTATGGATGTGAGAGTTGGACTGTGAAGAAAGCTGAGTACCAAAGAATTGATGCTTTTGATCTGTGGTGTTGGAGAAGACTTTTGAGAGTCCCTTGGACCACGGGAAGATCCAATCAGTCCACCCTAAAGGAGAGCAGTCTTGGGTGTTCTTTGGAAGGACTGATGCTGAAGCTGAAACTCCAATACTTTGGCCATCTCATGTGAAGAGCTGACTCATCGGAAAAGACTCTGATTCTGGGAAAGATTGAAGGAAAGAAGGGAAGGGGACAACAGAGGATGAGATGGTTGCATTGCATCACTGACTCAATGGACATGAGTTTGGGTGGACTCCAGGAGTTGGTGACAGACAGGCCTGACCTGCTGTGATTCATAGGGTCGCAAAGAGTCGGACACAACTGAGTGACTGAACTGAACATCAAATATCACTGATCACAGCTAACCATAATAAATGTAAAAATAATTTTAAAAAGTTTGAAATATTGAAAGAATTACTAAAATATTACACAGAGACACAATATGATCTAATGATGCTTGAAAAATGACTCTTATAGACTTTTGCAATACCATAGACCTTCAATTTGTAAAAAAAAAAAAAAAAGCAACAAAAAAAGCAATATCTGTGAAGCAAGATAAAGTGAAGCACAATTAAATGAGGTATGCCTAAAAATACCAATATAGCTCTGCTGAATTATCTAAAAAAAATAAATAGCTTCCATGAAACCAGCAAAAGAATTCTTCAATGTTGATAATATGACAACCCTTTCTATATATTCATAAAACAAGCTCTAGTTCTAAATTTATTAAATAGAATTGGTATATTCCCTTACAATGTAAAGAAAGCATCTGCTATTTTGAGTTGACATAATTTCAACTCTGGTAAGCTGTGCCTTCTTCTACATCTATGTTATTTAGGCTGCTACATATCTTCAAAGATTTTCCATTTTGAAGAACATTTATCTTTAATGTAAAAGGAAAAATGAAAGATATAACATTAACCACCATTTCTCTGTTATTTATTGAAACTCTATTGTATTTGCACCATTTCTATTTAGAACCTGTCTGTATTGTCTTATTCCACAGTGTGGATAACCTCTTACATTTGACAAATAATCTATGATTATTAATATAATGTTCATTACAGACTACTCTTGAGCAAGTTGAGTCAGAGGTTCAATTTTAGTACAAATAATTTGAATTCTTAAAACTGCCACTAACAGACCAACCAGATAGGTGATTTTCTGTCCTTAATAGAATAAAAATTCCATGGAGACAGATTTCTAAATGACTCTAATTGAAATTTTATCTTTTTAAATTTCATTTAGTCTGAGTTGATATATTAAATGTTTATTACAATCCAAGCTCTGGTCTTGATGACTAGAAAATATAGTAATTAATAATAGAAATGTAGCCATCATGCTATTCTTCACTTCAGTTCAATCACTCAGTCATGTCTGACTCTTTGTGACCCCATGACCCACAGCATGCCAGGCCTTGCAGTCCATCACCAACTCCCAGAGTCTACCCAAACCCATGTCCGTTGAGTCAGTGATGCCAATCAACTATCTTATCCTCTGTCATCCCCTTCTCCTCCTGCCTTCAATCTTTGGCAACATCAGGGTCTTTTCAAATAAGTCAGCTCTTCGCATAGGTGGCCAAAGTATTGGTGTTTCAGCTTCAACATCAGTCCTTCCAATGAACACCCAGGACTGATCTCTTTAGGATGGACTGGCTGGATCTCCTTGCAGTCCAAGGGACTCTCAGGAGTCTTCTCCAACACGACAATTCAAAAGCATCAATTCTTCAGTGCTCAGCTTTCTTCACAGTCCAACTCTCACATCCATACATGACTACTGGAAAAACCATAGCCTTGACTAGACGACCCTTGTTGGTAAAGTAGTGTCTCTGCTTTTTAATATGCTGTCTAGGTTTGGTCATAACTCTCCTTCCAAGGAATAAGCATCTTTTAATTTGATGGCTGCAATCACCATCCGCAGTGATTTGGGAGCCCAGAAAAATAGTCAGCCACTGTTTCCACTATTTCCCCCATCTATTTGCCATGAAGTGGTGGGACCAGATGCCATGATCTTAGTTTTCTGAATGTTGAGCTTTAAACCAACTTTTTCACTCTCCTCTTTCACTTTCATCAAGAGGCTCTTTAGTTCTTCAATTTCTGCTGTAAGGGTGGTGTCATCTGCATATCTGAGGTTATTGATATTTCTCCCAGCAATCTTGATTTCAGCTTGTGCTTCTTCCAGCCTAGCATTTCTCATGATGTACTCTGCATAGATGTTAAATAAGAGAGTGACAATATACAGCCTTGACATACTCCTTTTCCTATTTGGAACCAGTTTGTTCCACGTCCAGTTCTAACTGTTGCTTCTTGATCTACATACAGATCTCTCAGGAGGCAGGTCAGGTGGCCTGGTATTCCCGTCTCTTTCAGAATTTTCCACAGTTTATTGTGATCCACACAGCCAAAGGCTTTGGCATAGTCAGTAAAGCAGAAATAGATGTTTTTCTGGAACTCTCTTGCTTGTTCCATGATCCAGCAGATGTTGGCAATTTGATCTCTGTTTCCTCTGCCTTTTCTAAAACCAACTTGAACATCTGGAAGTTCACGGTTCATGTATTACTGAAGCCTGGCTTGGAGAATTTTGAGCATTTCTTTGCTAGCTTGTGAAATGAGTGCAATTGTGCAGCAGTTTGAGCATTCTTTGGCATTGTCTTTCTTTGGGATTGGAGTGAAAACTGACCTTTTCCAGTCCTGTGGCCACTGCTTAGGTTTCCAAGTATGCTGGCATATTGCAACACTTTAATAGCATCATATTTTAGGATTTGAAATGGCTCATCTGGCATTCCATCACCTCCACTAATTTTGTTTGTAGTCATGCTTCCTAAGGCCCACTTGACTTCACATTCCAGAATGTCTGGCTCTAGGTCAGTGATCACACCATCGTGATTATCTGGGTCGTGAAGATCTTTTTTTGTATAGTTCTTCTGTGTATTCCTGCCACCTCTTCTTAATATCTTCTGCTTCTGTTAGGTCCATACCATTTCTGTCCTTTACTGAGCCCATCTTTGCATGAAATGTTCCCTTGGTATCTAATTTTCTTGAAAAGATCTCAAGTCTTTCCCAACTGCATCTTGAAATGGCTCCATCTTTATATCTTTAGTTGTGGAAAATCTTTTTGCTAGTATTCAGGGTGTTTTCATAGATAGTTCTCTGTAAGTACTTGAAATATTGGTGTTCACCTGTGAGGGGGCAAGTTTGTCTTCCTATTCCAATATTTTAATCCCACCTCCTGAAATTCAAACAGCTCAAGCAAATTTCAAGGTCATGTGTGGCAATTTGACTTATGTCAGCTTCACAGCAGCTACTGATGTGTGAAGCTATATAACATTTTTAGGTTAAAAATCACTAGCCCAGTTGTTTGAGGAGTCTGTTTAAGAAACAGAAAATGGAATACACCAGAGATGATACTTTAAAGGAAGCTTTAAAGTTACATCATGAATAATCTTCACCACATGTTATGGAGTATGTAATATTTTGGGGGGTGAAAGAGACATATATATAAACAAATCTGCTATTATGAAGCTAACTGTTATAAATGACGTGTATTTCACAACTATTGATCCTTCCTTTCCTTGAAAGCCATAATAATTATTGCCTTTATAATTTGGAAGATTTTGCCTTGAGATTTTTTTATTCACTCTATTTTATGTTTTACTATTAAAATAATTTATTAAACAAGTTATTTATTTACTTGTATATTACTTAGCAAAATAGGTTTTCCATGGTGATGGCCACATTTTATGTTTCCATATGTCTTCCTTTTTACCCATCACACTGACTTCTTATGAACTGTGTTGAAAAAAGTTTATTAATTTAGTTCACTTTAACTGTGGAATTAAGCTATTTGAAATTTACATTTGTGTAAATATATTAATTAGTACTAATTTTAAGGGAAAAATTGTGTCTTCATGACAAGTATATTCAAAGGCATTTTGTAAAAATTTGCAAATATATATATGCATCAAGCATATTTGTTTTAGAAGCTGAAATATACAATGAATAAAAGTTATAATGCCACTTCCTTTACTCCTTGCTTATTTATATTAACATGTTTTCAGAGGAAATCATTATGCCTGGTGGCTCAGAAATTAAAGCGTCTGCCTGCAATGCAGGAGACCTGGGGTCGATCCCTGGATTGGGAAGATCCCCTGGAGAAGGAAATGGCACCCTGCTCCAGTATTCTTGCCTGGAGAATCCCATGGGCAGAGGAGCCAGGTGGGCTACATTCCACGGGGTTGCAAAGAGTCGGACACGACTGAGCGACTTCACTTTCACTTTCTGTAGTTTGTATATGCAAAACCCACATGTAACAGGAAGTACATGTGTCAATAGATTGAAAAGGAAAAATTGTATGATCATATAAATAGACAGAGAGAAAACATTTAACAAAAGCCAACATTCATTTGTGATTTAAAAAAAATTGACACATTTGAGACAGAAGGGAATTTATTCACTGTGACAAAGAACTACAGAAAACAAAACTAGAACATTATGGTAATAAATAGATGCTTTCTCCCTAAAATAATAAATAAGACAAGGACATTCTGTCTCACTGCTCCTACTCAAGATTGCACTGGATGTCCTACCTAATGCAGTCAGACAAAAAAAGAAAAAAAATACCGATTGGAAAGGAAAATAAAAAATGTTTTTTTCACATATAGCATACTCATCTATTTAGAATTTTTTTTAAAAAGCAAGTGATTACAGACATTTGCAAAATACACATGTCAATTGTTTTCCCATGTACCAGCAATTGGAATCTGAAACTAAAACCCCATCACTGTTTACATTAGGACAAAAAAGAAAGAGAATATTTATGTATAAATCTAACAATATATATAAAATATTTATTTGAAAAAATTCCAAAACTCTGATGAAAGAAATCAAAGAATATCTAAACAAATTGAGAGACTTTACGTGTTCATGAGATGGCAGACTCAGTAATAGTAAGATTTCAGTTCTTCCCAAATTTATCCACAAAGTAAACACAATCCTATTCAAAATTCCAAGCTATTTTGTGGATTTTTAAAATAGTATTGAAAAGTTTATCCAGAAAAGCAAAAACCCAGAAGAGCCAACATAATTAGTTCAGTTCAGTGCAGTTCAAACACTCAGTCATGTCCAGCTCTTTGTGACCCCATGGACTGCAGCACACCAGGCCTCCGTGTCCATCACCAGCTCCCAGAGTTTACTCAGACTCAAGTCCATTGAGTCGGTGATGCCATACAACCATCTTATCCTCTGTCTTCTCCTTCTCCTCCTGCCTTCAATCTTTCTCATCATTAGGATCTTTTCCAATGCATCAGTTCTTTGCATCAGGTGGCCAAAGTATTGGAGTTTCAGTTTCAGAATCAGTCCTTCCAATGAATATTCAGGAATGATTTCCTTTAGGAAGAACTGGTGGATCTCCTTGCAGTCCAAGGGGCTCTCAAGAGTCTTCTCCAACACCACAATTCAAAAGCATCATTTCTTCAGTGCTCAGCTTTCTTTAGAGTCCAACTCTCACATCCATACATGACCACTGGAAAAACCAAAGCTTTGACTAGACAACATAATACTGAAAAACAAAGTAGGTAGACCAATAGTACTCTGCTTTAAGACTTACCGTGAAGCTACATGAGTCGATACAGGGTGGTACTGGCAAATAAACAAACAGACCAACGTAATGGAATAGAGAGATCAGAAATCGATTTACACAAATGGAGTCAGCCGATCATTGGCATGGAGCAAAGGCCGAGCAATGGAGAACAGAAAACTTTTCAACAAATGGTATTGGAACAAATGGACAATCACATGCAATCAAATGAATTTGGACACTGAAATTAAGCCTTCCTCCTACAAGAAACAAAATGAAGCATAGACCTAAGCACAAAATTCAGAACTATAAGCTCTGGAAAACAACCCATTTGAAAACCTAGGTCACCTTGGTTGACTATGACTTTTTAGATACAACAGAAAAAAACTGTTTAGAAAGAAAATTGGTAAGTTCAACAACACTAAAATTAGAAACACCTGCTCTGTGAAAAATACTACTAAAAAGTGAAAAGACAAACCAGAGACCTAGGGAGCATATTTGCAGATACCATTTTAGGTAAAGGACGAATATCCAAATTACACAAAAATTTCTAAAAACTCAACAGTAATAAACAAATCAATTTAAAAATGAGAAAAAAAGAGATGGCTGGATGGCATCACGGACTCGATGGACGTGAGTCTGAGTGAACTCCGGTAGTTGGTGATGGACAGGGAGGCCCGGCATGCTGCCATTCATGGGGTCACAAAGAGTTGGACATGACTGAGCGACTGAACTGAACTTGAAAAAAAGACTGTTCAACAAAAAGTATCTTCCCAAATCAAATAAATGAAAAGATTTTTCATACTTTACTTTAAATAATTTAAGCCTATGCTTCTAGTAAGTTTTTTAATCTTTATCTTGATTTTTAAAGGGGAGCAGAGATATTTTCTGTTTGTTTCTAAACATTAAGTGCTGAACTGGAAAGAATTTAAGTTACAGACACTCTTAATGAAGGATGCACCTAATTAACGCAAAAATCCAGCTCTTCTGAGCCAAGCTTTTCAAGGACGATTCTCTGTATATTGCAATGTATAATTAGGATGTTTTCCATTCCCTTTTATTAGTGTCTTCCTTTTTTATTCTTTTAATCTGCCTTTTTCCCCTTCTGTGACCACAGTTTAATATTAGCATTGTAAATTTTGTCTTGCGAGAAAATAATCAAAGATAGAAATTTTTTAAATGTTCATGTCCCTAAAATCTCTGATTCTTTGTAGGTAATACAAAATATAGCAAAAACCAAGGTTGCCTTTTCTCATATACTTCATCTCATGCAACGTTAATATTTATCTTCCTCTTATAGTCCTAATTTCCAATTCCGTCTTCAATATGTATGAAAGAGGCCATGTAGGTAGTGTTCAAGATTACTAAAGACGTGCAGTCATTAATTCAAAGCTCTAGAATTTCAATTTCATATCAGATGGCTATTTTCATATAACTTAGGTCTATGTGTAAATATGAAACTGGGTAAAATATTGTTGAAATGAAAGGATAATTTTCATTTAATAAAAAATGTGACCTTCAAATCTTTATGGAAGAAAAGACAAGCTACTTCAGTGAGTTGCTATTTATGTATTTAAAAAATTAGAAAAGAATGCCAAGCCGGCTATATATAACAAGGCACAGCCCATCTGCTTTCATAATGGTGACTTGAACTTTGATACAGTTCTGAAAAAATTATTCTGAGTACCTTTCAAAGTCATATTTCCTAAATAGTTTAATTTTGAATATAGGTATATATTAGAAAATATAGATTTCTAAAAGGTAATGTTCACCAGTGGATTTATGAAATGTAACATCTTTAGCTGGCTTTAGAAAAGGCACAGGGACCAGAGATCAAATTGCCAACATCCGCTGGATCATGGAAAAAGCAAGAGAGTTCCAGAAAAACATCTATTTCTGCTTTATTGACTATGCCAAAGCCTTTGACTGTGTGGATCACAATAAACTGTGGAAAATTCTATTTCTAAGTGTTCACCAAAATTAGTTAAAAATATGTGGTCACACAAAAACATACAAAATATTGTTTATGGAAACTTTATTCATGGCAGTGAATTGGAAACAAGAAAGTTGTCCTTCAATAGATGAATGGATAAAGAAACTATGGTACTTCTATACACTAGGATATAATTCACTGCTAAAATGAAATGAGATTTCAAGGGATTCCCTTGTGCCTCAGATGGTAAAGCATCTGCCTGTAATGTGGGAGACCTGGACTTGATCCTTGGCTCAGGAAGATCCCCTGGAGAAGGAAATGGCAACCCACTCCAGTACTCTTGCCTGGAAAATCCCACAGATGGAGGAGCCTGGTAGGCAGCAGTCCATGAGGTCTCAAAGAGTCAGACACGACTAACTGACTTCACCTCAAGCTATAAAAAGACATGGAGGCAACTTACATATATATTGGTAAATTAAGGAGATAAAGCTGCATACTGTACAACTTCAATTACATGGAACTCTGTAAAAGGAAAAATCTATAGAGATGGTAAAAAGATGAGAATTTCCAGGGGTTTAGGGGGGAAAAAGAATAGGTGGACCACAAGGGTTTTAGGGCAGTGAAACTGCCCTATATGACACTCTAATGGTAGTTATGTGACATGCATTTGTCAAAGCCCATAGACCTGTGCAACATAAAGTGTACTTAATACAAGCTATGAGCGTTAGTTAGAAACAATACATAAGTATTGCTTCAATTATAACAAATCTACTATATGAAGGCAAATTTTAATCGTAGTGAGACTGGGTGGGGCCATTAGTGGGGGAAATATGTACTCTATGGAAACACTTTGTACTTTATTTTCTAATTTTCTGTAAACCTAAAACTACTGCAAGAAATAGACTATTATTTTAAAAAATCACTAATGTTACTAGCAATGATGCTATTGTTATAGGGGTTAATCTGAAATGACTGCTGTGAAACAGTTCATGATTTGTGCCAAGTTCACACTTCACATTGCTGGTACAAGCACATGATTAACTGACTTTGCATTCATCAGGAATTCAGTTCATGTGCTTTATTTATTAATATTACATTGGAGATGTTCTATGTTTATATCTTCACCTTCTAATGTTTAATGAGAATTATTTTCTAATGTAGAAAGAAAGAAAGAAAAGAAAGTGAAGTTGCTCAGTCGTGTCCAACTCTTTGCAACCCCATGAACTGTAGCCTACCAGGTTTCTCCGTCCATGGGATTTTTCAGGCAAGAGTACTGGAGTGGGCTGCCATTTCCTTCTCCAGGAGATCTTCCTGACCCAGGGATTGAATCTGGGTCTCCCACGTTGTAGGCAGATGCCTTACCGTCTGAGCCACCAGGAAAGTCCTAACGTAGGTGTCTGATAAAAAACTAAATAATTTAAATTCTACGGTTGTATAGTTCTTGGAACTTTCTTCATTTCATTGTCCTTGGATAGGTATTCTTTCTTTCACATGTTTATTAAACTTTACATTCAATAACTACACATAGACTTTAAAATGTATTACTTGAAGTAGTATTTTCTTTCTCCCTGTTTATCATCCTGTATCTATCCATGTATCTGTGCAGAGATTCTCCATTAAAAATAATTTAATATCTTCAGTGATACCATTAATAATGCTTTGCTCAATAATATCATGTCTAATCACACTTTCAGGGACTGATAATTGTAAATAATTCATAAGAAGACCACCAAACCAAAAAATTGAAATTTTAGAAAGCTTAAGGTAATTTTTACAGTATTTCCCAGGTGAATTTAAATAGTGTTTTAGGGGACTGAAAAGGAAAATATGAATGTTTGTATTAATATATAACTGAAAAGTGTAATTTTTCTGTCATGAATACTCAGTATGACATTGTTGAAGAATGATGTATGGTATATTATGAGCTCTTCAATTTTGGAGTCAGCCTTATTCTCTTAAGTTTAGATGATTTAAAGACTTTTAGGTTCTTTTTTGTTGTTCCCAAACAATACAGGAATTAATATTTGTCCCCAAATATTATATTAAACTTCCCAAAGTTAATTTTTACTTGCATCCAAGGAGCAGTGGCTGCGCAGGCGCAGGAGGGCCTAGAGGAGCCATCCTACTTTGAAGGTCAGGAAGGGTGGCGGGAGGAGATACCCTTCATCCAAGGTAAGGAGCAGCGGCTACACTTTGCTGGGGCAGCCGTGAAGAGATACCCCACACCCAAGGTAAGAGAAACCCAAGTAAGATGGTAGGTATTGCAAGAGGGCATCAGAGGGCAGACACACTGAAACCATACTCACAGAAAACTAGTCAATCTAATCACACTAGGACCACAGCCTTGTCTAACTCAATGAAACTAAGCCATGCCCGCGGGGAAACCCAAGATGAGCAGGTCATGGTGGAGAGGGCTGACAGAATGTGGTCCACTGGAGAAGGGAATGGCAAGCCACTTCAGTATTCTTGCCTTGAGAACCCCATGAACACTATGAAAAGGCAAAATGATAGGATACCAAAAGAGGAACTCCCTAGGTCAGAAGGTGCCCAATATGCTACTGGAGATCAGTGGAAAAATAACACCAGAAAGAATGAAGGGATGGAGCCAAAGCAAAAACAATACCCAGTTGTGCATGTGACTGGTGATAGAAGCAAGATCTGATGCTATAAAGAGCAATATTGCATAGGAACCTGGAATGTCAGGTCCATGAATCAAGGCAAATTGGAAGTGGTCAAACAAGAGATGA
This sequence comes from Cephalophus harveyi, assembly GCA_006410635.1. Taxonomy (NCBI): domain Eukaryota; kingdom Metazoa; phylum Chordata; class Mammalia; order Artiodactyla; family Bovidae; genus Cephalophus; species Cephalophus harveyi. The sequence continues at coordinate 702,701 of SJYT01040030.1, forward strand.
CAAGGGTGAACGTCGACATTCTAGGAATCAGCGAACTAAAATGGACTGGAATGGGTGAATTTAACTCAGATGACCATTAAATTTTATTTTTACTTTATTTTACTTTACAATACCGTATTGGTTTTGCCATACATTGAGATGAATCCACCATGGGTGTATATTAGCTCCCCATCCCGAATCCCCCTCCCACCTCCCATCCCACATCATCACTCTGGATCATCCCCGTGCACCAGCCCCAAGCATCCTGTATCCTGTATCGAACATAGGCTTGTGCTTCAACTGTTATATAGAGAATTTGATTGTAATGATGAAAATAAATAGTAACTTATTTAGTTTTTAGATTAGTTTTTAAGTAATGAACTGCCATATGTTATTTAATCAGGAATGCTGCTATTCCTGTATAATTTTATGTTTAATTAATATTGCACTTTTCTCATTACACCTTAAGTAGTTTTTATTAGCAATAAAAAGTTTGGAAATGGGACTGAATGTGAATCTTCTGGTCAATTCTTCAAAAGAAAGTGTCCAGTGCATAGGTATTTCAGTTTATATTAGTGGAATTTACAGAGATTAGGCATCCCGCAGGAATCTAATCCAGACATCTCTCTGTGAACTGTAAGCAGACTCCACGTGCTTCCTCTGACAAACCCGCACACTTCTCTTCCTAGAGTAGCCAGATTAAGATGGAAAGCTGATTCCAGGCAAGATGTGCAAGAACTATTCACGCTCACACACATGCACACGTAGGCACAGATGCAGATGCACATATGCCTGTTTATGTAGTAATAGTTCATTTTTATGTTAGTATTTGTGTTCAAAATACGCGTTTACGAGAGTCTAGGGCTGACACTCAAGGAAGAGAATGAGAGCTGTGAGGCCCGGGCCTCCTCACGTCTCTTCCGCGGTGCTTCAGGAGCCGGGAGAAGAGCGCAGCCGGCCACGCTCGTGTCTGACTCCGATCCGCGGGCGGCCCGTCCGCTGCTCCGGCCGTGGAGCCCTCCAGGCGGGCGCGCTGCGGGGCTGGCCGCTTCCTCCGCCCGCTGCTGCGTAAGCTACGGTCATGCGAACGCCAAGTCCGGGTGCCACTTTTAACAGATACCTGGTCACCTTCATGATCCAATTTGCTCTGTTCTTTTCCTCCATGATGTAAGCTTGCGATTTTGTACAGTTTCACTTTCTTACTGTTTTATTTTGGCTTGGATCCTGCACAAAATTTAACTTGGAAATTCTCATTCCCCAGAAAACCGCCCCCATCCCCTCAAACTCCTAGCTCCAGTTCCTCTCCATCCATCTCCTCTCTGGCGAGTTTTACTGTGAAGCTATTTAATATGTTAATATCAACATTTGAGGTTCTATTATTTTTAAAACTCAGTGCCTTTTCACTGCAAAACCACTGCTACCAGTACAAAGTACTCAGGGTGAATTCAGGTAGATCAATCCAGACAATAATGTACAAGAGACTTGGGACATCAGAGTGTGGAGGCAAAAGATAACCTGGGAAGAATTCTGGTTTGGAATCCTAAGTTTTGGACCTGTTAACTCTCTATTAGAAAACTCCAGTCCCTTGTGTGCCAAAAATACAATAAAATGAGAATCTTAATTCATGATTCTTCAAAATATATTTATTCTTATTAAAAATATAATACATGTGTGTTGGGAAATATGAAGAGACATAAAAATAATTTATAATTTAAGCAGTGAGACATCATAAATGTTATCCTTTTTGTCATTTGTATTAGAAAAATGTGATTTTTATGCTAATATC
>SJYT01040039.1:4206-26520 GCA_006410635.1 Cephalophus harveyi
GAGGGCAGGAGGAGAAGGGGACGACAGAGGATGAGATGGCTGGATGGCATCACTGACTCGATAGACGTGAGTCTGAGTGAACTCTAGGAGTTGGTGATGGACAGGGAGGCCTGGCGTGCTGCGATTCATGGGGTCGCAAAGAGTCGAACACGACTGAGCGACTGAACTAACTAACTAACTAATAGTTAAAAACTGGAAACAACCTATCTGTCAATCCATCAACAAATGACTGGATAAACAAATTGGGGTATATTCACACATACTCAGTGATAAAAAGTAACTACTGATATGGCTAAATCCCAGGCACAAAGGAAACCACCATGTTAATGTATCTTTCGGTCAGTATGAAGTTCTAAACAAGCAAAACTAATCTGTGATAACAGGAAGCAGATCATTGATTGCATGGAAGCTACAGGCAGGAAGGAGTTGCCTGCAGAGACACTAGGGTACTTTTTGGGGTGATGGAAAATTTCTGCATCTTGACTAGGGATCACAGATGTATACATCTGTCAAAATTCACCAAATTGTACACTTGAAATGGGAGCATTTTATTGTATGTAAAATATACCTCAATAAAGTAGATTAAAAAAGAAAATTTTCATTCCTTTTGGGAAATGGAATGAGACGGAAATGAAATTTGAAAACAATCCCTCCTTGATTCATGGGTTGAGTGTTCTTGTATAGATCTTAGGCCTGTTCCTCATGCCTTGAGGTGGCTGTCTTTATTATAACCATTTCCCCTCTTATTTTTACTCTATACATTACCTACAAGAGAGGAAAAGAAGATAAAAATAGCACAACACATCGTTATTTTTTGCTACTTAAAATATAAGGGTTTTAGAGAAAAGTTACAGGGTGTTGCATTAGTCAACAATATTTTAAATTAAGCTTTGTGCCTGGCGTGCTATGACAAGGACAAGAGAGGAGCAAGGGGAAAGACAAAGATGGGTATAACAGCTTTATAAGAGGCACCAGGGGTTACCTCATCTTCTCGCTCAGTAGTGCCCCAGTCCTAGCTTCTGTACATCTAATAGGAGAAACAAGATGACTATTAGTTATATTTTTATTTAAATTATGTTCTGTATGTTTGCTTTGCACATTTCAGACATTGTAAGTGTTAAAATAAAAAACAAAACTTTTCATCCAGAATTAGCTTTTTAGTGGTACCTGAAGGAGTCAATCCTCAGCTGACCTTAAAATCTCTCTTTCTGTATGTTTATGTATGTCTTGGGCTTCCCTGGTAGCTCAGTGGGTAAAGAATCCACCTGCCATGCAGGAGACCCCAGTTCGATTCCTGGGTCAGGAAGATCCCTTGGAGAAGGGATAGGCTGCCCACTCCAGTATTCTTGGACTTCTCTGGTAGCTCAGTTGGTAAAGACTCTGCCTGCGATGCAGGAGACCCTGGTTCAATTCCTGGGTCGGGAAGATCCCCTACAAGAGGGATAGGCTACCCACTCCAGTATTCTTGGGCTTCCCTGGTGGCTCAGATGGTAAAGAATCCACCCACAATGCGGGAAACCTGGGTTGGATCCCTGGGTTGAGAAGATTCACTGGAGGAGGGCATGGCAACCCACTCCAGTATTCTTGCCTGGAAAAACCCTGTGGACAGAGGAACTTGGCGGACTGCAGTCCATGGGGTCACAAAGAGTCCGACGCGACTGAGCATTTATGTTTTACTTATCATTTATGTTTGTTTTGGAACAAGCCTATATGAAATTAGCAGTATCTTCTGTACGCCTATGTGTATAGTTTTGTTTATCAGAAGAGATAACAAAAGCTGATAAAATGTTAGTTATAATGTTATACATCAGTTAAAACACCTTAGAGACTAAACTACCATCTGGTGGGCATCATTTTATATATAAACAACCAAGAGCCAAAGAGATTAAGTCCCCAAAGATTGCTGTAGCCGTGTTAAAGTCTAACCAGAGTTCTAGATTTTAGTCCCAGCCTCCTTCCTTGTCACAACACTGCCACCTTTGCGTTACATTTGAGAAATTCCTGTTTGCAAAATGCTTAATCATTTTTGTTGACTTCACAAATTTGAAAGTTCACCACTCACTCCATCATGGATAAGAGGACATGGTCTTGTTTTATAGGTAGTGCTTCTTTATTAAGAGAGCTAAAATTAAGGTATATTTCTATAGTGTTAAGAACCTCTCAGGTTGACAGAATATGACAGAATTCTCTGTTACCTGACTGGTTTGCCTTTCAGGCATTTGTTTTTACATAGCCAGCTAGATTTCAGAGATGCACGCCAAAGTGATGGGAGACATTGTGTTGGTGCAGATGGCATTATTTCATTCTTTTCTCTGGCTGAGTAATATTTCATTGTATATGTGTATGACAGCTTCTGTATCCATTCCTTTGTTGATGAATATTTAGGTTGCCTGAATGTCCTGGACATTGTGTACAGTGTTGCAATGAACACTGAGGGTACATGTATCTTTTTGAATTATGATTTTCACCAGATAATATGCCCAGGCGTAGGCATGTTGGATCATATAGTAGCTCTATTTCTAGTTTTTTGAGGAATCTCCATACTGTTCTCCATAGTGACTGTATCAATTTGCATTCCCACCAACAGTCTAGGAGGGTTCCATTTTTCCCACACCCTCTCCAGCATTTATGGTTTGCAGACTTTTGGATGATGGCCATTCTGACTGGTATGAGGTGATACCTCATTGTAGTTTTGATTTGCCTTTTGCTAATAATGATGTTAAACATCTTCTCGTGTGCTTTTTAGTCATCTGTATGTCTTCAGAGAAATGTCTATTTAGGTCTTCTGCCCATTTTTTATTTGTTTTTTGTTTTTCTGAGCTGCATGAGCTGTTCATGTATTTTAAAGGAGATTAATCCCTTGTTATGACCAACCTAGATAGCATATTAAAAAACAGAGACATTACTTTACCAACAAAGGTCCATCTAGTCAAGGCTATGGTTTTACCAGTGGTCATGTATGGATGTGAGAGTTGAACTGTGAAGAAAGCTAAGCACCGAAGAATTGATGCTTTTGAACTGTGGTGTTGGAGAAGACTCTTGAAAGTCCCTTGGACTGCAAGGAGATCCAACCAGTCCATTCTGAAGGAGATCAGCCCTGGGTGTTCTTTGGAAGGACTGATGCTAAAGCTGAAACTCCAGTACTTTGGCCACCCCATGTGAAGAGTTGACTCATTGGGAAAGACTCTGATGCTGGGAGGGATTGGGGGCAGGAGGAGAAGGGGATGACCGAGGATGAGATGGCTGGATGGCATCACCGACTTGATAGGCATGAGTCTGAGTGAACTCCAGGAGTTGGTGATGGACAAGGAGGCTTGGCGTGCTGCGATTCATGGGGACACAAAGAGTCGGACACAACTGAGCTGAACTGAACTGAACTGAATTCCTTGTTGGTTGCTTCATTTCCAGATCTTTTCTCCCATTTTGAGGGTTGTCTTTTCATTTTGGTTATGATTTCCTTTGCCATGCAAAAGTGTTTAATTAGGCCCCGTTTGTTTATTTTTGGTTTTTATTTCCATTTACTCTAGGAAGTGTATCAAAAAAGATCTTGCTGAAATTTATGTCAAAGAATGTTCGGCCCATGTTTTCCTCTAAGAGTTGTATAGTGTCCAGTCTTACATTTAAGCCTTCAGTCCATTTTGAATTTATTTTTGTGTGGGGTGTTCAGGAGTGTAATAATTTTCATTCTTCTACATATAGTTGTGCAGTTTTCCCAGCACCACTTATTGAAGAGACTGTCTTTCTCCATTGTGGATTCTTGCTTCCTTTGTCACAGAGTAGGTGACCGTAGGTGCCTGGGTTTATCTCTACTTTCTATCCTGCTCCGTTGGTCTATATTTCTGTTTTTCTGCCAGTACCATACTGTCTTGAATACTGTAGCTTTGTATTCTAAAGTCAGGGAGCCTGATTCCTCTAATCTAGAGATTGTCACACTGAGTGAAGTAAGTCAGGTAGAGAAAGACAAATATCATATTATATCACTTATATGTGGAATCTAAAAAAGGGGGATACAAAGGAACTTATCTACAAAACAGAAATAGAGATACAGATGTAGAAAACAAATTTACAATTACCAAGACGTAATGAGGGAAGCATAAATTGGATGATTGAGATTGACATATACACGCTACTATATATAAAATAGATAACTATAAGGACCTACTGTATAGCACAAGGAACTCTACTCGGTACTCTGTAATGACCTATATGGGGAAAGAATCTAAAAAAGAGTGGATATATGTATGTGTATAACAGATTCACTTTGCTATACACTTGAAAATAACACAACTTGTAAATCAGATCAACTATTAATATATCCCCCAAGTGTTTTTAAGTGATGGGGGAAGGAAGGCTCAATGCTGATAAACCACAGGAATGTATAGATTTTTCTGCTTAATCTAGATGGGAGGGAGGAAGGGAATTAGGCGCACACATAAAATTTCCATTCCTCACACTTCTCGCCAGTTGAAGGTTTATTTTTGTATGAATGAAATGTGTCTTGTATTTGATTAAATGGACTTTCAGAATACTGTTTGCACCAAAAATATGTTCATTCATGTTAGGAAAAGTCAGTTTTAGATCTTAGACATTTCTTTGTGTTTAAAAGCAGAACATGGATCTGGAGGCAGGGTGCCTAATTGCCAATCCTAGTTTCACTGCCTAACCTAACCTCTCTGTGCCTGTAAATCAGAGAAAAATAATATACCTAACTCATAGGGCTATTGTGAGGATTAAATAAGCTAATAGTGCTTGGAATAGAGTTTAGCATACAGTAAACATTAATAACTATTATTATCATCAATTAAAATTGCTTGGATTTTGCATTCCTCAGAGCAGCTGGCACCCAAAAAAAAGAGCCCCAGTCTTCATGTAACACCGTATTGGAACTTGATTTTCTAGCTTATAATGGCACATCCTCTGCTTTATTTCATTTTGTTGTTGTTTTGTTTTGTTTTTTGCCTCTACTATTCTTTTGGGACAAGAGGCAGATGGTTACATTCAAGGTTCAGTTATATAAACTTTCTATAGTACACATAAATAGAACTTGTGTGTAATTACAGTCTTAAATATAAGGTATGCAGTGCTCATAGATAGCAACCATATTGCAGGATAAAGGGAAGTGGCCTTGGGTCATGTTGTGATAATCAATGTTAACATAGTAAAGTAACTGCGTCCATTTTAGCGGGTTTTTATTTTTCTCTTTCAGAGTATAGATTTAAACAAGGCCTGCATTTAACGTTGTGTGTTGGTCACTCAGTCGTGTCCGACTCTTTGTGACCCCATGGGCTGCAGCCCGCCAGGCTCCTCTGTCCACGAAATTCTCCAGGCAAATACATTTAATATTGTTGCATATATTTTAAAAATTAATATATTCAATGCCTAACAGTAAAAAAATTAACTGAGTCCATTTTAACGGAATTTGTTTTCATGTAAATGGATATTAATTTGGGAACTAGAAATAAATAAGGATTTATCAGGAGTGGGTTACCCATAAGACAGGCTCTGTGTTTGTGTGTGTGTGTGTTAGTTGCTCAGTCATGTCCAACTGTCTTGGCAAGTCCAACCCATGGACTTGCCAGGCTTCTCTGACCATGGAATTCTCCAGGCAAGAATACTGGAGTAGGTTGCCATTCCCTTTTCCAGGGGATCTTCCTGACCCAGAGGTTGAACCTGGTTCTCCTGCATCATAGGCAGATTCTTTACCATCTGAGCCACCAGGGAAGCTCAAGACAGGCTAAGATTAGTTAAATATTTACCCTTTTTAAAAGCAAAACTTATTTTAGCCGTTTAGATAAGAACTCTTTTTTAATGCAGTTCCCTGGCCAAGGGGCTCACCCATCCAAGCCCCCTCCTCTAGAGAAAGTCATCATCTTTGCATAGGTCAGTGCCCTTGACCATGAATTTTCCACCTCAGTCTCAGCCCCTCACCACCACTCAGTACGTCCCTGATCCTCAGCCAGGCCCGCTCGTGCCCAGTGTCAAACCCTCCCACCGCGAATGGAAGCCGGGGATTCTCAGGTTTTTACGAGCCTGCACTCAGCTCAGGCACCTGCTTCCTCCAACAGAAGCCTGGCCTTCTGGGCGCTCCACTCCCACTCCTCACTGCTGTTATCTTACAGCAATTGGTGGGAGCATGAGTCTGAGTGAACTCCAGGAGTTGGTGATGGACAAGGAGGCTTGGCGTGCTGCGATTCATGGGGACACAAAGAGTCGGACACAACTGAGCTGAACTGAACTGAACTGAATTCCTTGTTGGTTGCTTCATTTCCAGATCTTTTCTCCCATTTTGAGGGTTGTCTTTTCATTTTGGTTATGATTTCCTTTGCCATGCAAAAGTGTTTAATTAGGCCCCGTTTGTTTATTTTTGGTTTTTATTTCCATTTACTCTAGGAAGTGTATCAAAAAAGATCTTGCTGAAATTTATGTCAAAGAATGTTCGGCCCATGTTTTCCTCTAAGAGTTGTATAGTGTCCAGTCTTACATTTAAGCCTTCAGTCCATTTTGAATTTATTTTTGTGTGGGGTGTTCAGGAGTGTAATAATTTTCATTCTTCTACATATAGTTGTGCAGTTTTCCCAGCACCACTTATTGAAGAGACTGTCTTTCTCCATTGTGGATTCTTGCTTCCTTTGTCACAGAGTAGGTGACCGTAGGTGCCTGGGTTTATCTCTACTTTCTATCCTGCTCCGTTGGTCTATATTTCTGTTTTTCTGCCAGTACCATACTGTCTTGAATACTGTAGCTTTGTATTCTAAAGTCAGGGAGCCTGATTCCTCTAATCTAGAGATTGTCACACTGAGTGAAGTAAGTCAGGTAGAGAAAGACAAATATCATATTATATCACTTATATGTGGAATCTAAAAAAGGGGGATACAAAGGAACTTATCTACAAAACAGAAATAGAGATACAGATGTAGAAAACAAATTTACAATTACCAAGACGTAATGAGGGAAGCATAAATTGGATGATTGAGATTGACATATACACGCTACTATATATAAAATAGATAACTATAAGGACCTACTGTATAGCACAAGGAACTCTACTCGGTACTCTGTAATGACCTATATGGGGAAAGAATCTAAAAAAGAGTGGATATATGTATGTGTATAACAGATTCACTTTGCTATACACTTGAAAATAACACAACTTGTAAATCAGATCAACTATTAATATATCCCCCAAGTGTTTTTAAGTGATGGGGGAAGGAAGGCTCAATGCTGATAAACCACAGGAATGTATAGATTTTTCTGCTTAATCTAGATGGGAGGGAGGAAGGGAATTAGGCGCACACATAAAATTTCCATTCCTCACACTTCTCGCCAGTTGAAGGTTTATTTTTGTATGAATGAAATGTGTCTTGTATTTGATTAAATGGACTTTCAGAATACTGTTTGCACCAAAAATATGTTCATTCATGTTAGGAAAAGTCAGTTTTAGATCTTAGACATTTCTTTGTGTTTAAAAGCAGAACATGGATCTGGAGGCAGGGTGCCTAATTGCCAATCCTAGTTTCACTGCCTAACCTAACCTCTCTGTGCCTGTAAATCAGAGAAAAATAATATACCTAACTCATAGGGCTATTGTGAGGATTAAATAAGCTAATAGTGCTTGGAATAGAGTTTAGCATACAGTAAACATTAATAACTATTATTATCATCAATTAAAATTGCTTGGATTTTGCATTCCTCAGAGCAGCTGGCACCCAAAAAAAAGAGCCCCAGTCTTCATGTAACACCGTATTGGAACTTGATTTTCTAGCTTATAATGGCACATCCTCTGCTTTATTTCATTTTGTTGTTGTTTTGTTTTGTTTTTTGCCTCTACTATTCTTTTGGGACAAGAGGCAGATGGTTACATTCAAGGTTCAGTTATATAAACTTTCTATAGTACACATAAATAGAACTTGTGTGTAATTACAGTCTTAAATATAAGGTATGCAGTGCTCATAGATAGCAACCATATTGCAGGATAAAGGGAAGTGGCCTTGGGTCATGTTGTGATAATCAATGTTAACATAGTAAAGTAACTGCGTCCATTTTAGCGGGTTTTTATTTTTCTCTTTCAGAGTATAGATTTAAACAAGGCCTGCATTTAACGTTGTGTGTTGGTCACTCAGTCGTGTCCGACTCTTTGTGACCCCATGGGCTGCAGCCCGCCAGGCTCCTCTGTCCACGAAATTCTCCAGGCAAATACATTTAATATTGTTGCATATATTTTAAAAATTAATATATTCAATGCCTAACAGTAAAAAAATTAACTGAGTCCATTTTAACGGAATTTGTTTTCATGTAAATGGATATTAATTTGGGAACTAGAAATAAATAAGGATTTATCAGGAGTGGGTTACCCATAAGACAGGCTCTGTGTTTGTGTGTGTGTGTGTTAGTTGCTCAGTCATGTCCAACTGTCTTGGCAAGTCCAACCCATGGACTTGCCAGGCTTCTCTGACCATGGAATTCTCCAGGCAAGAATACTGGAGTAGGTTGCCATTCCCTTTTCCAGGGGATCTTCCTGACCCAGAGGTTGAACCTGGTTCTCCTGCATCATAGGCAGATTCTTTACCATCTGAGCCACCAGGGAAGCTCAAGACAGGCTAAGATTAGTTAAATATTTACCCTTTTTAAAAGCAAAACTTATTTTAGCCGTTTAGATAAGAACTCTTTTTTAATGCAGTTCCCTGGCCAAGGGGCTCACCCATCCAAGCCCCCTCCTCTAGAGAAAGTCATCATCTTTGCATAGGTCAGTGCCCTTGACCATGAATTTTCCACCTCAGTCTCAGCCCCTCACCACCACTCAGTACGTCCCTGATCCTCAGCCAGGCCCGCTCGTCCCCAGTGTCAAACCCTCCCACCGCGAATGGAAGCCGGGGATTCTCAGGTTTTTACGAGCCTGCACTCAGCTCAGGCACCTGCTTCCTCCAACAGAAGCCTGGCCTTCTGGGCGCTCCACTCCCACTCCTCACTGCTGTTATCTTACAGCAATTGGTGGGGTCACTTCATACTCCACACTGATGCTCCCAGACAATCACCCCTCCACTCGCAGGGCCACTCGGCTAGACCACTTTCCCCAACATGGTCTCCTCCTCTGCCCACTGCCCAGCCCTTTGCTTCATTGATCGCAGGCTTTACCACCCGACACACATCCATCTTCTCCGTTCTAATTCCCCACTGTTATCTCGAGTGACTTCTCACACACATCGCCGCCTCACGTTCTCAGACTCAAACGTGTCTGACGACGTCCTTCCCTCCTTAGTCACCCCTTGGACTTCGCCAGCTCCCATAACTGCCTTAACCACGACTAGAATTCCTCCCTTCCTGCCTGTGTAACTGCTCCACTTTGACCTCTCTCTCATTCCATCTGAACTTTCCACCCACTGACTCCTCATTTATTTTTATGGAAGATTTCACACGGATCCAGAAGTGGAGAGAAGGTGAGTCTGTTTTATCTATTGTCAAGATAGGTACCAACTTCATAGGTAGAACTGTGAACGTCCATTAAGAAACACCCCTTGGGACTTCCCTTGTGGACCAGTAAGACTCTGCTTGCCAAGGCACGGGACATGGGTTAGATTCCTGCTCCAGGAAGATTCCACATGCCTCGGGGCAGCTAAGTCAGTGCCGCACAACCACTGAGCCTGTTCTCTAGAGCCCGTGCTCCACAACAAAAGGAGCTACCTCAGAGAGAAGCCGATGCACCCCTTGAAAGATAGCCCCCACTCCCCACAACTAGAGAAAGCCTACGTGCAGCAGTCAAAGACCCAGAACAGCCAAAAATAAGTAAGCCGATGATTTTTTAAAAGATACACCTCTCGACTTTTTCATGCTTGCTCAGTCATGCCCCACTCTTTGTGACCCCATGGACTGTAGCCCGCCAGGCTCTTCTATCCATGGAATTTTCCAGGCAAGAATACTGGAGTGAGTTACCATTTCCTCCTCCAGGGGATCTTCCCAACCCGGGGATCAAACCTGCGTCTCCTGTGTCTCCTGAATTGGCAGGTGAGTTCTTTACCAATAAGCCACTGGGGAAGCCACACTCTCTACTTTTAAGCCCCCTAAATGTTTGTAAGCCAACTCTTGCAGACACTGCTCTAGGCATTGAAGGTGGACAGCAGTGAACAACACAGCCGAAAAGCTCCTGCTTTCACTGAGCATTAGCCCTCTCCATTTTACTTGCTTCTGGAGTCAGAATCATACTCCAGCATTTTATTTTCTTGCTTGTACTCTAAACTCCTTTGCCCTCTTGCTTTGTCACCGCATCCATCTCAGTGTGAGCTGTCTGCTTACAGGCAAGTTATGCTTCAAGGCGAAACACAAGGGCAGATCACTCACCCCAGTTTTGGGTGGATGTTCACTCACTCAGCAATTCTATCTGTTTCACTGGGAACTTCACACCCCTGCTCTCTTCAATAGCTTCTTTTTTCAACTCTTAATTTCTCAAAAATGAGAAATAACCTGGATCCCTAACATACATGCATGCTCAGTTGCTTCAGTCATGTCCAACTCTTTGCCACCCTATGGACTGTAGCTCTCCAGGCTCCTCTGTCCATGGGATTCTCTAGGCAAGAATACTGGAGTGGGTTGCTATGCCCTCCTCCAGGGAATCTTCCTGACCCAGGGATTGAACCCACATCTGTGTCTCCTGCACTTCAGGCTGATTCTTTACCCACTGAGCCACCTGGGAAGTCTCAATTCCTAATATCCAGAGAAAGCATTATAATAATAACAGTTCACAGTAATTGAAGCATATTATGTGTGTTCTAAATATTTTATATGTGCCACCCCAGTTAATCCTTATAACCATAATCTAAAATGCTTAGACTGATACTGAGCACATTGAGCCCAATAATTATTGCCTATTGTTTTTGTTATTAAATTAAGAAACCAGTGTTCCACTCAGTTACTGCAGCATCATAGTCCAGCCCCATCAGATCATCTGCTGTTTCCTGCTCCTTTTTAAAAAATTAATTTATTTTTAATTTTATTTTTTTAATTGGAGGATGATTGTTTTACAATGTTGTATTGGTTTTTGCCATTACGACAATGCGAATCAGTCATATATATCCCCTCCCTCTTGAGCCTCACTCCCCCTTCCTATCCCACTTCTCTAGGTCATTACAGAATGCCATGCTGGGCTTCCTCTGTTATATAGCAGTTTCCCACTAGCTATCTGTTTTCCACATGGTAGTGTATATCTGTCAATGCTATTTTCTCAAATCATTCTATTCATCCTGCCCTCTCCTTCTTCTATTGTGTCCATAAGTTCGTTCTCTACATCAGTATCTCCATTTCTTCCCTTTTAATAGGGTCATCAGTACTATTTTTCTAGATTCCATACATATGAGTTAAAATATGATATAGTTTTTTCCTCTTTCTGACCTTGTTTTTCAGTCGCTTAGTCATGTGTGACTCTTTGTGACTCCATGAATTACAGCACACCAGGCTCCTCTATCCTTCACTATCTGCCAGAGTTTATTCAGATTCATGTCTGCTGAGTCAGTGATGCTATCTAACCCTTCCTAACCTTTGCTGTCCAACCCTTGCTGTCCAACTGATGCTTCAGCCCTTCCAGTGAATATTCAGAGTTGATTTCCTTTAGGGTTGACTGGTTTGATATACGTGCAGTCCATGGTGGGAGGTGGAAGGGAGGTTCAAGAGGAAGGGGACATACGGATGCCTATGGTAGATTCATGTTGATATATAGGAGAAACCAACACAATATTGTAAAGCAATTATCCTCCAGTTAAAAATAAGTAAGTTTTCTTTTTAAAGAGTCTTCTCCAGCACCACAATTCAGAAGAATCAGTTCTTTGGTGCTCAGCCTTTTTTATGGTCCAACTCTCCTATCTGTACGTGACTACTGGAAAAAACCATAGCTTTGACTGTACAGACCTTTGTTGGCAAAGTGACACCTCTGCTTTTTAATACGCTGTCTAGGATTGTCATTGCCTTTCTTTGGGACTGGAATGAAAACTGACCTTTTCCGGTCATGTGGCCACTGCTGAGTTTTCCAAATTTGCTGGCATATTGCGTGCAGCACTTTCACAGCATCATCTTTTAGGATTTGAAATAGCTCCACTGGAATTCCATCACCTCCACTAGCTTTGTTTGTAGTGATGCTTTCTAAGGCCCACTTGACTTCACATTCCAGGATGTCTGGCTCAAGGTGAGTGATCACACCATCATGATTATCTGGGTTGTGAAGATCTTTTTTGTACAGTTCTTTCATGTATTCTTGCCACCTCTTCTTAATATCTTCTGCTTCTGTTAAGTCCATACCATTTCTGTCCTTTATCAAGCCCATCTTTGCATGAAATGTTCCCTTGGTATCTCTAATTTTCTTGAAGAGATCTCTAGTCTTTCCCATTCTGTTCTTTTCCTCTGTTTCTTTGCATTGATCGCTGAGGAAGACTTTCTTATCTCTTCTTGCTGTTCTTTGGAACTCTGCATTCAGATGCTTATATCTTTTCTTTTCTCCTTTGCTTTTCGCTTCTCTTTTTTTCACAGCTGCTTGTAAGGCCTCCACAGACAGCCATTTTGCTTTTTTGCATTTCTTTTCCATGGGGATGGTCTTGATCCTTGTCTCCTGTACAGTGTCACGAACCTCAGTCTATAGTTCATCAGGCACTCTATCTATCAGACCTTAAATCTATTTCTCACTTCCACTGTATAATCATAAGGGGTTTGATTTAGGTCATACCTGAATGGTCTAGTGGTTTTCCCTACTTTCTTCAATTTAAGTCTGAATTTGGCAATAAGGAACTCATGATCTGAGCCAAACTCAGCTCCCAGTCTTGTTTTTGCTGACTGTATAGAGCTTCTCCATCTTTGGCTGCAAAGAATATAATCAATCTGATTTCGGTGCTGACCATCTGGTGATGTCCATGTGTAGAGTCTTCTCCTGTGGTGTTGGAAGAGGGTGTTTGCTATGACCAGTGCGTTCTCTTGGCAAAATTCTATTAGCATTTGCCCTGCTTCATTCTGTATTCCAAGGACAAATTTGCCTGTTACTTCAGGTGTTTCTTGACTTGCTACTTTTGCATTCCAGTCCGCTATGATGAAAAGGACATCTTTTTTGGGTGTTAGTTCTAAAGGGTCTTGTAGGTCTTCATAGAACCGTTCAACTTCAGCTTCTTCAGCATTACTGGTTGGGGCATAGCCTTGGATAACTGTGATATTGAATGGTTTGCCTTGGAAACAAACAGAGATCATTCTGTCATTTTTGACATGCATCCAAGTACTGCATTTTGGACTCAGTTGACCGTGATGGCTACTCCATTTCTTCTGAGGGATTCCTGCCCGCAGTAGTAGATATAATGGTTATCTGACTTTAATTCACCCATTCCAGACCATTTTAGTTCACTGATTCCTAGAATGTTGATATTCACACTTGCCATTTCCTGTTTGACCACTTCCAATTTGCCTTGATTCATGGACCTAACATTCCAGGTTCCTATGCGATATTGCTCTTTACAGCATCGGACCTTGCTTCTATCACCAGTCACATCCACAATTGGGTATTGTTTTTGCTTTGGCTCCATCCCTTCATTCTTTCTGGAGTCATTTCTCCACTGATCTCCAGTAGCATATTGAAGTCCATTTTAGTTCACTGATTCCTAGAATGTCGACGTTCACCCTTGTCATCTCTTGTTTGACCACTTCCAATTTGCCTTGATTCATGGACCTAACATTCCAGGTCCCTATGCAATATTGCTCTTTACAGCATTGGACCTTGCTTCTATCACCAGTCACATCCACAACTGGGTATTGTTTTTGCTTTGGCTCCATCCCTTCATTCTTTCTGGAGTTATTTCTCCACTGATCTCCAGTAGCATATTGGGCACCTACTGACCTGGGGAGTTCCTCTTTCAGTGTCCTATCATTTTGCCATTTCATACTGTTCATGGGGTTCTCAAGGCAAGAATACTGAAATGGTTTGCCATTCCCTTCTCCAGTGGACCACATTCTGTCAGACCTCTCCAACATGACCTGCCCATCCTGGGTGGCCACACACGGCATGGCTTAGTTTCATTGAGTTAGACATGGCTGTGGTCTGTGTGATCAGATGGGCTAGTTTTCTGTGATTATGGTTTCAGTGTGTCTGCCCTCTGATGCCCTCTCGCAACACCTACTGTCTTACTTGGATTTCTCTTACCTTGGACGTGGGGTATCTCTTCACAGCTGCTCCAGCAAAGCGCAGCCACTGCTCCTTACCTTGGACAAGGGGTATCTCCTCATGGCCGCCCCTCCTGACCTTGAATGTGGAGGGAAAACCGTTTGGAGAAGGCAATGCCATCCCACTCCAGTACTCTTGCCTGGAAAATCCCATGGACAGAGGAGCCTGGTGGGCTGCAGTCCATGGGGTCGCTAAGAGTCAGACATGACTGAAGCGGCTTAGCAGCAGCAGCAGCAGTAAAGAAAATCACTAGACCATTCAGATATGACCTAATTCAAATCCCTTATGATTATACAGTGGAAGTGAGAAATAGATTTAAGGGAATAGATCTGATTGACAGTGCCTGATGAACTATGGATGGAGGTTTGTAACATTGTACAGGAGATAGGGATCCACACCATTCTGAAGAAAAGGAAACGCAAAAAAGCAAAATGGCTGTCTGAGAAGGCTTTACAAATAGCTGTGAAAAGAAGAGAAGTGAAAAGCAAAGAAGAAAAGGAAAGATATACCAATTTGAATGCAGAGTTCCAAAGAATAGCAAGGAGAGATAAGAAAGCCTTCCTCAGTGATGAGTGCAAAGAAATAGAGGAAAACAACAGAATGGGAAAGACTAGAGATCTCTTCAAGAAAATTAAAGATACATTTCATGCAAGGGAACATTTCATGCAAAGATGGGCTCAGTAAAGGACAGAAATGGTGTGGAGCTGACAGAAATGGTAAGGACCTAGCAGAAGCAGAAGATATTAAGAAGAGGTGGCAAGAATACACAGGAGAACTCTACAAAAAAGAGCTTCATGACCCAGATAATCATGATGGTGTGATCACTCACCTAGAGCCAGACATCCTGGAATGAGAAGTCAAGTGGGCCTTAGGAAGCATCATTATGAACAAAGCTACTGGAGGTGATGGAATTCCAGTTGAGCTATTGCAAATCCTAAAAGGTGACGCTGTGAAAATGCTGCACTCAATCTGCCAGCAAATTTGGAAAACTCAGCAGTGGCCACAGGACTGGAAAAGGTCAGTTTTCATTCCAATCCCAAAGAAAGGCAATGCCAAAGAATGCTCAAACTACCGCACAATTGCACTCATCTCACATGCTAGTAAAGTAATACTCAAGATTCTCCAAGCCAGACTTCAAAGTGTGTGACCCATAAACTTTCAGATGTTCAGGCTGGTTTTAGAAAAGGCAGAGGACCCGGAGATCAAATTGCCAACATCTGTTGGATCGTGGAAAAAGCAAGAGAATTCCAGAAAAACATCTATTTCTGCTTTATTGACTATGCCAAAGCCTTTGACTGTGTGGATCACAATAAACTGTGGGAAATTCTGAAAGAGATGGACATACCAGACCACCTGAACTGCCTCTTGAGAAACCTATATGCAGGTCAGGAAGCAACAGTTAGAACTGGACATGGACCAACAGACTGGTTCCAAATAGGAAAAAGAATACGTCATGGCTGTATATTTTCATCTTGTTTATTTAACTTCTCTGCAGAATACATCATGAGAAATGCTGGGCTGGCTGAAGTACAAGCTGGAAACAAGATTTCTAAGAGAAGTATCAATAACCTCAGATATGCAGATTACACCACCCTTATGGCAGAAAGTGAAGAAGAACTAAAGAGCCTCTTGATGAATGTGAAAGATGAGAGTGAAAAAGTTGGCCTAAAGCTCAACATTCAGAAAACGAAGATCATGGCATCCGGTCCCATCACTTCATGGGAAATAGATGGGGAAACAGTGTCAGACTTTATTTTTGGGGGCTCCAAAATCACTGAAGATGGTGATTGCAGCCATGAATTAAAGGATGCTTACTACTTGGAAGGAAAGTTATAAGCAACTTAGACAGCATATTAAAAATCAAAGACATTACTTTGCCAGCAAAGGTATTTCTATTCAAGGCTATGTTTTTTCCAGTAGCCATGTATGAATGTGAGAGTTGGACTATAAAGAAAGCTGAGCACCAAAGAATTGATGCTTTTGAACTGTGGTGTTGGAGAAGACTCTTGAGAGTCCCTTGGACTGCAAGGAGATCCAACCAGTCCATCCTAAAGGAAATCATTCTTGAATATTCATTGGAAGGACGGATGTTGAAGCTGAAACTCCAATACTTTGGCCATCTGATTCGAAGAGCTGACTCATTTGAAAAGACCCTGATGCTGGGAAAGATTTAAGGTGGAAGGAGAAGGGGATGACAGAGGATGAGATGGTTGGATGGCATCACCAACTCAGCAGACATGAGTTTGAGTAAACTCCGGGAGCTGGTAATGGACAGCTGCCAGCTGCAGTCCATGGGCTTGCGAAGAGTTGGACACAACAGAATGACTGAACTGAACTGAACCAATGCAGGAGATTCAGGAGACCTTGCATTGATCCCTGGACCAGGAAGATCCCCTGGAGAAGGAACTCACAACCCACTCCAGTATTCTTGCTTGGAAAATCCCATGGACAGAGGAGCCTGGAGGCCTGCTGTCCATGGGGACATGACTTATCACACACACATGGAAGAGTGAGAGAGAGAGAGGTTTAACTACTTAGGAGGTTGCTGCAATAATAGTATCCCCCCATTTAAGGATATCTCCAGTATCAGAGATATTGAAGGACTGTAGTAAGGCAAATACACTGGAGAAGAGGAGGTGAGGACTGCTTTGAGAAATATTTAAGAAAATACTTGAAAATCAGTTAGATATGGAGAAAGAGATCTTCTCTTTTTAAGACACGTAACTGTTAAGCAGAACATGATGTAGCTGAGATCTAAGACTGCTGATAAAGCAATTGCAGTTTGAGCAGGGAGGTGGGGAAACAAGGGGGCAAAGTAATGATATGTTTAGCTTGGGACATTCTGCGTTGAAGATTCTGGGGATCTGAGACGTGTGGTGTCTTTTAGGTACTTGAGAATGTGAGCTGGTGTTCCAGATGGGAGCTCTGGTTGGAGCTATGGGAAGAGATGAAGTCACCAACTGTAAAGATGAGGTGTTGTGAATTTTCTGTGTCTAAGGAAGGGCAGAGAAAGAAAACCCTTGAAAAGGAGTGATCAGAGAGGTAAGAAGTAAACCAGGAAAAGGTGTAGTAAAGAATGAAGAAAAACACTTCTAAAAAGGAGGGAATGACAGCACATGTCATAGGAAGTGGAAATAAATTAAGATCCAAAAGTTGTGCATTGGACTTGGGGTTTAGGAAGTGACTGGACTCGGGAATTTAGTAAGAGGCATTTCAGTAATTCAAGAATCTATCATTGCAGAGAATTTATATCTGTGTGACATCTGCTATACCTTCCACATCCTATCATGTTTGATAGAATCCTGAGCTATGGGAGGGGCAAGCACAAAGTACTGCAGAAGAAGTGGAGGTTTGGTGGTCTCTTCAAGTCCCATGTTAGTTAGTGACTGAATCGGAACCAAAACTCAACTGTCTGAATCCTGGGCTCCTTCCAACTTCCCATATTATAAAACATATTATAAATTTCTTCCAGCTCTTTTGAAAACTAAGAAGAAGATTTAACACCTTTGTATATCCTTTGCATTCAAGTGAAAAAATAGATATAGTTTAGGTAGCCTTGCAATACAGATACAGAAGATAAAGAGATACAGAAGGTAAATGAAAGAAGATGTAGAGATACAGAAGATAAATGAAAGAGTTCCTGATATTTATGGTATCCCATCTGAGTATGACTTAGTGACTAAACAACAACAACAACAAATCTGAACATCAGCCTGCTTCTTAGTGGATTCTTTACCTGCTGAGCCACCTGGGAAGGCCCTAGTAAAATTCAGCCAGGTACCTCGAATCCAGTAGCGCTCAAAAATTCTGTTGGTTTTACAGGTTATCATTTCACTTCTCACAAAACAAATCCTTTATATTTACAGAAATTACCAGATGATGCTGTGAAAGTGCTGTACTTAATATGCCAGTAAATTTGGAAAACTCAGCAGTGGCCACAGGACTGGAAAAGGTCAGTTTTCATTCCAATCCCAAAGAAAGGCAATGCCAAAGAATGCTCAAACTACCGCACAATTGCACTCATCTCACATGCTAGTAAAGTAATGCTCAAAATTCTCCAAGCCAAGCTTCAGCAGTATGTGAACCGTGAACTTCCAGATGTTCAAGCTGGTTTTAGAAAAGGCAGAGGAACCAGAGATCAAATTGCTAACATCCGCTGGATCATCAAAAAAGCAAGAGAGTTCTGAAAGTTATGACCAACCTAGATAGCATATTCAAAAGCAGAGACATTACTTTGCCAACAAAGGTCCGTCTAGTCAAGGCTATAGTTTTTCCAGTGGTCATGTATGGATGTGAGAGTTGGAGTGTGAAGAAAGCTGAGCACCAAAGAATTGATGCTTTTGAACTGTGGTCTTGGAGAAGACTTTTGAGAGTCCCTTGGACTGCAAGGAGATCCAACCAGTCCATCCTAAAGGGGATCAGTCCTGGGTGTTCATTGGAAGGACTGATGCTGAAGCTGAAACTCCAGTATTTTGGCCGCCTCATGCGAAGAGCTGACTCATTGGAAAAGACCCTGATGCTGGGAGGGATTGGGGGCAGGAGGAGAAGGGGGTGACAGAGAATGAGATGGCTGGATGGCGTCACCGACTTGATGGATGTGAGTTTGAGTGAACTCCGGGAGTTGGTGATGGACAGGGAGGCCTGGCGTGCTGCGATTCATGGGGTAGCAAAGAGTTGGACATGACCAAGTGACCGAACTGAACTGAACCTGTGTTTGAAGGCTTGTGACTTGGATTTTTCAGGGCTAGCAATTTTGGGGATTTGGGTATTCTTGGAAAGATTTTGAAGGGCAATCAGAAATAAGTTTTGGAGTGGGAATTGCTATCTGCATACTAGTGTCCTTATTAATATAAATACTACCTAAGTAACCTTTGCCATGTAGGCTAGGGAACTCTTCACTGCTGTATCTCCAGTGTTTAGAATAGTAATTCTAGTAAACAGAAAGAGATAATTGCCCATTCATGTGACAGCCCCTGAACTAAAAAAATTTTTAAAGGACCACCATGTGATCTTGTGGGACAGCTAGAGAAATAAAAGACACAAAAAGAAAAATACAGAAAGGCAAGGAATTTATTGATAAATGAGAAAAAGAGTACTTGTGAAAATTGGGTTTTGATTATTAGTGGGAAAACCACAGCTGTTTTAAGAAATCTGTCCTAGACTAAGAGGCAGCTGAAATTAATATCTAATAAACAAGTTTGCTTCATTGTGGCTTGCTTTTAGGCACCCTTCACCTTCCTTTGCCGGAGAAGGCAATGGCACCCCACTCCAGTACTCTTGTCTGGAAAATCCCATAGACAGAGGGGCCTGGAGGGCTGCAGACCATGGGGTCAATGAGGGTCAGAGACAACTGAGCGACTTCACTTTCACTTTTCACTTTTCACTTTCATGCATTGGAGAAGGAAATGGCAACCCACTCCAGTGTACTTGCCTGGCGAATCCCAGGGACAGGGGAGCCTGGTGGGCTGCCATCTATGGGGTCACACAGAGTCGGACACAACTGAAGTGACTTAGCAGCTTAGCAGCACTTTCCTTTGCAGTCTCTTTATTTTCTAAGACCACCCTGTGCCTACTTAAATGCCAGGCACAGAGCAGATTTTGCTCTCACTTTTAAACATAGAGCTAATAGACATCCCACAGAAATCTTACAGGGACAATTACAGCATGACAGCATGACAAGTGGTATGTTCATTTCTAATTTTACCTCCTAAATATTGTCAATAGGTAGCCTCTTATCTCTGTCTCTCATGGTCTGTGTCCCAATTCACCGGCATCTGTCCCTCCACTCCACTCAATGCCATTATTCTCAAAGCCAGCACTGAATATTTGAAGCACAAATCTGAAAACATTACTTCAGGCTTCATGTCATCACCATGATTGCCACATGCCCTCAAATGTACTTCTTAGAAATAAAAGTGCCTGGAATGGGCAGGGGTGAAGGATTGTATAAGGTTGGGAGAAGGAATCATAGAAGGGGTCTGCCTTCTTGCATTTAGCAGCATGCCTTTAAGATACATGGACACTATTGTATGAATCAATAGTTTGGTCTTTTCTTTGGCTAAGTAGCATTCCACTGTCATTATGTAACACTATCTGTCACCTATTGCTTGTTTCCAATTTGGGGAAATTACAAATAAAACTCATATATGTGTGCAGGTTTAGATAAAAGTACTCGTTCTCCATTCACTTAGGTAAATATCTAGAAGTGGGATTGTTGGATTGTATATGTTTAATTTTATAAGAAACTGCCGAATTGTTTTCTAAAGTGGTCATATAATTTTGCATTCCCACCAGAAATTAATGAGAATTTCTTTTGCTCTAATTCCTTGTCAACCTTTGATATTGTTGGATTTTCTTTTTTTAATTGTGTCTATTCTAATAGATGTATTAGAATACATCCCTGGTTGCTCAGCAGTGAAGAATCTGCCCTCAATATAGGAAATACAGGTTTGATCCCTAGGTCAAGAAGATCCCCTGGAGTAGGAAATGGCAACCCACTCCAATATTCTTGCCTGGGAAATCCCATGGACAGAGGAGTCTGGCAAGCTACAGCCCATGGGATCACAAGAGTTAGACATGACTTAATGACTAAACCGCCAAACCAATAGGTGTGTAGTGGCATCTCACTGTGGCTTTAATTTCATTTTCTTAATGATATTGAACATTTTTACATGCTTATTTAAAATCCATATGCCTTCTTTCCTGAAGTATCTGTTCAAATCGTTTGCCCATTTTTTTTGTTAGATTGCCTCCCTATTGTAGGGTTTTGAGAGTTCTTTATATTTTCTGGGGCTGTAACAAATGTGTCATTTGTCATTCCTCCTATTGTCTTTTTTATTTTCTTTCCAGTGTCTTTCACAGAGCAAAAAATTTTATTTTCTATAAAATCCAATTTGCCAAAATTTTCTTTTTATACATCATGCTATTGTTGTTGAATCTTTTCATTACCAAATCCAGAATTACACATATTTTCTTCTAAATTGTTTTCTTAAAGTTTTATAATTTTACCTTTTACATTTAGATATACAATATATATTAATTTTTATTTTTGCGTGAGGTGTATATCAAAGTTTTGGTTTCTTTCTTTTTTTTTTTTTTAATATGGATGTCTAATTGTTTCAGGATCAGTTGTAGAAAAGACTTCTTTCTCCATTGAATTGCCTTTGCACTATCAGCTAGAAATTGGCATGTGCTATGGGTACTTGCCTCTACTGCTACAAAGACTAAATCATGTCTTGCTGCAGCTGCTGACCTTCAACATCCCTCTGAAAGGGGCTCAGGGTAATGGAGAAATGAGCCACTCTGTGCTTCGGGAAAAACTGGCAGGACAGGTTTTCAGATAGATATTCTCAGGAGGTGATTTTATGAGCCCAATTCTTGTAGCTCCTCATATCTAGAAAAGCATTAAAATCCTTCACGGTGATGACTGTCTCTCATGACTAGCAGAAAGCTTCATAAGGCTAGCAAAGCCTTCTGGAAAAATATGTGCCTGATTGCATGTACTCTCCTTTCAACAAAATCACAGGCATACTGTCCTCCCCCGCTGCCTCTTTGGAGCAGTTTCTGAGAGTTATCTGAGGTGCTGTCTCCCGGTCAGCAGGCCTCATTTTGCCTCACATAAAATTCAATTCGCAACTCTCATGTTGTGAATCTTAAGGAGAGAGCAATTGAAGAGGAAAGTGAAAGTAAAGAATTAGTTGCTCAGTAGTGTTAAACTCTTTGCAATTCCGTGGACTGTAGCCTGCCAGGCTCCTCTGTCCATGGAATTCTCCAGGCAAGAATACAGAAGTCAGTTGCCATCTCCTACTCCAGGAGATATTCCTGACCCAGGGATCGAACCTGGGTTTTCTGTATTGCAAGCAGTTTCTTTACCATCTGAGTCACCAGGGAAGCTTTCTTAGTTAAAGAGGATTAACACCTTAACAAAACCGAAACTCTTCAATTTATGAACACAGTATATCTCTACATTTATATAGCTTTTATTTTATTTATTTTTAATAAGTGTTTTATAATTTTCAGTATACAAATCCTAAACAGATTTTGTAAGTCATATGTAATGTATCCATTTGTTTGGATGCTGTTATAAATGTATTTTTTATTTCAAATTCCTCTTAATCTTAAACCAACATGTATGGATC
>SJYT01040039.1:26744-69501 GCA_006410635.1 Cephalophus harveyi
TCTCTTAATCTTAAACCAACATGTATGGATCATTAACATTTAAAGTATGTTTGAGTTAAATCTATGATGTTTCAATTAAAGTCTACCATCCTGTTAATTGCTTATTTGTTCCTTTTATTCTTTTTTTTTGTTCACCTTTTTCTTTCTTCCCTGGGTTTAATTAGCATTTTTAATAATTTAATTTCCTTTATTGACATATATTTCTTTCCATTTTAAAATTAATTTGAGCCTTGGTAAATGTCACATTGTACTTGAAAATATGTGGGTTATTTTCAGATATCCTTTTATGTTGATTTCTAACATAATTCCACAGTGATAAGAGAACAGATTCTGTATGAGTTCAATACCTTTAGACCATGAAATTTTTGCACCTTATTTTACGTCCCTGGATATGTTCCAGTGTCTCCTAGATTATAGTCTATGGGAAATTGAATAGAATTTATATCCTACTTTTGTGTGAAAATTGTATAAATCTTATTTATATTGAATTGGTCCATAGTGCTTTTCAGGTCTACTAATATCCTTCTACTTTTCTGTCTATTCATTCTATTAATTTTTGAGAGTTTGATATTGAAACTCCAACTAAAATTATTAATTTATCTACTTAAAAAATTAAAATATATAGTAAAACTATATGTAACTTTCTTCTGTATATGGACATGGAACAACAGACTGGTTCCAAATAGGGAAAGGAGTATGTTAAGGCTGTATATTGTCATCCTGCTTATTTAACTTATATGCAGAGTATATCATGAGAAATGCTGGGCCGGAAGAAGCACAAGCTGGAATCAAGATTGCTGGGAGAAATATCAATAACCTCAGATATGCAGATGACACCACCTTTATGGCAGAAAGTGAAGAGGAACTAAAAAGCCTCTTGATGAAAGTGAAAGAGGAGAGTGAAAATGTTGGCTTAAAGCTCAACATTCAGAAAACGAAGATCATGGCATCTGGTCCCATCACATCATGGGAAATAGATGGGGAAACAGTGTCAGACTTGATCTTTTTGGGTTCCAAAATCACTGCCGATGGTGACTGCAGCCATGAAATTAAAAGACACTTACTCCTTGGAAGGAAAGTTATGACCAACCTAGATAGCATATTGAAAATTAGAGACATTACTTTGCCAACAAAGATCTGTTTAATCAAGGCTATGGTTTTTCCAGTGGTCATATATGGATGTGAGAGTTGGACTGTGAAGAAAGCTTTGATGCTTTTGAAGAATTGATGCTTTTGAACTGTGGTGTTGGAGAAGACTCTTGAGAGTCCCTTGGACTGCAAGGAGATCCAACCAGTCCATTCTAAAGGAGATCAGCCCTGGGTGTTCTTTGGAAGGAATGATGCTAAAGCAGAAACTCTAGTACTTTGGCCACCCCATGTGAAGAGTTGACTCATTGGGAAAGACTCTGATGCTGGGAGGGATTGGGGGCAGGAGGAGAAGGGAACGACAGAGGATGAGATGGCTGGATGGCATCACCGACTTAATGGATGTGAGTTTAAGTGAACTCCTGGAGATGGTGATGGACAGGGAGGCCTGGCGTGCTGTGATTCATGGGGTCGCAAAGAGTCGGACACGACTGAGCAACTGAACTGAACTGAACTGAGGATTATCATAGCTTTCCTTCCAAGGATCAAGCGTCTTTTAATTCCATGGCAGCAGTGACCATCTGTGGTGATTTTGGAGCCCAAGACTTACTTCACTCTGTATAACCGGTTCTAGGTTCAGCCACCTCCCTACAACTGACTCAAATTCATTCTCTTTTATGACTAACATTCCATCGTATATATGGACCACATCTTCAATATTCATTCATCTATCAGTGGACATCTAACTGTGATCAGAAATCTTTCAACAAACAAAAGCCCAGGGCCAGATGGCTTCCTGCCTCTGTTGTGGTCACTCTTCTTGTTTCCACACTGTGCTTGCCCTGCCTTTGTTTGTATCACTCTCCCTCCTCTAGCTGCCCGTAGCTTCTTGCTTATGGATGAAGATTTACTGTTAGATGTTCTTTCTCCCAGAGGTCTTCCTTGACCATCCCCTACCCCACACACAGCATGTTTACGTCCCTCTTTTGTCCCGTGTTACACACATATGTGTATTGCAGCACTGTATCTCATCGGTATGACTTTCTCCAGGGTAAATGGGAAAGGAATTCTCTTTTACTGCCTGCCCTTCAGTACTTCATCTAATCTACACACAACCCAGTGGGGTGGATGGCTGTCACCTCATTTGGCAGCTGAGAAACCTCATAATGGAAACTCTTAGCTGCCTTTCCCCAAGACATACCACCAGTGAAGATCAGAGCTGAGATTCCATCAGCAGGTCTGCTGCTGCTAAGTCGAGTCAGTCGTGTCTGACTCTGTGCGACCCCATAGACGACAGCCCACCAGGCTCCCCCGTCCCTGGGATTCTCCAGACAAAAACACTGGAGTGGGTTGCCGTTTCCTTCTCCAGTGCATGAAAGTGGAAAGTGAAAGTGAAGTCGCTCAGTCGTGTCCGACCCTCAGCGACCCCATGGACTGCAGCCCACCAGACTCCTCCGTCCATGGGATTTGCCGTGCTGGAGTGGGGTGCCATCGCCTTCTCCAATGCATGAAAGTGAAAAGTGAAAGTGAAGTCGCTCAGTCATGTCCGACCCTCAGCGACCCCATGGACTGCAGCCCACCAGGCTCCTCCGTCCATGGGATTCTTCAGGCAGGAGTGCTGGAGTGGGGTGCCATCGCCTTCTCCGATCAGGAGGTCTGCTTTGATCTAAATCAGCCTGTGTTCTTTCAACTACACCTACTTCACATTACTAAGTTGAAACCATCTTTTAGAAGCTGCTGTTTGTTTTGATGGGTGCTCTGCTCGTTATGCAAGCGTGGTTTTACTTTGAATTTGATTTCTATGTGGCGGGTGCCCTATGAATGGACTCTCTCATTGTCATGCAAGCGCACTTTTCTTGGACCAGTTTCACACACTGGCCACATTCACAGGTACATTTTGCTCTGTCACCATACGTTCCTTTTTTCTTGTTCTTTCTTGAAATAAAATCTTTCCAACTGATTTCTAATCAACAACCATTTTTGGGGTAATATTTCTTAAAACCTCATAGTCATATAGTCACTTTGTCACTTCTATGTTGGCATTTTCTTTTCTGATTATTGAATGTGCCTCCCGAAGTTAAAATTGCCTGATCCATAACTACTAGGTCAGATGTGCAAGTAATTGCACTGGTAATTTAAAATCGTTTTACTCGCTTTTTCTCCACTTCCCAAGCTTTTGGCACCAAGGATGGGGGAAGGGATAGTCAGGGAGTTTGGGATGGACATGTACACACTGCTATGTTTAAAATGGATAACCAACAAGGACCTAATATATAGCACAGGGAACCCTGCTCAATGTTATGTGGCAGCTTGGATGGCAGGGGAGTTTGGGGGAAAAATGGATACATGTATATGTGTGGCTAAATCCCTTTGCTGTCCACCTGAAACTTTAACAACATTGTTAATCGGGCTATACCCCAATACAAAATAAAAGGCTTAATTTAAAAAAAAAAAAACGTGCCTTGTAGTTTGCAAACTGTCCTTAACTAAACAGCTGCCAGTTTGCTTGGGGTGGAGAGCAAGAGTATCTAGATTCAGGTAACAGAGGCCGTGTGAATGAAACTTTATAGTTTCCACAGGTCTGGATTGGACTGTGGCAGGTAGCGCCACCGTTCGAACGCCAGCTCTACTCTTGAGAAAGAAATCAAGAATGCCAAATGAAAAATTCTCTGTTAAAAGATGTCCATCTTTCACAAAGCTAAAATTGATAGCAGGTGTTAAGTGTATGAGTGCCTACAGAGGGGTGAGTTGGATTACAGTATGTTAACATACACCTAAAGGCAGTTGCACTGTCTTCATTAAGGCTTCAATCTGAATTGAATCTGAATCTGAACCAAGACAATTGTACTCTGAAAAATATATCCTTGTGCAAAGCTAGGTCAATGAATATACTAGGATTCCTGAGTAGGGAACAACAAGCATATGTGTGTGTGTATGTATGTATTGTATTTATATATCCGCATACAACGCTAATATATCACTGCCAAATAAAAGCACACATATATGCTTTCATGTATATATAAATGTATGTATGTATTTAACTTGTCGTTAGCGATTGAAATAGATTTTCATATCTTTAAAAACACTCAGTGTTGGTCAAACTTATGGTGTAAAACCCTAGATTCGCCACTTTATCATTGTCACTTGGGGTCAGTCACCCTTAATTCAGCTTCCTGAATTCTTATCTCCCCTCCAGTTCTGCCACTCAATAAAAGAAGAAAAACAGAGACAGTATGTGCATACACCTATAATTAGAGGGAAAAAAATAGGTCAAATTCCTCCTGTCATATGATCTTCCTTTAACAGGTTTCTTCCACCCACTCCACCTTTCCTTTTGTGTGTGTGTGGGGTAGGGGGTGGATACATTCTCTTACTGTGCTTTTTACCACGGGCCCTTTAAGCGAGACCAACTGAGCAACTGTCACAGGGGCTGCAACTGTCATAGATTCTGCAAGTTTGCTTCTGGATTCTTAAATACATATAGTTCAAGAAAGGCTCAAGTATTAATCATGGCTTCTAATTCAAACCCAGCCTCTGAGGATGGTTTTCAAGGTAAGAAATCGATCATGGTGTGTGGGGGGCAGAGAGAGGGGAAGGGGGTTCATGCCCTGGCCTTGGCAGAAAGCGTTTTATGCTGAGATATGTTTATGATGAGAGATGACTACTAACCCATAGTTAGTAATGTACATGGTATGCTGAATACTCAAGGACTTTTGGCCACGTTTGAGATGGTTTTTCAGTAATAGCAATGCCATTAAACCCCTTTATCTGTGTTTCTCGTATCTTGTCAGCTGACAGGGATTGTCAGCTTCAGTTTTGACTCCAGAATGCAGATTTTTCTGAGCAAAGTTAATAAAACTGATTCCTCCATGTTTTAAGAAACCATCTTACAGTTCAGCCTCTCATATGTTAAATGTTTATCAAAGCTACAGATACCAGAACAAATTCTCCTTGATACATGCTTTTAGATATACTTCATTGATAGTATTCTCAGAAAAATATTCATAATTTACTAACTTGTGTACATCTAAGAAGTGACCTTTTTAATGATTTAGACAATATGATCTAGTTATTCTTTTCATGGAAGTTTTACCCCAAGTCTTTATTTCAGCTCCAGTGTGCTGCTCTGCTCGTTACAACCTAGCATTTTTGTCCTTTTTTGGTTTCTTCGTTCTCTATTCATTACGGGTGAATCTGAGTGTTGCACTAGTGGACATGGTGGATTCAAACACAACTGCCAAAGATAATAGAACGTCCTACGAGTGTGCAGAGCATTCTGCTCCCATAAAAGTTCTTCGCAACCAAACGGTGAGTGCTGTTTTTTCAAGCAGATGATCTTAATCATGAAATACTTCCAGGTAAACATGTTGAAAAACATTGAATTTGTACGACCTACAGAAACACAAATTCTTTCTTCATGTAAACCCTGAATGATTTTCTTTTGTGTTTTCCCAGTCACTGGTTAGCTGCTGCCACTGCACCCTGGTCTGTTTGAAAAGTAACTCTTGAGTTTCCTCCATAAACATGCCATCCTTGAAGAGAATTTAGAAAAACCTGTCTGGCATACTGGGGAATTAGATTGCTTTAGATGTTGCTAAATAGTTTTTATGGGAACAATATTTAATAGCTATACTCTTTAAAAGGTTCCTGTTGCAGGAGAACTTTTAAAATTTTGTTTATTTATTTTTGGCTACACTGGGTCTTTGTTGCCACGTGGGCTTTTCTCTTCTTGCAGCAAGTGGGGGCTCCTCTCTAGCTGCGGTGAGCAGGCTTCTCATTGCGGTGGCTTCTCTTGTTGCAGAGCAAGGGCTCTAGGGTGCACGGGCTTCAGTAGCTGTGGCCCGTGGGCTCAGTAGTTGCAATTCCCCAGACTCTAGAGTACAGGCTCAGTAGTTGTGGTGCTTGGGCTTGGTTGTTCCACGTTATGGGGGATCTTCATAGGTCAGGGATCAAGCATGTGTCTCCTGCATTGTCTGGCTGATTCTTTACCACTGATCCACCAAGGAAGCCCTCTGTTGCAGGAGAATTTAAACAATCTCAACTACAAGGGTGAAACATAAGAATTCATCAACTTCTTTTCAAAAATCTCTAACATGTCTCACATAAGCTATTTAGATCATTTTGCCCCCCTCGTATTCTAGTGGGATTGATGAGTGCTTGTTCATCATTTGTTCAGAATTGAGTTTTACACATATTAAATGTTTTATTTTGCATGGAGACAATACAGGGGGGACAGGCTGGTGTCCTTTTATAAGCATATTTTTTATCCATCTTCAGTGCTCACCAAGGAGCCAGATCCCATGTTGGGTGAGTCTTCTCTGCCATTTACAGATGAGAAGACTTCCCTCTTCTCAAACAGGGAAGAGGGTTTCTGCCCCTAAACAAGCACATGTACAAAAATAATGACATCAAAAATCTTTACATTGGACTTTGATAATGCTACTGAATACATGTTAAGGGTACATATCACCCACTTTCCCTACCTCTACCTGTAACTGCTACATACTTCATGAAGCCCTGGAATTTCAGAGAAGCTACAGAATGGTACTGTAAACAAACATAATTATGGGTTTGCTTTGTATTTCTCCTTTCCACAAATTCTTCTGATAATTCAACTACTTGAAAAGTTTTAGTCACTAATCGTGTCCAACTCTTTGCAATTCCATGGACTCTAGCCCACCAGGCTCCTCTGTCCATGGAATTCTGCAGGCCAGAATACAGGGGTGGGTAGCCATTCCTTTCTCCAGGGGACCTTCCCGACCCAGGGATCAAACCGAGATCTCCTACATTGCAAGCAGATTCTTTAGCATCTGAGCCACCTATCTGCCTTATATGCACAATAAAAAGAAATCCTGAATGGTTCTTAACACATGGGTTAGGTTACATGGCTAGGTGTACTAAGGATTCAGATACCCAGTTGTCAAATTTTCATGTTCGGACTTCCCTGGTGGTGCAGTGGATAGGGATCTGCCTGCCAATGCAGGACACAGGTTCGATCCTTTGTCCTGGAAGATTCTACATGCCATGCAGCAAATAAGCCCGTGGGCCACAACTCCTGAGCCTGTGCTCTGCTATAAGAGAAGTCACTGCAATGAGAAGTCCATGCACCGCAGCTGGAGAGTAGCCCCTACTTGATGCAACTAGAGAAAGCCCATGCATAGCAACAAAGACCCACACAACCAAGAATATAAATTAATAAAATTTTTAAATCTTCATATTCACCTTACTGTGTGTTGCTGCTAATTAAAAGACATTTCCTACTCACATGAAGTTTCTGGCTTGGTTTAAATTCTTGCTCTGTTGTACTGCTCTGTATCTTTGTTTAAGTGCTTGCTCTGAAACAAGGAGACATTATATTTTTGCATACTAGTAGCTAACATTAAGTGGTTACTTAGTATGTGTCAGGCCTTATTTTATGTGCCTTTTCTATTTAATCTTCCCAGATTACAAATCCAGTAAGTAACAGAGCTGGCCTTGAACCCAGTCCTAGCTCTAAAGCCTGGCTTAGCCTCTGAAGTATGCTGATCAGTAACTTTCTGGATCAACTCTCTGCCTTCTTTGAGCCTTCTTTGTCACAAGACATCTACAATTCATCCCATAGTCTAGTTTTATAAAATAGCAAGCATGCCTGCACATTGTGACTTTCAATGATTTTCCGTTCACTCCTAGAAACTGCATGTCTGTATCACATTGACTCACCCACCCAAGAGGAAGTCTGCATGTTCTTCAGCTTCCATCAGTGGTTCTGGGCAGTTTCCTGGTAGTCCAGTAGTTAGGACTTGGTGCTTTCACTGGTATGGCCTGGGTTCAGTCCCTGGTTGGGGAACTAAGATCTCACAGGCCTCACAACCAAAAAAACAAACGAACAGGAAAAAAAAGAACAGTGGCTCAAAATTGCATTTATATGTACTCACATGCCAATAAGAGAAAGGAGCCATTTTATCAAGACATTAAAAGGCTGGGTTTTTTTTAATTTTTTATTTGGTGGAAATTTTCTTTACAATGTTCTGTTGGTTTCTGCTGTACAACAATGGAAATCAGCCATAATTATATATCTATCCATAGCCTCCCTCACCTCCCCCCATCCCACCCCCTCTAGGTCATCACAGAGTGCCAGGGTGGGCTCCCTGTGTTCTGGAGCGACTTCCCACTAACTGTTTATTTTACACGAGTGTGTATGTATGTCAATGCTACCTTCTCCATTCGTTCCCACCCTCACTTTCGCCTGCTGTGTCCAGAAATCCATCCTCTACTAGTTTCATCAGTACTATTTTTCTAGATTCCATATGTATATGTTAATAGGCAATACTTGTTTTTCTCTTTCTGACTTACTTCACTCTCTATAACAGGCTCTAGGTAGAAACCTCAGGCACTGTTAGTGGCAATGGAAACTGATGCAGCCATTATGGAGAAGAGTGCGGAGTATTCCTTTAAAAAAAAAAAAAGAGGACTAAAACTACCATATGACCCAGCAATCCCACTACTGGGCATATACCCTGAGAAAACCACAATTCTAAAAGACATGTGCACCCCTGTGTCCATTGTAGCGCTGTTTACAGCAGCCAGACGTGGAGGAAGCGTCCAAGTCCACTGACAGATGAATGGATAAAGCTGTGGTACATGAACACGATGGAATGTTACTTAGCCGTAAAAGACTTTTTTTTTTTTTTTTTCCTATTCTTTATAGGGTAAAAAGTACCAGTGGGATGCAGAAACTCAAGGATGGATTCTCGGGTCTTTTTTTTATGGCTACATCATCACACAAATTCCTGGAGGATATGTTGCCAGCAGAAGTGGGGGGAAGCTGTTGCTAGGATTCGGGATCTTTGCCACAGCTATCTTCACCCTGTTCACTCCCCTCGCTGCAGATTTCGGAGTCGGAGCCCTCGTTGCCCTCAGGGCGCTGGAAGGGCTAGGAGAGGTACGCTTTTTTCTCTTTTATTTTTCTTCTTACCCCTTCTCACTCTCTTATCTTCGTAAAGATATCATTCTTTGGTATGAACATGAGCCCCAAGAGATGACACTGAAAGATGATAAGGATTTATTTTTTAACTAAAAACTGATTAAACCATAAAATAACAGGAGTAGATTTTTGTTTGTGGTCGATGAGCTCTCCAGTGGAAGCACTCCAAAGTTAGAAGCTTTACTCAAAGACCAGAGAAAACATTTTCCAGGGGACACTTCATAGCCCCCCCTGCTCCCTCCTACTGAGGAGTAGGAGGAAGTGAAAAAGGAAGTGAAAAAGTGTTAGTCTCATTCAGGCCTTAAACGAAGTAGATGAGAAAAGTTAACATTGAGAGGAATCCCTTTATATCTGTGTAGGAAAAACACCGACTGGAGTAGTAAAATCCAGTCATATAACAATAGCTAGAAAACTTTGGAAATTGCCAAGTGCTATTTACATGTAAGCTTTGGTCACTCATCTGAACGATCCTTATCAAATAGAGGTGTACCAAATAAACTCTTCTTGATTACAAAGTAAAACTAGCCCCCTAATACCAGGTTCCTCTTCTCCCTACATAAGTAAAATACCTGTTTTACAGATAAAGACAGGGAAGTTCTAAGAGGTTAACTAATCTTTCTGAGGCTACAACAGCAAGTGGATGGCCAAGGAGAGCAGTGAATCTACCACTTGGAACCTACCAGAGTCTATTCCTTTCTGTTCCCTGTAGCATCTCTTCCTTTCCCAAGTCTCTATGGACCTCCCTGCTTTCACTGTTCTGTTACTTCTCTATTATCAGTAATTGGTATTTTTTTAAGTCAACGTGTAATAGATGTACAATATTATGTAAATCTCAGATGTACAACATAGTGATTCAAACAATGAACTGTGGAAAATTCTGAAAGAGATGGGAATACCAGACCACCTGACCTGCCTCTTGAGAAATCTGGATGCAGGTCAGGAAGCAACAGTTAGAACTGGACATGGAACAACAGACTGGTTCCAAATAGGAAAAGGAGTATGTCAAGGCTATATATTAGGAGTTGGTGATGAACAGGGAGGCCTGGCGTGCTGCGATTCATGGGGTCGCAAAGCGTCGGACACGACTGAGTGACTGAACTGAACTGAACTGATACTCCATTTGTAACGTTTATAAAATATTCCCTGTGATATATAATTTCCTGACAGCTTATTTATTTTATACCTAGTAGTTTGTATTAATACCTCTTAATCCCCTACTCCTATCTTGCCCCTCCACTAATTGGCATTTACTAGGCTGATTCTGACCAGAAAACTTAAAAAAAATACCATAAACACTCTAATTGAGTGTTTTTTGGTAGGACCATTTTTCCTGTTGATAAGGATGAATTTGAATTTTCTTCTAGTATCCCACAGCATTAGATCAGTATGTTTAAAAAATTATGTATTGGTTACATTTCCATTTCATTCAAGCCTTAAATAAAGTAGATGAGTAAAGTTAACATTGAGAGGAATCCCTTTATATCATCATTCAATACATTCTTTTATATTTTTTATAATCCTTACCTTGCAGTCCTGAAACCAGTTGACAGAATCCACAAATCTTTGTTCAGATTTTTAAAGTGCTTCACTATGAGGTATTTTCACTCAACACTGTAAAGACATGTCACTCCACGAAACCTAATTCTGGTTTGAGTCTTATCCAGAAATTTTTCTTGCAACAAAATACTCAACTGAATTTAAAACATTAACAAAACTACTTTGTATTTCATCAGAAATGCCTTTTTCCCTTCTCAGGGTGTCACCTTTCCGGCCATGCATGCCATGTGGTCTTCGTGGGCTCCCCCTCTTGAAAGAAGCAAGCTTCTGAGTATTTCATATGCAGGTGAGATAACCATTTTTATAAGACTTTTGCTACAGTTTGTTATCTACACATCAACCTTGGGGGAAAGATATACACCAGAGTCATGTAATGTCAAGTGTTTCCTTTGGGGACAAATAAAGTTTTGAGGATACAACTTAGTTATTAATGATTTTCCTTGGCTCACTAGCATATAGCGATGTGGCATAATTGACTATTGTCATTTTCTCCATCTGCCATCCTTTATTTCAAACCATATTGCCTTTTCAGATGTTGGTATAGAGAATGCTTTAACAGAACAAAATCCCCAAAAAGCTGGAAAATTGAATACTTGTGTCCTTAAATTGTGATTTCTGGTTTGATCATCTCATAAACATGTCATGACTTTCAATCCCTCCCTTCAGACACCTTTTTTTTCCCTATGTATTATTTTCTGTCGTTTTGATCTAGAGGTAAGATAGCATGAGCTTTATATGTGAATTATAATTCCTCCAGCTCACATACTAAATGAAAACTTTTTGATCTGACCGCTTTTAAATACAGTGGTTGAGAAAGACCTCTCTTGCGGTGGCTTTTAAGCTAAAATCTAAAGAATGAGATGAACCAGTCATGCAAAGAGCAAAAAAGGAAAGCATTCCAGCCAATCAGAACAACATGTACAAGGACTGACAGGCAGGAAGTAGCATAGTTTCAAAGCAATGAGAAACACTGTAGGTGTCTGCTGCTGCTAAGTCACTTAAGTCGAGTCCAACTCTGTGTGACCCTATAGACGGCAGCCCCCCAGGCTCCCCCGTCCCTGGGATTCTCCAGGCAAGAACACTGGAGTGGGTTGCCATTTCCTTCTCCAGTGCATGAAAGTGAAAAGTGAAAGGGAAGTCGCTCAGTCGTGTCTGACCCTCAGAGACCCCATGGACTGCAGCCTTCCAGGCTCCTCCCTCCATGGGATTTTCCTGGCAAGAGTACTGGAGTGGGATGGGCTTAGAGAAATAGACAAGAGCCAGATTACATCAAGGCCTACAGGTCACAGGGTTTTTCTTCTCCAAAAGGCAATGGAGAAATATTTTGCACGAGAGATACGACCTCATGTACATTTTAAGAAGGTTCCTTTTTTTCTTTTTCCTTTTAAGAAGATTCTTACAGCTGTGTGGAGATCGATATAAAAAATCTGATAAGTTCAAGAAGAGGCACTATCTGTGACTCTCCTTTGCCTATTAAATGAAGTCTGAGCTCAAATGAGGGGTGAAGAGTCTTTGTGGTCATTACCAGTTCATTTTAGCCAGCCTAGCCCCTGGCACATGGTGCCTGGCAGGGAGCAGATATTCAACAACTGTTCAACCTGTTTCTCTGGCCTTTCTTTTCCTTTCCTTCACCCAGCTGAAGTTCCCAATCCCACTTGCTGCTCTCCTATTTTCATTCCTTACTCACCCTGTTACCTCTGCCTCTATATCTTCTTTCTTATGGGACCAGATCTTGGTCATCTTTTCAAAGTCCCACCACTACCTCTTAACATCTTTTCCTGACCTCTAGAGGTCAGAGGTTATCTGTCCTACCTTTGAACTTTCATATTGCTCTGTGATACTCAACGCCTTCTAACATGTAATAATTATTTGTTTATATTTACTTACTCTATAAGACTAAAACTTGAGACCAGAAACAATGTCTGATTATTTAGCTTACACTATACCTACTAACGGAGAAGGCGATGGCACCCCACTCCAGTACTCTTGCCTGGAAAATCCCATGGACGGAGAAGCCTGGTGGGCTGCAGTCCATGGGGTCGCTAAGAGTCGGACACGACTGAGCGACTTCTCTTTCACTTTTCACTTTCATGCATTGGAGAAGGAAATGGCAACCCACTCCAGTGTTCTTGCCTGGAGAATCCCTGGGACGGCAGAGCCTGGTGGGCTGCCACCTATGGGGTCGCACAGAGTCGGACACGACTGAAGTGACTTAGCAGCAGCATACCTACTAAGGTGTCTTCTGTTTGGTGGTTAAAATGAATTTTAGTACTTATTTATCTGATACAAATGTATGTAATGTACTTGTAGCAAATTAGATTACTTAAAGCTTCATTTTCCATCAGATGTGCTGTGGTAGGTTATGTTTAGAGATCATCTTTGAGCCTTTCCCCCAAACATTTGGCTTTCTAACACATTTACTAGTAATGTGGCATTTACTAGCTCATATTATAATAGATCTTCAGTTGATTGATGCCTTCTAATTCAGCAATAGTTATATAACTGTAACTAATGTAACTATATATTAATGTATCTATTTTACATATTATGAGTTTTCTAGTAAGTGATCCCTTAAGAGAATGGATTATTTATATTTCCATGTGGCTAACTCACCTCCTCTGGCTTCCCTACATGTGGCTCAGTGGTGAGGAACCTGCCTGCCAGTGTAGAAATGGAGTTCTATCCCTGGGTCAGTAAGATCCTCTGGAGAAGGAAATGGTAACCTATGTTAGTATTCTTGCCTGGGAAATCCAGTGGACAGAGGAGCCTACATGGTGGGCTATAGTCCATGGGGTCACAAAAGAGTCGGACATAACTTAGTGACTAAACGACGACAAACTCAACTCCTATGAGATTTCTTTTTTAATTCATGTATTTATTACTGCACTGAGGCTTCACTGCTGCACGTGGGCTTTCTCCGGTTACAGTGAGTGGGGGCTGCTTTCGAGCGGCGGTGCATAGGCTTCTCACTGTGGTGGCTTCTCTTGTTGCGGATCACAGGTTCTAGCCCATGGCCCTCAGTACTTGCAGCTTGTGTACTCAGTAGTTGTGGTGCATGGGCTTAGTTGCTCTGCATCGTGTGGAATCTTCTAGGGCCAAGGATCAAACCAGTGACCCCTTCATCTGCAGGCGAATTCTTAACCCCTAGACCACCAGGGAGGAGAAGGCAATGGCACCCCACTCCAGTACTCTTGCCTGGAAAATCCCATGGACAGAGGAGCCTGGTGGGCTGCAGTCCATGGGGTAGCGGAGAGTTGGACACGACTGAGCGACTTCACTTTCACTTTTCACTTTCATACATGGGAGAAGGAAATGGCAACCCACTCCAGTGTTCTTGCCTGGAGAATCCCAGGGACGGGGGAGCCTGGTGGGCTGCTGTCTATGGGGTCGCACAGAGTTGGACACGACTGAAGTGACTTAGCAGCAGCAGCAGACCACCAGGGAAGCCCCACCTATGGGAGCTGATCGCTCTTTTTCTCATAATCTATTATCCATCTCCTTAAGCAGTAAACCTGTCCCCTATTCGTTCATTTTTCTCCAAAGTTTACAAAGTTTTGTTGTTCTAGGAGCACAACTTGGGACAGTAGTTTCTCTTCCTCTTTCTGGAGTAATTTGCTACTATATGAATTGGACTTATGTCTTCTATTTCTTTGGTAAGTTTATTCAAAATGTAACCTAAATTATGATGTGAGAGGTCTGAAATGTAGTAGAGGTTTAATAATTGCTTAAAATATGTGTATGCCAACTCACTGAAGTAACCATTTCCTAAACCACAAAACGCCGAAACACTTACTGATAACCTGTTTTTCAAGTTCATGTGGTTAAAATGATCTGGCTAAGCTGTAACTTGCTGTTAATTTTGGAATATTTGTTCAATAGAAAGTGCTGTTGAATCCAGGACTTCAAAGCTACACTTACTACAAAAATTGCTATGTCACTTATTATAAAAATGTAAATTTTGAAAATATTTCTTCTCAAGCAAAGTAGGATACTCTCACTTGGTAGTTTTAATCTTTTTTGTTTGTTTAGCCTCAGGGCCTCTCATTCCTCAATCTCAATAGCAGGGTGATACACATTTTTGATAAAGTAGATTCCACCTAAACATTTATTCGGGAAATATGTTTGCAATCAAAACAAATAAACAAAAGCAGATACCTGTGGAAATAATAGATTGTAGACATTTAGTTTTTTAAAGGTTTTGTCTGGTAGACCCTGTTAGGCAGTCATGTGGTCGAAAGTTGTTCGCTTTAGGTGCAAAATTCCCATTATAAAATAAAGAAGACTAGGTTTGTAATGTATTGCACAGTGATATTGTAGTGCATACTTGAAAGCTGCCAAAAGAATAGATCTTAAAAGTTCTCTTAACAACAACAAAAAAAGATTTGTGTGGTGGCAATGCTTCACATATTGTGGTGAAGTTTATAATTACATAATTTTTTTCAAGACATAAGTAAATTGCTGCATTGGTGCATTCTGATTTCATTTAACTATTATTTTTCTATTTTAAGGCATTGTTGGAATCATCTGGTTTATTTTATGGATCTGCTTAGTTAGTGATACGCCAGAAACTCACAAGACAATCACCCTCTATGAAAAGGAGTATATTCTTTCATCATTAAAAAATCAGGTATGAACTTTGGCACATTTCAAAAATAATTTCAGAAACTTTTTTTTTCAGGTTTAAGATACCAACTTTTAATGAATATTTCTGTTGTGCACACTCTAGGCAAATTAATATACAAAGTACTGTTTTGCCCAAGATATTTTAATTATTTCTAGTTTAAATCTATGAAACTTGAAATGAAAATGAAATCTTTTCATTTTAAATCTTCTAGAGTAATGATTTTCAAGTGACTTTCTTTGTCTTTCTTCTTAGTAGAAAATAATATGTGTTATCTACAAAAGGAATCTTAAGACAGCTACATTCTAAATGTTTGTTGTTAGGAAACGAGTGTGTTTTTATCTGTATTTTAAATGAGTGTGATTTAACAAGGACAGCACATTTGCTATGCTATATAATTTGCTCCTCTCAAATAAACCTTTGGAAAAAATTTATATGCACTAAAGTAAAATTTGCTTCACTTAATTGAGCATAATAGCAAATCAGAAATCAAATCTGTCATAATTTAATACAGTAAATTCTCAAGTCCTAGAGATAAAATACTTGTCTTTTAGTGGGAATAAAAGAAGAACCTGAAAACATTAGGAAAAATTAAAATACACAGTCTTTTCTTTACCATTATTAATGGCTTCATAGTCACTTTCTTGGATTAAAGAACATAAAATATTTCCTATAAAATTTTCATTCCCCATCAAGTTATTATTATTGATATTTTCAATTCCCCACCCCCCACCAAGCTGGTACAATTGTTCTTTTATTCTGTTCTATTTTACAGTCATAAGAGTCAGTGATTTGTTGTTGTTGTTATAGTTGATTTACAGTGTTGTTTCAGGTGTAGAGCAGAATGGTTCAGTTTTATATATATATTCTTTCAGATTTTATTGTAGGTTGCTACAAGATATTGAATATAGTTCCCTGTGCTATACAGTAGGTCCTTGTTGGTCATCTATTTTCTTCTTTTTTAAAAAAATTTTTTTAATTGAAGGATAATGGCTTTACAGTATTTTGTGGTTTTCTGTCATACATCAACAAGATTCAGCCATAGGTACACCCAAGTCCCTTCCTGCCCAAACCTCCCTCCCATCTCCCACCCCATCCCACCTCTCTAGGTTGTCACAGAGCCCCTGTTTGAGTTCCCTGAGTCATACAGCAAATTCCCATTGGCTATCTATTTTACATATGGTGTTGTAAATTTCCACGTTTCTCTCCATACATCTCACCTTCTCCCTCCTCGCCTCCCCTTGTGTCCATGGGTCTGTTCTCTATGTCTGTTTCTCCATTGCTGTCCTGAAAAATAAATTCATCAGTACCATCTTTTTAGATTCCATATATATGCATCAGTATATGATATTTATGTTTCCCTTTCTTCCTTTCTTCACTCTGTATAATAGGCTCTAGGTTCATCTACATTAGAACTGACTCTAATGTGTTCCTTTTTATGGCTGAGTAGTATTCAATTGTATGTAGATACCACAGCTTCCTTATCCATTTGTCTATCAGTGAACATCTAGGTTACGTCCATGTACTAGCTATTGTAAATAGTGCTGCAATGAACATTGGGGTACATGTGTCTGTTTCAATTTTGGTTTTCCCAGGGTGTATGCCTAGTAGTGGAACTGCTAGGTCATATGGTGGTATTATTCCTAGTTTTTTAAGGAATCTCCGTACCATCTTCCATAGTGGCTGTAATCAATTTACATTGATTACAGACTTTTTGATGATGGCCATTCTGACTGGTGTGAGGTGGTATCTCATTGTAGTTTTGATTTGCGATAATGAGCGATGTTGAACATCTTTTCATGTGTTAGCCGCCTGTATGTCTTCTTTGGAAAAATGTCTGTTTAGGGCTTCCCTGGTGGCTCAGAGGTTAAAGCGTCTGCCTCCAATGCGGGAGACCCGGGTTCGATCCCTGGGTTGGGAAGATCCCCTGGAGAAGGAAATGGCAATCCACTCCAGTATTCTTGCCTGGAGAATCCCATGGACGGAGAAGCCTAGTAGGTTACAGTCCACGGGGTCGCA
The DNA here is from genome assembly GCA_006410635.1 of Cephalophus harveyi. Taxonomy (NCBI): domain Eukaryota; kingdom Metazoa; phylum Chordata; class Mammalia; order Artiodactyla; family Bovidae; genus Cephalophus; species Cephalophus harveyi. Next base: position 43,991 of record SJYT01040039.1, read on the forward strand.
AAGAGTCGGACATGACTGAGCGACTTCACCTTCAGGTCTGTTTCCCAGTTTTTGACTGGATTGCTTGTTTTTCTGGTATTGAGCTACTTGCATATTTTGGAAATTAATTCTTTGTCAGTTGTTTCCTTTGCTATTCTTTTCTCCAGTTCTGAGGGTTGTCTTTTAACTTTGTAGTTTCCTTTGCTGTGCAAAAGCTTTTAAGTTTAATTAGGTTCCACTTGTTTATTTTTGTTTTTATTTCCATTACTCTAAGAGGTGGGTCATAGAAGATCTTGCTTTGATTTATGTCATCTAGTGTTCTGCCTATGTTTTCCTCTAAGAGTTTTATAGTTTTTGGTCTTACATTTAGGTCTTTAATCCATTTTGATTTTATCTTTGTGTATGGTGTTAGGAAGTGTTCTAATTTCTGTTTTTGCACATAGCTCTCCAGTTTTCCCAGCACCACTTATTAAAGAGGCTATCTTGGCCCCATTGTATATTCTGCCTCCTTTGTCAAAAATAAGGTACCCATAGGTGTGTGGGTTTATCTCTGGGTGCTCTATTTTGTTCCATGGCTCTATATTTCTGCTTTTGTTCCAGTACCATTCTGTCTTGATGACTGTAGCTTTGTAGTATAGTCTGAAGTCAGGAAGCTTGATTCCTCCAACTCCATTCTTCTTTCTCAAGACTGCTTTGGCTATTCAGAGTCTATTGTGTTTCCATATGAGTTGTGAAATTTTTTTCACAAAAAATGCCATTGGTAATTTGAAAGGGATCGCATTGAATCTGTAGATTGCATTAGGTAGTATAGTCATTTTCACAATGTTGATTCTTCCTACCCAGGAACATGGAATATCTCTCCATCTGTTTATGTCGCCTTTGATTTCTTTCATCAGTGTCCTGTAATTTTCCATATACACGTCTTTTGTCTCCTTAGGTAGGTTTATTCCTAGATATTTTATTCTTTTTGTTGCAGTGGTGAATGGGATTGATTCCTTAATTGCTCTTTCTGATTTTTCATTGGTAGTATATAGGAATGCAAGTCATCTCTGTGTATTGACCTTGTATCCTGTAACTTTGCTGAATTTGCTAATTAGCTCTAGTGATTTTCTGATAGTTTCTTTTGGATTTTGTATGTGTAGTATCATGTCATCTGCAAACAGTGAGAGTTTTACTTATTTTCTAATCTGGATTCCTTTTATTTCTTTTTCTTCTCTAATTGCTGTAGCTAAGATTTCCAAAACTGTGTTGAATAATAGTGGTGAGAGTGGACACCGTTGTCTTGTTCCTGAACTTAGAGGGAATGCTTTTAGTTTTTCACCATTGAGAACAGTGTTTGCTGTGGGCTTAATCATATTTGGCCTTTACTATGTTGTGGTAGGTTCCTTCTATGCCCATTTTATGAAGTGCTCTTATCATAAATGGGTGGTCAATTTTGTCAAAGGCTTTTCCTGCATCTATTTAGATGATCATATGGTTTTTATCCTTCAACTTGTTAATATGGTGTATCACACTGATTGATTTGTGTATATTGAAGAATCTTTGCATTTCTGGGATAAACCCAACTTGGTCATGGTGTATGAGCTTTTTAATGTGTTGTTGAATTCTGTTTGCTAGAATTTTGTTGAGGATTTTTGCATCTGTGTTCATCAGTGATACTGACCTGTAATTTTCCTTTTTTTGTGTTGTCTTTACCTGGTTTTAGTATCAGGGTGATTGTGGCCTCATAGAATGAGTTTGGAGGTGTTCCTTCCTCTGCAATTTCTTGGAAGAGTTTCAGAAAAGTAAGCATTAGCTCTTCTCTAAATGTTTGATAGAATTATGTGAAGCCATCTGGCCCTGGGCTTTTGTTTTGGGGGAGATTTTTGATCACCATTTCGATTTCAGTGTTTGTACTTTGCTTGTTCATAATTTCTGTTTCTTCCTGTTGAACTTTCCTAAGAATCTATTTCCTCTAGGTTTTCCATTTTATTAGCCTATAGGTGCTTATAATATTCTCTTATGGTCCTTTGTATTTCTGTGTTGTCTGTTGTAACCTTTCCTTTTTCATTTCTAAGTTTGTTGATTTGATTTTTCTGTCTTTATTTCTTGATGAGTCTGGCTCAGTTCAGTTCAGTCGCTCAGTTGTGTCCGACTCTTTGCGACCCCATGAATCGCAGCACACCAGGCCTCCCTGTCCATCGCCAACTCCTGGAGTTCTCTCAGACTCACATCCATTGAGTCAGTGATGCCATCCAGCCATCTCATCCTTGGCCATCCACTTATCCTCCTGTCCCCAATCCCTCCCAGTATCAAAGTCTTTTCCAATGAGTCAACTCTTCGCATGAGGTGACCAGAGTACTAGAGTTTCAGCTTTAGCATCATTCCTTCCAAAGAAATCCCAGGGTTGATCTCCTTTGGAATGGACTGGTTGGATCTCCTTGCAGTCCAAGGGACTCTCAGGAGTCTCCTCCAACACCACAGTTCAAAAGCATCAATTCTTTGACACTCAGCTTTCTTCACAGTCCAACTCTCACATCCATACATGACTACTGGAAAAACCATAGCCTTGACTAGACGGACCTTAGTCGACAAAGTAATGTCTCTGCTTTTGAATATGCTATCTAGGTTGGTCATAACTTTTCTTCCAAGGAGTAAGTGTCTTTTAATTTCATGGCTGCAATCACCATCTGACTCATTCCATAGTTCATCAGGCACTCTATCTATCAGATCTAGGCCCTTAAATCTATTTCTCACTTCACTTCCACTGTATAATCATAAGGGATTTGATTTGGGTCTTACCTGAATGGTCTAGCGGTTTTCCCTGCTTTCTTCAATTTGAGTCTGAATTTGGTAATAAGGAGTTCATGATCTGAGCCACAGTCAGCTCCTGGCCTTGTTTTTGTTGACTATATAGAGCTTCTCCATCTTTGGCTGCATAGAGTATAATCAATCTGATTTCGGTGTTGACCATCTGATGATGTCCATGTGTAGAGTCTTCTCTTGTGTTGTTGGAAGAGGGTGTTTGCTATGACCAGTGCATTTTCTTGGTAAAACTCTATTAGTCTTTGCCCTTCTTCATTCCGCATTCCAAGGCCAAATTTGCCTGTTACTCCAGGTGTTTCTTGACTTCCTACTTTTGGTTGTCAATTTTGTTTATCTTCTCAAAGAACCAGCTTTTAGTTTTATTCACCTTTGCTATTGTTTCCTTCATTTTTTTTTTCATTTATTTCTGCTCTGATCTTTATGATTTATTTCCTTCTGCTGACTTTTTTTGTTCTTCTTTTTCCAGCTGCATTAGATGTAGAGTTAGGCTGTCTATTCAATGCTTTTCTTGTTTCTTGAGGTAGGACTATATTGCTATAAACTTCCCTCTTAGAACTGCTTTTGCTGAATCCCATAAGTTTGGGGTCATTGTGTTTTTGTTGTCATTTGTTTCTAGGAATCATTTGATTTCCCTTCTTGTTTCTTCAGTAACATCTTCATTATTTAGTAATGTATTACTTAATCTTCATGAGTTTTTGTTTTTTTCAATTTTCCCCTGTAGTTAATAACTAGTCTCATAGAGTTGTGGTCAGAGAAGATTCTTGATACGATTTCAACTTTCTTAAATTTGCTGAGGTTTGATTTGTGACCCAAGATGTGGTCTGTTGGAGAATGTTCCATGTGCACTTGAGAAGAAAGTATATTCTTCTGCATTTGTATGCAAAGTCCTGAAGATATCAATTAGGTCCATTTGGTCTAACGTTTCATTTAAGGTTTGTGTTTCTGTATTGATTCTCTGTTTTGATGATCTGTCCATTGGTGTAACTGGGGTGTTAAAGTCTCCTACTATTATTGTGTTACTGTCTATTTCCCCTCTTATGCCTGTTAGTGTTTGCCTTATGTATTGTGGTGCTCCTGTGTTGAGTACATAAATGTTTACAATTGTTATGTCTTCTTCTTGGATTGATCCTTTGATCATTATGTAGTGTCCTTCTTTGTCTCTTATAATATTCTTTATTTTAAAATCTATTTTGCCTGAAATAAGGATTGCCACTCCAGATTTCTTTTGGTTTCCATCCATATGGAATATCTTTTTCCATTCTTTTACTTTCAGTCTGTATGTGCCTCTAGGTCTGAAGTGGGTCTCTTGTAGGTAGCATATATGTGTGTCTTGTTTTTGTATCCATTCAGTCAGTCTGTATCTTTTGGGAGGTGCATTTAATCCACAATACATATATTTCTATTGGCATTTTCTTGATTGTTTTGGGTTTGTTTTTGTAGGTCTTTCCTTTCTCTTGTGTTTACTGGCTGTATAAATCCCTTTAGTAGTTATTGCAAAGCTGGTTTGGTGATGCTAAATTTCCTTAACTTCTGCTTGTCTATAAAGCTTTTGATTTCTCCATCAATTTAGAATGAGATCTTTGCCAGTTATGGTAATCTTGGTTGTAGATTTTTCTTCCAATACTTTAAATATATCCTGCCATTCTCTTCTGGCCTGCAGAGTTTCCGCTGAAAGATCCACTGTTAATCATATGGGTTTTCCCTTGTATGTTACTTGTTCCTTTTCCCTTGCTGCTTTTAATATTCTTTCATTGTGTTTAATCTCTGTTAGCTTGATTAATATGTGTCTTGATGTGTTTCTCCTTGGGTTTATCCTGTGAGGGACTCTCTGCACTTCTTGGACTTGATTGACTATCTCCTTTCCCATGTTGGGGAAGTTTTCAATTATAATTTCTTCAAAAATTTTCTCGGTGCCTTTTTTTTTTCTTCCTTTGAAACCCCTATAACTCAAATGTTGGTGCATTTAATATTGTCCCAAAGATCTCTGAGGTTATCCTCAATTCTCTTTATTCTTTTCCCTTTATTCTGCTCTTCAGCAGTTATTTCCACCATTCTATATTCCAGCTCACTTATCTGTTCCTCTGCCTCAGTTTTTCTGCTATTGGTTCCTTCTAAAGTATTTTTAATTTCTGTAATTGTGTTACCCATCTCTGTTTGCTTATTCTTTATTTCTTCTGTGTCCTTGGTGATTGTATTAACTGTGTTAAATGTTTCTTGCATTTTCTCCATTCTATTTTCAAGTCTTTGGAGCATCTTTACTATGATTATTTTGAATTCTCTTTCAGATAGATTGCTTATTTCCTCTTCATTTATTTGGTCTTGTGAGTTTTTACTTTGTTCTTTCATTTGTGCTGTATTTCTCTGTCTTGTCATCATTTTTTTTTTTTTTTCCTAACTTGCCCCACTTGATGTCTCTTTTTCTCAGGCCTTAGGGTTGTAATCCTTATTCCTTTTGGTTTTTGCCCTTGAAGGGAAAGATTGGATGGGTGGTTTGTGTTGACTTCTTGTTAGGGGTGACTTGTGCCTATGTTCTAGTGGGAGGAGATCAAGCAGGTAATTACAGAAATAATGGGACATAAACACACATTTGCACACATACAGTATTCTAAAGAAAAGAGTACAGGAGATTGACTTGGTGAACAAGGAAAACCAAAAGTGATATCAACTAATTAAAAAGCAGAGCTAGCGAATGCTCAATCTGGAAAACTGAGCACTGGCAGAGTGCCAACTGGGGAATATAGCAAAGAGAGCTCAACAATTTAACTTACTTGGTGAGAAAAGAAAGAGTGAAAGAAAAAAAAAAGGAGAACAGAAAAAGGGAAAAAAAGAGGAGAAGGGAAGGAAAAGAGAAAAAGAGGGTAAAAAAAAGAGAGAAAAGAAAAAATAGAAAAGCAAAGATAAATAGATGTATTTGGAAAAGATCTCTGTATAGTCAGGAATAGCTATAGCCAGTATAGAATGATAGGCAAAGCAGTTGAATATGTCAAAAACAAAATTTAAAAATGCATTCAAAAAAAGAAATGGTGAAAAAAAAAATCTTAAAAATGAGTATTTTTTTTAACAAGAAAAACAAAGAGGAAAATTCCACAGCACTGCAAAAGGATAATGTGAAGGCAAGACTATATAGGGGGAGTACGCAGGGTGATTTTTAAGCAAAAAAGAAAAAAAAAAAGTTCTCAAGGTCGTACTTCTCCTTGGTTGTGGAGTCTGCACCGTGGATGGGGTCGGGTTAGCGTCCTGTGATGTTTTCCTGGTTGGGGGAGCTTGTGCCTGTGTTCTGGTTGATGGAGCTGGATCTCATCTCTCTGAAGGGCGGTTCAGTGTCCAGTAGTCTCTGTGGGTCCAGTACGTGTTTGGGCAGCCCTTCTGGCCCTGGCAGTGTTAGACACATCTGTTTCCACAGCTGCTTCAAAGTGGCGCTCTCAGCATATCTCCACTGTCGCCAGCCCCCGGCTTGTCCCCGGGATCATTGCTATGCTTCTGTTCCCCTGTCCCGCCCTGCACTGCTAGCTGAAGCTTGTTGGGTAGGGGTTTGTGTGGATTTTTTTTGGCTCCCTGACTGTGCCCTCTGTGTCATGGAGACTTCTGTGGGCTTCCCTCAGCCCCCGGGACTCACCCCCTGTGTGGTGGGCTCGTGTACACTTGTCTCAGCTTCATAGTCCCAGCCTCTGCGTCACAGGGCTTGTGTGCACTTGTCTCGGCTCCCGGTGCCCAGCCTCTGTGTCACGGGCTTATGTGCGCTTGAATTGGCTCCCCGGGCCCGGCCTCTGCATCGCGGGGCTTGTGTGCACTTGTCTGGGCTCCCTGGGCCCATCCTCTGCGTCACGGGGCTTGTGTGCGCTTGTCTGGGCTCCCCGGGCTCATCCTCGGCATTGCAGGGCTTGTGTGCGCTTGTCTCAGCTCACTGGGCCCACCCTTTATATCACAGGGTTCAATTTTTATATATAGCAAACCACGTAATAATTAAACATTTACTCATTCACGTTTCTTTTTAAGTTTTATAATTTGCTACAAAGGTCTTTGTAAGCTGCTGAATTTTAAGAAATATGGCATCCCTTGGTCTTTACCAAAAGTTGGCAGAAATTTAGAAGGTACCACCAATGTAATAAAGTTACTTTGAGATCTCCCTGTTCTCTGAGATATTAATTAAATAAATACCCATTTTCCCCCCACTGAGGAACAGGTTAAAATAGTTAATGCATTGTAAATGGACTTGCCACATAAAACGTAATGTATTTATATATATAGTAGAATGTTGCTTGGTCATAAAAAAGAATGAAATTTTGCCATTTGCAACAACATGGATGGATCTGGACGGTATTTTGCTTTAGTGAAATAAGTCAGATTGAAAAAGACAAATACTGTGTCTTTTTATTTATATGTAGAATCTGAAAAATAAAACAAGTGAACAAATATTAAACAGAAACAGACTCATGGATACAGAGAACCAGCTAGTGGTTAGAGAGGGAGAAGGGGAAGTCGGGGCCAGGCAAGGTAGTTGAAGGGGATTAAGAAGTACAAACTACTAGGTATAAAATAAATAAGTAACAAGGATGTACTTACTGTGCAGCATGGGGAACGTAAGTCAACAATGTGTAATGGCTTTGTATTGAATTTTGAATTGTTCTTTTGTACATGAGGAACTAATATAATATTGTAAGTCAATTATGCTTCCAGTTTTTGAAAAAACTTGGTATGTTTTCTCAGCATTGATTATTAATAACTTGCTTCTTCTGAAATTTCATTTTTATCATTATCCTCACTGACTTATGAAACTTTTTAGTTTATTTAGATTTTTTTTTAAGAGAGCTTCAAAGATGCCTAAATCTGTCCATTATCCAAGCCTAAGGTTAATCTGTTTTTCCATATGCTTCAGAAATTGAAATATTCAGAAGCAAGAGGAATTAAGAGAATTAGGTTTCCTAGAACTTCAGACGGCATTCTTAAACCAGATGACATTGTAGTTGAAAATGTCATAAAATACTTTGTTACACGAAACTCCACTTTTAATCCTGGATCCAATAAATGTTTGGGATCTGCTGTACTTCATTCATTCCTTAAACATTTTTTGAGAGCTTACTATGTCCTAGGTTCTTTGCCAGGGGTGTGTGTGTGCTTAGTCACTCAGTCAACCCCTGGACTGTAGCCAGCCAGGCTGCTCTGTCAGTATTGGCAAAAATACTGGAGTGGGCAGCCATCCCCTTCTCTAGGGGATCTTCCTGACCCAGGGTTCAAACCCAGGTCTCCTGCTTTGCCGGCAGATTCTTTACCATCTGAGCCAGTAAGGAAGGCCCTCTTCGTAAGGTACTGAGGGAAAAAAAAATTGATAATCAGAGAGAAGAAATGAACAAGGCATGGTTCCTGTGGGACCTGTGATATCCAGAGGGAGACAGACGTGAATGGACAGAACTTCAGGCCAACATTGCTGTCTACAGCTTACATAGTACATCTTTGGTACAGAAAAGGCAGAGGTCCTCAGCCAGCCTGGTGATGATACTCTCCTGCCAAGGACTGTCAGCAACATACCTATAGTTGAACAAAGGGATTGCTTGCTTTCTTTCTTTCTTTTTCTTCCTTTTTAATATGGAGCATTACATGAATTTGCAGGTCATCCTTGCATAGGGCCCATGCTAATCTTCTCTGTGTTGTCCCACTTTTAGTGTATGTCCTGCCAAAGTGAGCATGGGATTTCTTGCTTTGTGGCAAAGAAGAAGAAACCACACCATGAGGAACTAAAGAGCATCTCAGTGAGAGAGCTGAAGACAGCTTGTTACAGTTTAGACTTGTGTTACTTGACTGTGAGAAAGGTTTAAAGAATCACTGTTTTGCTCCAGAATCGGTGCTGTGAGAAGGCAGTAGTGGTTCTGTGGCTGAGGATCTTAATTTTTATCTAGGTGGGGCTGAGGCTATAATTGGCAGAGAAGCAGCAGTCACATTAGCCAGGAGAGAGTTTTGCTCTTTTGTGTGGTTCATACATTCTTGTTTTCATCTGTGCTCAGAGGTGATCAAGGTGTTGTCTATCTGTCTCATTCCATCATTTTTTTTTAAGCTTTTATTTATTTTTGACTGTGTTGGGCCTTCATGGCTGCAGGCTTTCTCTAGTTGTGGCAAGCAGGGGCTACTCTTCACGGCAGTGCATGAGCTTCTCACTGCGGTGGCTTCTCCTGTTGCAGAGCACGGGCTCTAGAGTGCTGGCTTAGTTGTTGAGGCTCATGTGCTTAGGTGCTCCGCAGCATATGGACTCTTCCCAGACCAGGGATCACAGTCAGTGGCCCAACTGTTAGAAGCAGACCATCTCAGGTGAGAGCAGTCAGACGCTGCTTGTTTCTTTCTTACTGGTAAAAGCTTCATCTGAGCAATCTTGAAAGAGAAGTTGGCATTAACTAGGCACATTGGGAAAGGGAGAGATGTGTGGGTATGTTGCACTGAGGAGCTTAGACTTTACCCTTTAGGCACTGGGATGCCGTGAACTATTTGTAAGCTTGACGCTGTTAAAGGGCTGCACTCAGTAGGCCAGCAAATTTGGAAAACAGCAGTGGCCACAGGACTGGAAAAGGTCAGTTTTCATTCTAGTCCCAAAGAAGGGCAATGCCAAAGAATGTCCAAACTACCGCATAGCTGCACTCATTTCACATGCCTTTTGGCTGTGTGGATCACAACAAACGTGGAAGATTATTCAATAAATGGGAATACCAGACCACCTGCCTGCCTCCTGAGAAATCTGTATGCAGGTCAAGAAGCAACAGTTAGAACCGGACATGGAACAGCAGACCGATTCAAAATTGGGAAAAGAGTACGTCAAGGCTGTATATTGTCACCCAGCTTATTTAACTTATATGCAGAGTACATCATGCGAAATGCTGGGCTGGATGAAGCACAAGTTGGAATCAAGATTGCCGGGAGAAATATCAATAACCTCAGATATGCAGATGACACCACCCTTATGGCAGAAAGCAAAGAGGAGCTAAAGAGCCTCTTGATGAAAGTGAAAGAGGAGAGTGAAAAAGCTGGCTTAAAGCTCAACATTCAAAAAATGAAGATCATGGCATCCGGTCCCATCCCTTCATGGCAAATAGATGGGAAAACAATGGTTTGATCCCTGGTCTGGGAAGATCCCACATGCCAGAGAGCAACTAAGCCACGCGCCACAATTGCTGAGCAGCACCTACTGGAGCCCGCATGCCTAGAGCCTGTGCTCCTCAACAAGAGAAGCCACCTCAGTGAGAAGCCTGCACATTGCAACTGGAGAGTAGCCCAGCTCAACGCAACCAGAGAAAGCCCGCGTGCCGCCACAAAGACCCACCATGGCCAAAAAATAATGTAAATAAATAAATCTTTAAGAAAATATATTGGAGCGGATTACCATTCCCTTCTCCAGGGGATCTTCCTGAACCAGGGATCAAACACAAGTCTGCTGCACAGCAGACAGATTCTTTACCATCTGAGCCACCAAGGAAGCCCTCAGTCGTGTCCGACTCTTTGCGATCCATCCATGGGATTCTCCAGGCAAGAATACTGGAGTGGATTGCCATTTCCTTCTCCAGGTATTATTAAATAGTGATTCACAATTTTTAAAGATTATGCTGCAATTATACTTGTTATAAAATATTGGCTGTATTCCCCATGTTGTATAATATAATACATCCTTGTAGCTTATTTTATACCTAACTGTACCTCTTTACCCACTGCCCCTAAGTTGCCCCTCCCACCTTCCCTCTCCCTACTAGTAGCCATTAGTTTTTTCTCTGTATCTGTAAGTCAGCTTCTTTTTTGTTATCTTCACTAATTTGTTGTATTTTTTAGATTCCATAAATAATACCTTGTGTTTCTCTGTCTAATTTATTTCACTTAGCATAATGCCCTCCAAGTCCATCCATGTTGCTGCAAATGGCAAAATGTTCTTTTTTTTATAACTTAGTACTATTCCATTGTGTATATACCATATCTTCTTTATCCATTCATCTGTTGATTGCCACTTAGGTTGCTTCAATTTCTTGGCAATTGTAAATAATGCTGCTATAAACATTAGGATGTCTGTATCTTTTCCAATTAGAGTTTTTTGGTTTTTTTTTTTTTTTCAGGTAGGTACCCAGGAGTGGGATTGCTAGGTCATTTGGTAGTTCCCAGTTCAGTTCAGTTCAGTCAACTCTGTGACCCCACGGACTGCAGCATGCCAGGCTTCCCTGTCCATCACCAGCTTCTGGAGCTTGCTAAAACTCATGTCCATCTAGTCAGTGATGCCATTCAACTATCTCACCCTCTGTCGCCCCCTTCTCTTCATCTTTCAATTTCATCAAGAGGTTCTTTAGTTCTTCTTTGCTTCCTGCCATAAGGGTGGTGTCATCTGCGTATCTGAGGTTATTGATATTTCTCCTGGCGATCTTGATTCCGGCTTGTGCTTTGTCCAGCCCAGCATTTCGCATGATGTACTCTGCATATAAGTTAAATAAGCAGAGTGACAATATACAGCCTTTCCCAATCTGGAACCAGTCTCTTGTTACGTGTCCAGTTCTAACTGTTGCTTCTTGACCTGCATACAGATTTCTCAGGAGGCAGGTGAGGCGGTCTGGTATTCCCATCTCTTTAAGAATTTTCCACAGTTTGTTGTGATCCACCCAAAGGCTTCAGCATAGTCAATAAAGCAGAAGTAGATGTTTTTCTGGAACTCTCTTGCTTTTTCGATGATCCAACGGATGTTGGCAATTTGATCTCTGGTTCCTCTGCTTTTTCTAAATCCAATTTGAACATCTGGAAGTTCACAGTTCACATACTGTTGAAGCCTGGCTTGGAGAATTTTGAGCATTACTTTGCCAGCATGTGAGATGAGTGCAACTGTGTGGTAGTTTGAGCATTCTGTGGCATTGCCTTTCTTTGGGACTGGAATGAAAACAGACCTTTTCCAGTTCTAGGGCCACTGCTGAGTTTTCCAAATTTGTTGGCATATTAAGTGCAGCACTTTAACAGTATCATCTTTGAAGATTTGAAATAGCTCACCTGGAATTCAATCACCTCCACTATCTTTGTTCATAGTGATGCTTCATAAGGCCCACTTTGACTTCGCATTCCAAGATGTCTGGCTCTAGGTGAGTGATCACACCATCATGGTTATCTGGGTCACGAAGATCTTTTTTGTATAGTTCTTCTGTGTATTCTTGCCACCTCTTCTTAATATCTTCTGCTTCTGTTAGGTCCATACTGTTTCTGTTCTTTATTGTGCCATCTTTGCATGAAATATTCCCTTGGTGTCTATAATTTTCTTGAAGAAATCTCTAGTCTTTTCCATTCTATTGTTTACCTGCATTTCTTTGAATTGATCACTGAGGAAGGCTTTCTTATCTCTCCTTGCTATTCTTTGGAACTCTACATTCAAATGGGAATATCTTTCCTTTTCTCCTTTGCCTTTAGCTTCCCTTCTTTTCTCAGCTATTTGTAAGACTTCCCCAGACAACCATTTTGCCTTCTTGCATTTCTTTTTCTTGGGTATGGTCTTGATCACTGCCTCCCATTTAATGTCATGAACCTCCATCCATAGTTCTTCAGGCATTCTGTCTATCAGGTCTCATCCCTTGAATCTATTTGTCACTTCCACCATATAATCGTTAGGTATTTGATTTAGGTCATATCTGAATGGTCTAGTCATTTTCCCTACTTTCTTGAGTTTAAATCTGAATTTAGCAATAAGGAGTTCTTGAACTAAGCCACAGTCAGCTCCCAGTCTTGTTTTTGCTGACTGTATAGAGCTTCTTCATCTTTGGCTGCAAAGAATATAATCAGTCTGATTTTGGTATTGACCACCTGGAGATATCCATGTGTAGAGTCTTCTCATGTGTTGTTGGAAGAGGTTGTTTGCTATGACCAGTGCATTCTCTTGGCAAAACTCTATTAGCCTTTGCCCTGCTTCATTTTGTACTCTAAGACCAAATTTGCCTGTTACTCCAGGTATCTGTTGACTTCCTACTTTTGCATTCCAGTCCCCTATAAAGAAAAGGACATTTTTGGGGGTGTTAGTTCTAGAAGGTCTTGTAGGTTTTCGTAGAACCATTTAACTTCAGCTTCTTCAGCATTACTGGTCACAGCATAGAGTGAGATTACTGTGATATTGAATGGTTTGCCTTGGAAACAAACAGAGGTCATTCTGTCATTTTTGAGATTGCACCCAAGTACTGCATTTTGGACTCTTTTGTTGACTATGAGGGCTGCTCCATTTCTTTTAAGGGATTCTTGCCCACAGTAGTAGATACAATGGTCATCTAAACTTCTATTTTTAGTTATTTTTAGTTTTTTAAACAACTTCTATACTGTTTTCCACAGCAGCTGCACCAGTTTACATTCCCACCAACAGTGTACAAGGGTTTCCTTTTCTCCACATCATCTCCAACATGTGTTATTTGTGTTCTTTTTGATGACAGTGATTCTGACAGATGTGAGGTGACATCTTATTGTGGTTTTGATTTGTATTTCCCTGATGATTAGTGATGTTGAACTTCTTTTAATGTGCCTGTTAGGCATCTGCATTTGCTCTTTGGAAAAATATCTGTTCAGTTATTCTGCCTATTTTTTAATCAGATTCTTTATTTTTTTATGGTGACTTGTATGAGGTATGTATATATGTTGGCTATTAACCCCTTGTCAGTCATATCATTTGCAAATATATTCTCCCATTCAGTAGGTACTGTTTTTGTTTAGTTGATGGTTTCCTTTGCTGTGAAAGAACTTTTGTGTTTAATTAGATCCTATTTATTTATTTCTGCTTTTATTTACTTTAGGAGAGAGATTCAAAATCATTGCTACAATTTTTGTCAAAGAGCATTCTCCCTATGCTTTCCTCTGGGAATTTTATTCTATTCAGTCTTGCATTTAAATATTTAATCTATTTTTAGTTTATTTTTGTGTATGGAGTAGAGAATGTTCTAATTTTTTCTTTTACATGTAGCTGTCCAGTTTTCCCAGCACCACTTATTCAAGAGTCTGTCTTTCTCCATTGTGCAGACTATCTTTTCTCTCTTGTCATAGAGTAAGAACGACTTCACTTTCACTTTTCACCCTCGTGCATTGGAGAAGGCAATGGCAACCTACTCCAGTACTCTTGCCTGGAGAATCCCAGGGACGAGGGAGCCTGGTGGACTGCCGTCTATGAGGTCACACAGAGTTGGACACAACTGAAACGACACAGCAGCAGCAGCAGCAACAATTAACCATGAGTGTCAATTGGGTTTATTTCTGGGCTTTCTATTCTGTCTCACCAATCTGACTCTGCTTTTGTGCCAGAACCATACTGAGTTTTTATTACTATAGCTTTATAGTATAGTTGGAAGTCAGGAAGCATATTCCTCCAGCTGTCTCTCTTTCTTGATTGTTTTGGCTGTTCGAGGTCTTTTATGTTTCCATACAAGCTATTAAATTATTTGTTCTAGTTCTGTGTAGAATGCCCTTGTTATTCTGATAGAGATTGCATTGAATTGGTACATTGGTTGGGTAGTATGGTCATTTTAACAATATTAATTCTTTCAGTCCAAGAGCACAGTATATAGAGGTCTCCTTTTTAATAAATTGTTAAGACATTACCACTTTACCCATTGACATTTTCTTTCCTCAAGAGATCTGGTACTGTTTTTTTGCTTTTTTATTTTTTTTCTTTACTAAGTCTTTAGTACAGGATGTTTTAAAACTCTTTTGCTTCTCTTCTACCTTTTTGAAAGAGTATACAACTTTGCAGTCTTATGAAGCAAATAAGGGCTTTGGCTTGAATATTTAGTTGCCCTAGCTTAGAACATATGTTTCATGCAGCTTTTTCTAAACCAATTTGTTTTTTCTTACATTTGACAGGAAAACATTTTTTGTGAAGTTGCACATAGAAGATACTCAAATGTTATTTATTGACCTTACCCTTCCTATAGTCTAGAAGATTTTGCACATTTGACAACAAATACATTTTTGTTCTGTACTTCTGTGCTTCAACTGGTATTTTAAAAAGCTGTTGGAGCTATTATTGCTTATTTAATGATACATTCTCTATACAAGATTCAAGATCTCATTGATTATTCCTTCAGAAATTCCCTTACTCAAATATCTTAAAGAATTTGCTCTCAAAATATTGGCTGGGCAGAGGATCTGAACAACTAAAAAATTTCCTTTCCAGTATATGTTCATTCATCAGCAGTGGCATTTTAGAAGAATGTGGAGCTCTGCTAAGAACTTTTGTAATGCGCTTTGCCAACATTTAAGTATAGGGAAGCCAAGAGAGTGTGTGACATTGCGTGATTGACAAGTCACCTCTGATAATAGCAAAAGAATAATTTCTTATCTAGAACATCAGAAAAAGCTGTTTTGTACTTTATTAAGATCTTACCTTCAACTTTTGTTGTCCATTATGGTAGCCAGCAACACTTGTGGTTATTAAATTTTAATTTAGATTAATTTAATTAAAAATTCATTTCCTCAGTCACATATTGCAAAGCCATATTGCAAAGACTTAATAGGGCTACTGTTTACCAAATTGGGCAGTGTAGATATAGAACATTTCTGTCACCATAAGAAGTTCTATTCGACAGGGCTATCATAAAATCCTGAAGGGTTTTTTTAATGTCTGCCACAGCTAATTGGATAGTTTCTCCTAGAAACATTTAAAAATTCATCATTAATTTGAATGTTTTGTAAATGAAGGGTTTCCCCCCTTAAAATATAAGTTATAATGTGGAAATCCTGTAAATTGATGTCATAATTCTCATTCGGAGAAAAGAAAGCTGTTGTTTTATACTCAGTTTACAAATGAACACTAACATTTACATATCATATTCTTCTTTCCAAATTTCTGATTCTGTGGGCTTCATATTCATGTGATAAATAGCTATTGAGATCCTGCTACATGTCAAGCTTATATGTTTGGCCTACAACTGGTCTTTCCCCCTACCCAGCTTTATTAAGATATAATTGACATTATGTATGTTTAAGATGTACACCATGATGATTTGATATACTTAATTACAAAACTGGAGAAAGGAACAGCAACCCATTCCAGTATTCTTGCCTGGAGAATTCCAGAGGAACCTGGCGGGCTACCATCTATGGTGTTGCAAAGGGTCGGACACAGCTAGCCACTAACACCCACATGCACGTGTTACAGAATGATGCCCACAGTGGGGTTAGTCACGCCTCCATCATCTCAGTGATTAACGTTTCTTTTTTGTGGTGAGAACATTTAAGATCTACTTCCTTGGCAGCTTTCAAGTACATGATAGAGTAGTGCTAGCTATTGTCGCCCTGCTGACATTAGACCTTAGCAGCTGCTCATCTTGTACCTGGAAGATGAGTTTCCCCCTCTCTCCAGCCCCTGGCCACTACCATTTTATTCTCTGTTTCCGTGAGCTTTGACTTTCTAATTTTTTAAAATTTATTTATTTATTTAATTTTTGACCGCACGGGGTCTTTGTTGTGGCTTGCGGGCTTTCTCTAGCTGTGATGAATGGGGGCTACTCTTCGTTGCAGTGTACAGGCTGCTCACTGTGGTGGCTTCCCTTGTTGCAGAGCTTGGTCTCAGTTCCGCATGTAAGTTATACGGTATTTGTCTTTCTCTGTATAACTTATTTCACTTAGCATAATGCTCTCAGGGTCCATATGTGTTGTCACAAATGCCAGGATTTCCTTGTCTAAAGCTAACAATCTAAGTCAATATTTTCCAAGGGTTCCCAGACCACGGCCAAGAAAGGCTGAAGCTGGTTGACAAGTTACTTCAGGGTTCATAGCTGGGACCAAGATCCTTATGTCTTTTACCCAATGCACAGGCATGCAAAACTCTTACCGGGTCCCTTGGCATATGTTTGTAGATCCCACTGCCCCCAGAAAAGCACTTTTGTCTGTGGATGGATCCCAGATTGTTGTTGGGGGTGGGGGACAGTGGATACCAATATTATTTGGCCATCTTGCTAACATCACTCTCCACATATAGCTGGTCATGGTTGAGTGATTCTCCAAAAAACTCAAATTATAGAAAATTATTTGGCCATCTGGCTAACATCACTCTCCACGTATAGCTGGTCATGGTTGAGTGATTCTCCAAAAAACTCAAATTATAGAAAATTCAATTGTTAGACTGTGAAAATATTCTGGTATGGCTCAGTTTGCTTCAATTTTCCTTCATTTATATTAATGTAAGCAAGATTATGCCTAAATACTGGTGAAAAGCTACAGAAGCTATTATCAGAGCCCTATACTCTTCTAAAACATCACCATCAGTAAGTGTAAATACATAGTCATAAGCATGTCTTAAAATTATTACATATTTTACATCAGATATATTTCAGTTATTTAGATCAGATACTTTTAGGCTCATATTTTTCAACAAAGAAGTATAGATTTCATTCTTTTGTGAGTTTCAAAGCCATGTAAAAAGAGCTATATTCCAAATTCCTTTAAATGCTAAATTCTCTAGACTGGTTTTTTCCTTCTTCTTTGTCCTAAGATTTTCAGGCAAGGGGTGATAGGGCTCAGTGCAGCAGGGAGGAGGCTGCAGAATTCTTTAATTACTACAACTGCTGCCGTGTTATGCTCAGTCGTGTCCAACTCTTTGCAACCCCATGGACTGTAGCCCTTCTGGCTCCTCTGTCCATGGGCTTCTCCAGGCAAGAATGCTGAGTAGGTTGCCATTTCCTTCTTCAGAGGATCTTCTTAACCCAGGAATAGGACCTGAGTCTCTTGCATCTCCTACATTGGCAGATGGATTCTTTACCTCTAGTTGCCACCTGGGGAAGCCCCAATTACTACAACAGTGGATCCCAAAGCTTGCTACACTTTGAAATCATCCAAGGATCTTTCAAAAATATGGCCACCTACCTCCTACCCATCTCTCACCCACCTCCCAACCTGATTTAATTGGTCTCAGGTGTGATTTTGGCTCTGGGGTTTTCTAGCTCGCCTGGTTATTCTAACGTGCAGCAAAGTTTGAGAACCACTGCTGTGTAGAATCACCAGGGAAGCCTTTTAAAATATACACATTGGTCCTCCACTCAGAAGTTTGACTTTGGCTTTGAATCAGCAAGTCTGGGGTAGAACACAGCCAACTGTAATTTTGAAGCGCCAAAGGTGATTCTGAAGTGTAGCTGGAATCAAAAACCACTGCTATATAAGAATAATTGTCCCCTCTGTTTCTCTTCCCCCACATCCCCTACATCTTTGATACATGGGGGGAATCACAAGAGTATATCTACCAAATCAGATCAAAAGTCCCAGAAAAAAAGGCCCGAAGAAGGTTAATACTGGTTCTTCCCCTTTTTGAAATAATAGTGCACCCTAGAGGTGGCAACATAGATTGCTCCAGCTTTTGAAAAAGACAGAGCAGAGTCCCAGGATACAGGAAATGTCAGGAACTGATTTCTCAGGCCAGTTTTCTCCAGGCTTTACTTAATCATGCGTCTGTAAAGCAGCGGGACTTACCTGGTGGTCCAGCGGCTAAGACTCTGTACTCCCAATGCAGGAGGCCCAGGTTCGATCCCTGCTCAGGGAACTGGATGCCACATTGCCACAAATGAAGATCCCAAGTGCCGCAACTAAGACCTGGTACAGCCAAGTAAATAAATATATTTTTTAAAAATACAGTGTGGGGGATAACAATCTGAACATATGGATGTTTTTATGGTTATCTGTATGCACTTCTGTACTTTCCTACATTATAAAATTTACATAAAGACAGACTCTTTAAAGGATGGGTAAGATGAAATAACGGAGAAGGCAATGGCACCCCACTCCAGTACTCTTGCCTGGAAAATCCCATGGACAGAGGAGCCTGGTGGGCTGCAGTCCATGGGGTCGCTAGGTCGGACACGACAGAGCGACTTCACTTTCACTTTTCACTTTCATGCATTGAAGAAGGAAATGGCAACCCACTCCAGTGTTCTTGCCTGGAGAATCCCAGGGACGGGGGAGCCTGGTGGGCTGCTGTCTCTGGGGTCGCACGGAGTCGGACACGACTTGGGCTGCTGTCTCTGGGGTCGCATGGAGTCGGACATGACTGAAGTGACTTAGCAGTAGCAAGATGAAATAAACAATATATACATAAAATTTGAATTTTAATAGGAAAAGCCTTTTGTCACTTCAAAATTAATAATAATACATTGTTTAATAGGAATAGTGTGTTTGAATATGGAGTATTGATGAGCCTGCCATCATTTTGTTTGGTGTGGTAGCTGACAAAAGGCTCATGAAGAAAAGTGTCAACTCTGCTATTTTCTTTCTTTAACATAAGCATTCACTCATGCTTATGTTATTAGATTTCTGTTTATCTTCTCCAGATGAATATTTTGAGGACTTTTTTTTGTCCTCGCTGAGTCTTCTTGGTGCATGTGGACTTTCTCCAGGTGCGGCCAGCAGGCGCTGCTCTCTTGGTGTAGCACACAGGCTTCTCCTTGCGGTGGCTTCTCTTGTTGCAGAGCCCGAGCTCTAGGTGTGTGGGCTCGGTAGTTGTGGCAAGTGGGCTTAGCCGCCCTGCAGCCTGCAGAATCTTCCCTGGCCAGGCATCAAACCCAGGTCACTGGACTGGCAGGTGGATGCGTAACCATTAAACCACCAGGAAAGTCCTTGTTAATTCTATAGATTTGTTTTCATTAAAACTGGCTAATGAAACCCATAAATCCATTTTGAAAGGCAGGTATACCGGGAGGGAGGAGGGAGGGGGGTTCAGGATGGGGAACATGTGTATACCTGTGGCAGATTCATGTTGATGTATGGCAAAACCAATACAATATTGTAAAGTAATTAACCTCCAATTAAAATAAATAAATTTATATTTTAAAAAAAGAAAAAAGAAAGGCAGGTATAAACTAAAGTGTGCTGTAATACTACACCAAGGGCAGACCAACAAGTAAGGACGCCATTAAACCCCTTTTGATTGGGGGAAATCAGACAATATGTGATTATCTGACGTATTCCAGGGCCAACCTATTTGTTAAATATTAATACAGCTTAATTTCTTGTTTTAAAATGAGTATAGTGAGTATAGATAGATCTAGTATGCCTTTCCATGCCGTGGAGGATCATCTTGCTACCCCTGGAATGTTTATACCCTGCTTTAAAGACCGTTACTCCAGATGGCTACATAAAAAACCTTTTATTGCACAGTTGTTATAAATCACTGTAATTGAATAAAGATTGGAGAATGAAATATGAATTCTAATAGGACTTCCAGTCTCTTACCTTGGCCCTTATGTCAGCCTCTGAATTTAATTATTAAACTGTCCTCTCTTTTTAAGGTGGAGAAATTAATACTTCAGGGGACTTCTGACTCTTATAAGACTAATTAGTTTGACCTTTGAGCTCTAAGATTACATTTCTGTTTTTTCTTCTAATCTGAATCATGGAGTTTCTATTGCCATTTAATATTTTTAAAGAGTTGTTTCAGAAATCTAAGATTTACTAGCCAAGATTGATAATGTGTTCAGATGAAATTTTAGCTGATAAGATACAGATTTAATAGCTGTCCTGTGCTGTACTTAGTTGTGTCCAACCCTTTAAGACCCCATGGACTGTAGCCTGCCAGGCTCCTCTGCCTGCGGGGATTCTCCAGGCAAGAATACTGGAGTGGGTTGCCATGCCCTTCTCCAAGGGATCTTCCTGACCCAGGTATCAAACCCAGATCTCCCGCATTACAAGCAGATTCTCTACTGTCTGAGCCACCAGGGAAGTCCAAGAATACTGGAGTGGATAGCCTATCCCTTCTCTGGGGGATCTTCCCGACCCAGGGATCAAACTGGGGTCTCTTGCATTGCAGGTAGATTCTTTACCAGCTGAGCTATCAGGGAAGCCCAAGCATAGCTGTAGCTTATCCCAATTACGCCTGGTGTTTGTTTGTTTTCTAGCTCTCTTCACAGAAGTCAGTGCCGTGGATACCTATGCTGAAATCACTGCCACTTTGGGCTATTGTAGTTGCACATTTTTCTTACAACTGGACTTTTTATACTTTATTGACCTTATTGCCTACTTACATGAAGGAAGTCCTAAGGTTCAATATTCAAGAGGTAAGAAAAAATAAGCATCTACTTCTTATAGACAATATACAGAATTTGTTCCTATCTATGTGAAACTCAGTTATTTTGCATCTTCCATTTTACTTTGGTATACTAAATTCTAAGGACTTCTCTTTTTAGCCTTGCTTGTTCCTTTGCTCTATGTGTGTTAACTCTTGATTCAGGGTATCTTGGCTAGTATCCCCTTTAACTGTGAAGATCTTACTAGTGCCCAGTAACATGCCAGGATCTCAGATGACAAATACAGGTGGTACTCTGTGTGTGTGTGTGTGTATGTTAGTCGCTCAGTCATGTCTGACTCTTTCTGACCCTAAGGACTGTAGCCCACCAGGCTCCTCTGTCCATGGAATTCTCCAGGGAAGAATACTGGAGTGGGTAGCCATTCCCTTCTCCAGGGGATCTTCCTGACCCAGGGATCGAACCCTGGTCTCCTGCATTACAGGCAGATTCTTTACCGTCTGAGCCACCAGGGTAGCCCTGCAGGTGATACTGTCTTCCCTGGTAAAAGGGATGGTGGCGGGACTCTGCTGGCAGCCTAGTGGGGTGTGGGAAGACACAAGATTATTGTACAGAGGTTGCTCTGTAGTGCTATCCAGGCATTGGCAGAGCTATAGTTGTACAGCTGTATAAGACAGATCTCCCCAAAACTGTCAGTTCCTTCTGATCTCATCAAACAGAGACAATTCCTATTATTTCTACGTTGATGGATTTTGTCTCTAAAGAAACTGAAGAAAAGCATAAAGAGAAAGAGGCATAGTTTGTAGAAAAAAACTTGGTAGTGTTTTTTGTCTTCAAATGAAAGATGAATCAAAGGCATAAATGTTAGGAGTTAAAATGAATGATAAAACTCTGAGAAGTGTACATCTTTGTGACTTGGCCCTAGACAACAACTTCTCACATATGACCCCAAAAGCATGCATGACCAAAAGAAAAAACTGATAAGTTGGGCTTCATCAGAATTGAAAGCTTTTGTGCCTCAAAGGATATTATCAAGAATGAAAACCCACTGAATGGGAGAAAATATTTGCAAATCATATACTTGACAAGCATTAAGTATTCCAAATATGTAAAGAATTTATACAACTCAATAATCAAAAGATAAGTAACCCAATTTTTTTAATGGGCAAAGGGTTTAAATAGACATTTCTCCAAAGAAAATATGAAAATGACCAATAAGCCCATGTAAAGATGCTCAACACTATTACTCAATACAGAAATGGAACTCAAAACCATAATGAGACGCCACTTCATGCCTATTAGAATAAAAAAACATAAAACAGGAAATAACAAGTGTTGGTAAGGATGCAGAGGAAACATATCCCTGATACATTGCTGGTAGGATGTGAAGTGTAGCTGCCATGGAAAACAGTTTGGCAGTTCATCCAAAGTTAAACGTAAAGTTATTATGACCCAATAATTCCATTCCTGAGTTTATACCCAAGAGAACTGAAAACATATGTGCACGCAAAAACATGTACATGTACACAAAAGCTCATAACATCATTATTCATAATAACCAAGAGGTGGAAACAACCCAAATGGTATCAGCTGATGAACAGATAAATAAAATACGGTATATTCCCCCAAGAACTATTACTGAGCCAGAGTGGAAACACTGGAAGAAAAAGTAGCAGCCTGGGTGGTGAATGTAAAGATAGTAAGGCTGACTGCAGAACTGCAATGGTTACATGGACCTAAACTATCAACACTGTTAAAATGAACCTTTCAGTCACCTCACTTCCAAAGCATACTGAAAACGTTGGCCACGTGGACCAAACTTTAAATTTCACCTAGACGGCTAAGCTGTGAAGAACTCCTCCAGCTACTTTTGAAAAACAAAATCCATTATACTGAAATATATCCACCAATTGCGTTAACAGAAGTTAAACTAAACTGAGGCTTTACCCATAGCTTGGGATGGATTTGTTGCAAGCAACCTCATGTTTCCTAAGCTCTCTGTTAACAGAGTTTGACTGTAGTCTCCTACCGTAGTGACAAATTGCATGCAAATTTAAGGATCATTCCACTTGATGCTTCTTTTTGAAAATTTCCCAGAAGAACTATAAAAAGAATGCAGTATCAATAGCTGACTGGTAATTAGTATATGTACTTAATTGCCTTCATTTATTTTTCATTAATATTTTTTTAGTTCTGTAATGAAAGACTTTAAAACTAGAATCTTAAAAAAAAAAAAACTGGTTGGATCTCCTTGCAGTCCAAGGGACTCTCAAGAGTCTTCTCCAACCCCACAGTTCAAAAGCATCAATTCTTCGGCGCTCAGCCTTCTTCACAGTCCAACTCTCACATCCATACATGACCACAGGAAAAATCAGCATACTACATTCATGAAACAGCCTGTGTTCAAAATAAAGCTTGATTTGAGATGCATTGTATTTAAAATTATAATCTCATTAATTAAAAAGCTTAAAGATCTGATCATTTGTTATAAGCTTGCTTTGTTATATGTTTAGTTTTGTTAGTTATCATCACTTTTACTTTTTCCTCATTTTTTCCTAGTGTCCCTATTTCTTACAACTCAGTGAGAGTTGAAGCAGTATCTGTTGGCATATTTTGAATATTAACATTTTGGAATCAATTTTTTTAATAAATGAATGCAAGGGACTATATCCTTGAATAGAATGCTTAATAACTATGGAAGACACCCATGGACGTATATATGTGGTATAAATGTTGAAGATTTTAGCAGTTTTAGGTCGTCAGGGGAGTTTTTTCCACTGCAATTTTAAGTGGAAAAAGTAACTAGTGATTGTTGGTCTTAGCCCAGCAGAGGACAAGGCCGAGATCAGAAAACTCTCTTCCCTATTTGTTACAGTTATTCGTATGTAAGGTTCTGACACAAACAACAGATGTGGTCCCACTCTGCAGAATTCTTTTTGTTTTTAGTATCTCTTACTTAATTTATTTATCTATTTGGCTGAACTGGGTCTTAGTTGCAGCATGTGAACTGTTAGCTGTGGCATGTGGGATCTAGTTCCCCGACCAATGATTGAAGCCCGGGCCCCTTGCATTGGGAGCTGGCGTATTAGCCACTGAATCACCAGGGAAGTCCCCCACTGTGCAGAATTCTAAATGGAGTAAATTTAAAGAAGAAATTAATACTAGAAAAAAGAAAAATATTCAAAGAAGTGGAACTAGAAGCATACAACATCTGAAAATAGATCACAAATTGTGATAAAAAATTAAATCTTTTCTTAAGCACACTTAAATTTAAAATATTAACAAATTTTGCTGATCTATTCCATTAATATACTTAGATAGAATTATTACCAGATTTATTAGATGAAATTTATTTATTCGATAGATGGGATTTATTTATTAGACAAATAGAATTTATTTATTAGATAAAATTATTACCAGGATGGGGTGGCCACATGTATACCTATGGCCGATTCATGTTGAACTATGGCAAAAACCATCACAATATTGTAAAGTAATTAGCCTCCAGTTAAAATAATTTTAATAAATAAAAAAGTAAATAATATTTCTCAAAAGCTTAAAGAGAGTTCATAGTAATAATAAAATAGTTAATAATAAATTAATTAGTAATAATAGTAATAATAAAATAATAAAATCAACAACTATAGCAACAGAGAAAAAAGAAAAATCCAGAACCAACTACAGAACAAATTAAAATAAAAGAATAATAATAAATGTTCTTCTTGGAAAAACACTTGTTATTACCAGATTTTAATATCAGTGATAAAATATCTTTCTACCTTTTTTGTGTTTGTACATCTCTAACAGGTGTACCCATCTCTCTCAGACTAAAGTGTTCTCTTTTTAACTTTTTACTTTGTATTGGGGTATAACCAATTAACAGACAATCTTGTGATAGTTTCAGGTGAGCAGCAAAGGAACTCAGCCAAACCTACACATGTATCTATTCTCCCCCCAACTTCCCTTCTATCCAGGCTGCCACATAACATTGAGCAGAGTTCCCCGTGCTGTACAGTAGGTCCTTGTTGGTTATCCATTTTAACTACAGTAGCGTGTACATGTCCATCCCAACTCCCGAACTATCCCTTACACCCATCTTCCCCCCTCCCCAGCAACCATAAGTTCATTCTCTTAAGTTTGTGTCTGTTTCTGAAAAACCTTTGTTTTTATCAGAATTGGGCCATTTAGGCTTGGCACCTCAGGTTGTGTTTAAAGGAAAAATGAATAGAAGAAAGGAAAATTTTTTTTGAGTATGCTTTCTTCATTTTACAGAATGGGTGATTTCCTGAAAAGCAGTCAAATCAGAATGAATAACACATTTCCATGAAACATTCTGTTTCATATCTCATGGTTTTTTCATTTTGTTTAGGTGGTATTGTAGAGGAAGAGAAGAGGGGAAAAATAGAGCTCTCTATCACCCACCACCTTCGTCCTCTGCTCCTGCATGCACGAGTGCCCCAGGCACTGTTTTTTTAAACTGCATCTTCTTTATGTTGCATACTTTAATTTCAGAACAAAATAAACAAAAAACACAACACGCAACATTCAAACCCCATGTCAGACAAGGAAAGGAATAGAGCTTGAGGCCCTTGTATCCTGCCTTAGACAGAAGGACGGAAATAAAACCGCTAGACATCAGCAGAGGGAGCTGGGTGGGCCAGGGCCACTGCCAGGGGAATCACAGGGACACAATACAGAGGGGACAAAGTCTGACGAGAAACTCCTCATCTCCTTCTTCCATGTATCCCCGCCATC
>SJYT01040039.1:69666-86270 GCA_006410635.1 Cephalophus harveyi
ATGGGGGCGGAGGGCTGGGCGGGGGCCGGTGGGGGGTGGGTACCAGCA
Source organism: Cephalophus harveyi (assembly GCA_006410635.1). NCBI lineage: Eukaryota > Metazoa > Chordata > Mammalia > Artiodactyla > Bovidae > Cephalophus > Cephalophus harveyi. Next base: position 69,715 of record SJYT01040039.1, read on the forward strand.
GCCCTGGGCTCCTCTTCTGTCACTTCACCTTCATCAGCATCCGGCACTGATGCAATTGAAGTAGGTCTGCGCATCCTCAAGCACGAAGCCGGAAGAGAGCAGTTTCTAATAGCATCTGGATGGTGCTCACTTTAAAATAATTCATTAAGCTGTGCATTTGACTTATGTGATTTTCTCTGAATTTTATTTTATAATTTAAAAATGTTTTCAAAATACATAAATTAAGACTGTCCTGTGGGAGAAAGCCCTAGGCTAATAGGAATACATCCTCTCACTAAAGCTAGAGCCCAAATCCCAAAATAGCATTCAAGATCACCCTAAGCAAACTCGACTTTTGTGAGCTCTGGTTCCCTTAGACAGGCTCGTTGGGACTGCACTGAGCTGAATCCTAGAATTCTTCTAAAAACTGAACCTATTTACTGTATTATATAAAAATTAGCAGAATACTGCTATGCATTTGCTTTCATGTGGTGGTAGGGGTATGTGTGTGTGTGTGTGTGTGTGTGTGTGTGTGTTATTTTGGTTCTTTTCCCCTCCATAATTAATCTTGGATCTTCTTATTTCTTCCAGAATGGGTTTTTATCTGCAGTCCCTTATTTAGGCTGTTGGTTATGTATGATCCTGTCGGGTCAAGCTGCTGACAATTTAAGGGCAAGATGGAATTTTTCAACTCTGTGGGTTCGAAGAGTTTTTAGCCTTATAGGTATGTAAAAATGAATCATGTTGTTTTGGTTTACAATTATTTACTGTGTTTACATTGAAAGGCAAAGTAAAAATGATAATATTAGTTATTTGTTCACATATCAAAACAATATATTTTCGCGCACGTAGTACATGTCTGTAATAAGATGGTTCTTTTTGGATGATGCATTTTGAGGATTAAGATTTATAATATCCTGTTATCTCTACCATACTCTTACAGCTATAAAAAAAAAAATGGCTTGCTTTGCTAAATATCTTCCCCAGAATTTTTATAAATCATTTTGTTTTCAACTCTAAGTTTGCAATGAAAATAAAATCTCCATCCCTTTTCTATTTTAAATTTCAATCAAAAATATATACTAGCGTCATTATAGCAAATGAGGACCCATAAATCAAAGAACTCAAAGGAACCTTAAATAATCATGTTTCAGACTCTGATTTCAGAAAAGTGAATTTTAAAATGATGTAAGACAACTAATAAGTTCCTTCGTTGCAGTATCTACAAATACAGCATTTCCATCATCACAGAGAGTTGCTGGATGGTCCTGCTATAGGCACAGAAAACACAGCAGCTGCTCGTTACACTCCTTCCTATCTTACTTTTATGTTATGCTTAACTGCCTGTAAGAAACTCCGTGTACCACTTTCAGTTGTCACAACCTAGATGGAGTATTTTCCTAACCTTATCTAACAAAGTTTATTATTTAGTTTACCTTCTTTGGTAATGTGAATTTTAAATCATATTCTGTATCAACTGTTGCCTCTCTCTGGAACCATATGTTTCAGTCATTCTCTTGCTCTTTTCTCAAACATTGTAGAACTTTAGCTGAGTCCTGGTCACATGTAAATTTAATAACATTGCATAAAGAGATTTTTTAACTTTTATAATAGTTGCGTTAATTCCATATATTTTCCAGCACTTTTTATTTCAGTTTAGTCCAGTTCAGTTGCTCAGTCAGTCGTGTCTGACTCTTTGCGACCCCATGGACTGCAGCATGCCAGGCTTCCCTGTCCATCACCAACTCCCGGAGCNTAATAGTTGCGTTAATTCCATATATTTTCCAGCACTTTTTATTTCAGTTTAGTCCAGTTCAGTTGCTCAGTCAGTCGTGTCTGACTCTTTGCGACCCCATGGACTGCAGCATGCCAGGCTTCCCTGTCCATCACCAACTCCCGGAGCTTGCGCACACTCATGTCCATTGAGTCAGTGATGTCATCCAACCATCTCATCCTCTGTCGTCCCCTTCTCCTCCCGCCTTCAATGTTTCCCATCATCAGGGTCTTTTCAAATGAATCGGTTCTTCATATGAGATTGCCAAAGTATTGGGGTTTCAGCTTCAGCATCAGTCCTTCCAGTGAATATTCAGGACTGATTTCCTTTATTTATGAAACTATAATTGAAGCTTAGTCTTCCAGGCAGTACAATGTTTCTACAGTAGGTGGCAGTAATATCAAATCTCAGATTTATGCTATATTAAAGAGCAAGCAAATACTAATGCTGGGGCTTGTTTTTTTCTTTCTATATCGTTTTAACTCCAGGGATGATTGGACCTGCGATATTCCTGGTCGCCGCAGGATTTATAGGCTGTGATTATTCCTTGGCTGTTGCATTCCTAACCATATCAACAACACTGGGAGGCTTTTGCTCTTCTGGATTTAGCATCAACCATCTGGACATTGCTCCTTCGTGAGTATTGATTTAAGATTGGTTCAGATTAGCTTTAAGTTATTATTTCAATTATTAATCATTATTTAATCATTATTCATTAATTGTAGTGAATTATGCATAACATAAACTTTACTATTGATACCATTTTTAAAATATTTTAGAAGTTCTAATGTATTTTTATTTATTTATTTTTGAACTTTTAATTTTGTATTGGGATATAGCCAATTGAAAATGTCGTGAAAGTTTCCGGTGAAGAGCAAAGGGACTCAGCCAAATATATACATGTATCCATTCTCCCCCAAAACCCCCTCCTACCCAGGCTTCCAAATAACATTGAACAGAGTTCCTTGTGCTACAGAGTAGGTCATTGTTGGCTATCCATTTTAAATATAGCAGAGTGTACATGTCCATCCCATATTTCCTAATTATCCCTTCATTAAGTGCATCCATTCACATTGTCGTGCAACCATCAACATGATCCATTCAAGAACTCTTTTTTTTTCTTATTTTTTAAAAATATTTTTTTCTTTATTTAGTTATGCTGGTTCTTCCTTGCTGCTCAGGCTTTGTTCTGGTTGAGGAGAGCAAGTTCTGCTCTCTAGTTGCAGTGTGCTGGCTTCCCGTTGCGTTGGCTTCTCTGGGTGGAACAAGGGCTCTAGGGTGTCTGCTGGCTCAACAGTTGTGGCACAAAGACTCAACTGCCCCGAGGCACGTGGGATTTTCCTGGACCAGGAATCAAACCCACGTCGCCTGCATTGGCAGGCAGATTCTTTACCACAGAACCACCAGGGAAGCATGTTCCAGAACTCTTTTTTATCTTCCCAAGCTGAAACGCTGGACCCATTAAACACTAACTCCCATTCTTCCTCCTTCGCCCCCACTCCCTAGCAACTGCCCCTCTACTATTTTCTTGTGTCTATGAATTTGACTGGTCTTCCCTGGTGGCTCAGAGGTTAAAGCGTCTGCCTCCAATGCGGGAGACCCAGGTTCGATCCCTGGGTCGGGAAGATCCCTTGGAGAAGGAAATGGCAATCCACTCCAGTATTCTTGCCTGGAGAATCCCATGGACAGAGAAGCCTAGTAGGTTACAGTCCACGGGGTCGCAAAGAGTCGGACACGACTGAGCGACTTCACCACCATCACCATGAATTTGACTGCCCTCAGACTGACTTAAATCCTTAAACAAAGTTTCAGTTTACATAATAATTAAAGCATGAAGTTGTTTTTAAATTTAAACATTTAACTATCATCACCTCTGTAAAAATATTACATACACCGCCCAGCTAGAATAGGACCTTTGTGAAGGCAGAGTTCTTCAGAGTCTTAACGTTCTCAGGGCTCACCATGGAGCTTGGCCCATGGTGAGCATTTAGTTGGTTGGATGCATGCCCAAGACCAGACCAAGTTGTTTGTCCAATTATAATCTTACCTATGTGCAAATATATTTGTTTAGTACTTGATAGCATATAAACCATCTTCACAAACATTATCTTGTTTGATCCTTAAAGCATCCCTTTGAGAAAGGCATTCATGACCTATTTTATGACTGAGAAAACTCAGATTCAGAGAGGTCAAGTGACTCATCTTGTATCACTCAGCTAATAAATGATAGAGCCAAAACTTCCCCTAGGATCCTACTTTTAAGCCCAGAATTCTTTAAATAGCTATTTCTCTGGAAGTATTCTTTGGGCCACACTCTTCTAGAATTCTTTAGTGCCAGTTGACACAAGGTAGATGGGGGGACTGTGTGAATATTCTAACTCAGAGGATTTGGTACACTTAATGTTTTTAAAATAATGAATATTATTTTTAGAGAAAAGACAAGTAGTCTCCTACCCCCTACCCCCAATTTTTCATACCTAGACTACCTCAGAATCTTCCTATTCCTATTAATCCTCAGTCTCCCATCCCTTCAATAAATACTTCTAGATAATCCAGTTTCTTGTTTTGCATAAGAAGTCCAAGAAGGCGCCGCAGGATCAGAGTCTTTGTATGCCTGGCTCCAGGCAAAGTCCTGTCTGCTGTTCGACAATGCCTTCCACTGGGATTCATTCTCTGCCTCTTGTCCGTTTCCTTTCCTCCCCATCCATATGAATCCTCCCCAGCTCACATCCTAGTTCTTCATTAAGCCTTTCCAGACCTTTGTGCTTTTTTTTTCTCTTCCTTTTCTCAGTTTATAATTTTACGCTGGATATCATAGCCTCAGTTCAGTTCAGTCGCTCAGTCGTGTCCGACTCTTTGCAACCCCATGAATCGCAGCACGCCAGGCCTCCCTGTCCGTCACCAACTCCTGGAGTTCACTCAGACTCACGTCCATCGAGTCAGTGATGCCATCCAGCCATCTCATCCTTGGTCGTCCCCCTCTCCTCCTGCCCCCAATCCCTCCCAACATCAGAGTCTTTTCCAATGAGTCAGCTCTTCGCATGAGGTGGCCAAAGTACTGGAGTTTCAGCTTTAGCATCATTCCTTACAGAGAAATCCCAGGGCTGATCTCCTTCAGAATGGATTGGTTGGGTCTCCTTGCAGTCCAAGGGACTCTCAAGAGTCTTCTCCAACACTACAGTTCAAAAGCATCAATTCTTCGGCACTCAGTCTTCTTCACAGTCCAACTCTCACATCCATACATGACCACAGGAAAAACCATAGCCTTGACTAGACGGACCTTATTCGGCAAAGTAATGTGTCTGCTTTTGAATATGCTATCTAGGTTGGACATAACTTTTCTTCCAAGGAGTAAGCGTCTTTTAATTTCAGGGCTGCAATCGCCATCTGCAGTGATTTTGGAGCCCCCCAAAGTAAAGTCTGACACTGTTTCCACTGTTTCCCCATCTATTTCCCATGAAGTGATGGGACCGGATGCCATGATCTTCGTTTTCTGCATGTTGAGCTTTAAGCCAACTTTTTCACTCTCCTCTTTCACTTTCATCAAGAGGCTTTTTAGCTCCTCTTCACTTTCTGCCATAAGGGTGGTGTCATCTGCATATCTGAGGTTATTGATATTTCTCCTGGCAATCTTGATTCCAGCTTGTGTTTCTTCCAGTCCAGCGTTTCTCATGATGTACTCTGCATATAAGTTAAATAAGCAGGGTGACAATATACAGCCTTGACGCACTCCTTTTCCTATTTGGAACCAGTCTGTTGTTCCATGTCCAGTCCTAACTGTTGCTTCCTGACCTGCATACAGATTTCTCAAGAGGCAGGTTAGGTGGTCTGGTATTCCCATCTCTTTCAGAATTTTCCACAGTTTATTGTGATCCACACAGTCAAAGGCTTTGGCATAGTCGATAAAGCAGAAGTAGATGTTTTTCTGGAACTCTCTTGCTTTTTCCATGATCCAGCGGATGTTGGCAATTTGATCTCTGGTTCCTCTGCCTTTTCTAAAGCCAGCTTGAACATCAGGGAGTTCACGGTTCACGTATTGCTGAAGCCTGGCTTGGAGGATTTTGAGCATTACTTTACTAGCATGTGAGATGAGTGCAATTGTGCGGTAATTGGAGCATTCTTTTGCATTGCCTTTCTTTGGAATTGGAATGAAAACTGACCTTTTCCAGTCCTGTGGCCACTGCTGAGTTTTCCAAATTTGCTGGCAGATTGAGTGCAGCACTTTCACAGCATCATCTTTCAGGATTTGAAACAGCTCAACTGGAATTCCATCACCTCCACTAGCTTTGTTCGTAGTGATGCTTTCTAAGGCCCACTTGACTTCACATTCCAAGATGTCTGGCTCTAGATTAGTGATCACATCATCATGATTATCTGGGTCGTGAAGATCTTTTTTGTACAGTTCTTCTGTGTATTCTTGCCACCTCTTCTTAATATCTTCTGCTTCTGTTAGGTCCATACCATTTCTGTCCTTTATCGAGCCCATCCTTGCATGAAATGTTCCCTTGGTATCTCTAATTTTCTTGAAGAGATCTCTAGTCTTTCCCATTCTGTTGTTTTCCTCTATTTCTTTGCATTGATCACTGAAGAAGGCTTTCTTATCTCTTCTTGCTATTCTTTGGAACTCTGCATTCAGGTGCTTATATCTTTCCTTTTCTCCTTTGCTTTTCGCCTCTCTTCTTTTCACAGCTATTTGTAAGGCCTCCCCAGACAGCCATTTTGCTTTTTTGCATTTCTTTTCCATGGGGATGGTCTTGATCCCTGTCTCCCGTACAATGTCACGAACCTCATTCCATAGTTCTTCAGGCACTCTATCTATCAGATCTAGGCCCTTAAATCTATTCCTCACTTCCACTGTATAATCATAAGGGATTTGATTTAGGTCATACCTGAATGGTCTAGTGGTTTTCCCTACTTTCTTCAATTTGAGTCTGAATTTGGCAATAAGGAGTTCATGATCTGAGCCACAGTCAGCTCCCGGCCTTGTTTTTGTTGACTGTATAGAGCTTCTCCATCTTTGGCTGCATAGAATATAATCAATCTGATTTCGGTGTTGACCATCTGGTGATGTCCACGTGTAGAGTCTTCTCTTGTGTTGTTGGAAGAGGGTGTTTGCTATGACCAGTGCATTTTCTTGGCAAAACTCTATTAGTCTTTGCCCTGCTTCATTCTGCACTCCAAGGCCAAATTTGCCTGTTACTCCAGGTGTTTCTTGACTTCCTACTTTTGCATTCCAGTCCCCTATAATGAAAAGGACATCTTTTTTGGGTGTTAGTTCTAAAAGGTCTTGTAGGTCTTCTTGGAACCATTCAACTTCAGCTTCTTCAGCATTACTGGTTGGGAAATAGACTTGGATTACTGTGATATTGAATGGTTTGCCTTGGAAACAAACAGAGATCATTCTGTTGTTTTTGAGATTGCATCCAAGTACTGCATTTCGGACTCTTTTGTTGACGATGATGGCTACTCCGTTTCTTCTGAGGGATTCCAGCCCACAGTAGTATATATAATGGTCATCTGAGTTAAATTCACCCATTCCAGTCCATTTTAGTTCGCTGATTCCTAGAATGTTGACGTTCACTCTTGCCATCTCCTGTTTGACCACTTCCAATTTGCCTTGATTCATGGACCTGACATTCCATGTTCATAGCTTAATTTGTAATTATTTCTGAATGTAACTCTTCTCTTTCTTCTTGCCCCAAGCTGTTTGGGAGCTTTCTCAGACTGAGACATCTTACATATCCATATCACAACTTCTGCACAAGGAGAAGCACCCCCAGTCCATAGTTGCTGAGTGGTTGATGTACATGATCATACTCAAAAAAATAGGAGCTTCCATCTACATACCCTTAACAGTGGGGAACCGAGGAAAGAAAACAAGTAACACTTGGGTATTGGGCCAAGAAACAATTTGAAACAAAAGATAGCCAAGCAAAAGCTCTGGTGCTGTCACCTCTGAGGGTTCAGGGCCCAAGTCTGTCCTGTTGACCCCCGGCAGTACTGTGCAGGGCCATCGGCAGTGCTGTCAATCAATTACATGCATGGAAGAAGGAAAATAGATTTTCTTCTTTTATTATTTTATTTATTTATTTTTGGTTGTGCTGGGTCTTTGTTGCTGTGTGGGCTTTCCTCAAATTGTGGCGAGTGGGGCCCATTCTAGTTGCAGTGTGCAGGCTTCTCGTTGTGATGGATTCTCTTGCTGCAGAACAAAGCTCTTGGGCACGTGGGCTTCAGTAGTTGCAGCTCCTGGGCTTTACAGCACAGGCATAATAGTTGGGGTGCATGGGCTTAGTTGCTTCCCGGTACTGGGATCTTCCAGGACCAGGGATCAAACTGATGTCTCCTGCATTGGCAGGCAGATTCTTTACCACTGAGCCACCAGGGAAGCCTGAAAAACAGATTTTCGTATTCAGTATCATGAGAAAGCCCTTTCTAAAAACTATTTGTGTATTGACCTTACTGTGTGTCAGTCAACACTTTGCTTTAATGCTCTTTCTTGTGAGAAACAGGGGAAGAATTTTGTGAACTTTACAAGCTAGAAAATGTTAAGTATACATGTTGAGTTTAGAACTAAAGGAGTTTTAGAATTCCCCGGTGGTCCAGTGGTGAAGGCTCCTCACTTCTAGTGCAGGGTACACAAGGTCAATCCCTGTTAAGGGAGCTGTTAATAAGATCCAACATGCCATGCAGAGCAACCAGAAAAAATTTTTTAATTGAAAAAAAACCAGAGGAGCTTAACATAGTGAGGAAAGAGAAGAATACTTGAAAAGTAAATTAACCTCAAGAAAACCTTGTTAAATACAGTGACAGTTTGAAAGATCAGATACAAACATAACTGAAATAATTAAGAGCCCATTGACATGGAAGGAGTGAAGGTGTAAGAAGCCTTTTCAGCGGAAGGACCTAAGCAGGAGCCTGAAGGCCCAAACACATCTCTGCTCAGGACTTGAGGCGGACGTGGTATTTACAAAGTAGACTAAGTCTCATTACAGAAAAGGATTCAAGGCATAGCAATAATTAAAGGACTGAAATATGTTCCCTTATGTGATAGATTAGAAAAGGAATCTGGAAAGGATTTCCCTGGAAGTAAGTTAAACTAGAGACATTGTTTTTATAAACTACAGTGTATAGTTTATACATGCAGCGTATACAGTGTATAGTTCGTACGTGCCGTGTATACAGCGCATAGTTCGTACGTGCCGTGTATACAGCGCATAGTTCGTACGTGCCGTGTATACAGCGCATAGTTCCTACAAGCAGGGTATACAGTGCATAGTTCGTACGTGCAGTGTATACAGTTAGTACGTGCAGGGTATACAGTGCATAGTTCATACACGCAGGGTATACAGTGCATAGTTCGTATGTGCAGTGTATACAGTGCATAGTTTATACAGTGTATAGTTTTATCATAGAAAGTTAGAACTAGGAAAGATATAGAGTATTCTTATCTGTGCAGGCTGTGGTCCATGGACCACTGGCATCATTACATGAGAGCTTGTGCAAAATGAAGATTCTCAAGAATCTCTCCAGACTTAATGAACCAGAATCTATGTCTTTAGACCTCAGGGATCTAAAGAATCCTTTATATCCCTGTGTTTTCAAGCATGAGGCCCAGGGCTGGCCCAGTCCTTTAGTGCATACAACAAATGTCTATATAGTACCAGTTGTACATTCAACCCTCCACATGGCACTATAGAAAATAAAACCCAGCTCCTGCTCACAAGGCAATCAGTCTAGTTTGGGAAAGAAACAGTAAAAAATAATTGTAGTAAGTTATGATGATAATTCATTCTTTCAGCAAATACTTATCATGTGCCTACCTACTAAGTGTCAGCCAAAACAGCCCAGCTCTGGCCTGTGGAACTCTTAGTCTAGGGTGGTGGACATGAAAGAAACAAATAAAAACTAACTTTCTGAAGAGAAAGTAAGAGAATATAATAGGGGGCATAAGGCAGATCAGGGAGCAAGGGAAAGTCTCTCTGAGGAACTGATACTTATTTAAGCTAAAGCCTCAATGATAAGCAAGAAGTTAGGCAAAAAGGAAGTAATGTTCTTGACAGGAGAATTTACACAGCAGCAAGAGGAAATTGGTGTGTGTCTCAGTCTGCTTGGGCTGCCAGAATATAACACACAGACTGAGTACCTTAACAGAAATTTTCTTACAGTTCTAAAGGCTAGAATTCCCATCAAGGTGCCAACACCTTGGTTTCTGGTGAGGACTCTTCCTGGTTTGCAGAAGGGCCAACTCCTTGCCCTGTGCTCGCACAGCCTTTCCCTGGGTACGTGTGCATGGGTGTGTGCAGAGAGAGAGTCTGATGTCTCTCACTCTTATAAGGGCGTCAGCTTTGTCAGATTAGAGTCCCACTCCTTATGATCTCATTTAACCTCTATCACCTCGTAAAGAGCCTGTCTCCAAATGCAATCACATTGAGGGTCAGAACTTCAATATATGAATTTTGGAAGCACATAGACACTCAGTCCAAAACTCTATATTTCACTTAACTGAGAGGTCACTTGTGGCTGAGATGCAAGGAAGAAAGCCACTGGGGAGTAAGTAGGGGCCTATAGTAAGTATTTTAAATTGTATCCAAAGCAAGTAGGAAGGGACCCTCTCTGGTCACTTTTAAGGTCACTCTTGTGTGAACAAATACAAGCAGAGAAAACCAATTAGGAGGCTATTGCAGTAACCCAGGGAGGAGGTGGTGATGGCCTAGAATGGAGATAGGAGATGTAAAAAGGTAGATAGATTGGAGATCTTTGTAAGTACAATAGAAGTGACTTGACAATAGATTAGACCTGAAGAATAAAGAAGATACCCATGATGATGCATGCATGCTCAGTCGCTTCAGTTGTGTCCAACTCTTTGTGATCCTATAGACTGTAGCCTGCCAGGCTCCTCTGTCCATGGAATTCTCCAGGCAGGAATACTACTGGAGTGGGTTGCCATGCTCACCTCCAGGGGATATTCCCAACCCAGGGATAGAATCGACATCCCTTGCATCTGCTGCACTGGCAGGCAGATTCTTTACCCGCTGAACCACCTGGTGTTGTTGGTTAGTCGCTCAGTCGTGTCCAACTCTTTTAGACCCCGTGCACTGCAGCACACCAGGCTTCCCTGTCCTTCACTATCTCTTGGAGCTTGCTGAAACTCATGTCTATTGAGTTGGTGATGCCATCCAACTATCTCATCTTCTGTCATCCCCTTCTCCTCCTACCTTAAATCTTTCCCAGCATCAAGGTCTTTTCTAATGAGTCAGCTCTTCACATTAGGTGGCCAAAGTATTGGAGCTTCAGCTTCAACATCAGTCCTTCCAATGAATATTCAGGACTGATTTCCTTTAGGATTGACTGGTTTGATCTCTTTGCAGTCCAAGGGACTCTCAAGAGTCTTCTCCAACACCACAGTTCAAAAACATCAATTCTTTATGTCCAAGTCTTTATGGTCCAACTCTCACATCCAAACATGACTACTGGAAAAACCAGTATAGTTAAACCAGCTTTGACTATACAGACTTTTGTTGGCAAAGTAATATCTCTGCTTTATAATATGCTGTCTACGTTTGGCATAGCTTTTCTTCCAAGGAGCAAGTGTCTTTTAATTTCATGGCTGCAGTCACCATCTGCAGTGATTTTGGTGCCCAAGACAATAAAGCGTGTCACTGTTTCCATTGTTTCCATTGTTTCCCCATCTATTTGCCATGAAGTGATGGGACCAGATGCCATGATCTTTGTTTTTTGAATGTTGGGTTTAAGCCAACTTTTTCACTCTCCTCTTTCACTTTCATCAAGAGGCTCTTTAGTTCCTCTTTGCTTTCTGCCATAAGGGTGGTGTCATCTGCACATCTGAGGTTATAGATATTTTTTCCAGCAATCTTGATTCCAGCTTGTGGTTCATCCAGTCTGGCATTTCTCATGATGTACTCCACATATAAGTTAAATAAGCAGAGTGACAATATACAGCCTTGACATATTCCTGAACCACGTGGGAAGCCCATTATTCTGGTGACTAAGTTGTATTACATTTTTGACCCATAGTCTTTCTCATTAAGTAAACTGTAAGCTCCTTGAGAACAGGAGCTATGTTTAATTCATTACTGGACACAAGGATGCTCTATAGTGGTGGACACAAATGACATACTTAGGAATTTTTTGTTAAGTGAGCTGCCACAGTGAGAAGCCCATGAACTGCAGTGAAGCATAGCACCTGTTCACCACAGCCAGAGAAATGCCACGTAGCAGTGAAGACCCAGCTCGGCCAAACATAAATAAATAAAATTTAAGAATTATTTGTTAAATAAATGGATGGATGGGTGGGTGACAGCAGTAGTTGGTGTTTACTATTAAAATGGCTTGAACTCTTGGATCTCCTTCGTGCATTATAATTACAATTGGTTAAAACTGTGATAAGAATCGACTATGTTCCAAGGAAGACATTAGTGTGAGTGATGTATTTCTTACACATTTGAGGAGTATCTTCATAATCAACAATTTTAGTTCATCCTTTTCCCTCTTACTCTGAGAATAGTCAATAAATTATGGGAAAATAAGACATAATTTTAAAAAATGTATTCAACAGATTATTTATTGAGCATCTACTGGCCAAAGTGGTATGTGTCCTGGGCACACCCAGATTCTATCCTCAAGGAGGTTAAAATAATAAACTATAGGTTTTTTTAAATTTATGTTGGAGTCCAGTTCATTTACAAAGTTGTATTAGTTGGACAGCAAAGTGAATCAGTTTGCTGTATATGTATATGAATCTATTATACGTATTCATATATCCTCTCTTTTTTTAGATTATTTTCCCATGTAGGTCATTATACAGTATTGAGTAGACTTCCCTGTGCTATGTAATAGAGCCTTACTAGTTATCTTTTTTACATTTAGTAGTATATGTATGTCAGTTCCAGTCTCACAGTTTATCCTTCTCCTCCTTTCCCCTCCCGATAACAATAAGTCTCTTTTCTACATCTGTGACTCTATTTCTGTTTTGTAAATAAGTTCATTTTGTACCATTTTTTTAGGTTCCATATGCCCATCCATGTTGCTGCAAATGGCATTCTTTCTTTCTTTTTTATGGTTGAGTAATATTCCATTAAACATATGTACCACATCTTCTTTATCCATTCCTCTGTTGATGGATATTTTATATATCTGTAACAATGCCTTATTGAAAACAGTCATCACTGAATTCAGAATGTAGGAAAGATCAGTTTTCTCATGCTTAATTTTTTGCTACAAGCCCCAGCATTATAGATTATAACATTCCAATATTAAGTACTGATTTGGAACCAGACAAATTGAGTAACATTTTATAGTCTTTCTTTCTTTCTTATCTATAAAGTAAAGATAACCTTCCTCTTGGGGTTCATTTTACTGTTAAAATGGGATAAGATATACAAACTACTTAGAACCCTGCCTGGCATAAGGTTTTTCAATAGGCAATCAGTCCTGTTAGCATGTAAATATATGTTGACATGGTATTTTCTAAACCTTTTCTTCTATGGACTAAAATATATATTTTCTATGGATAATTTTGTTACTCAGATTTCAAAGGATTTGAATAGATTTTTATCTATTAATCCCACAGAATTCTAAGGCTTCAATAGCACAGAATCCAGGCTGAGTCCATACAACAATTTCTTTTCCCCAGGCTCTCATCAATCTTTCATGGCCTTTCTTGCCTAGTGTAATATAAATACTTGAATGAGCTTCTTGGTGCTGACATTCAGAATTTCACAACATTCATCTGCACTTAATATCTGTCACTGAAAAGGCCTGGCAACACTGCAGTCATTTCCTCCTACTGCCAAGGTGTTAATGCTTTAAAAAAAAAAAAAAAAGAACAAGTTCTGCCAAGGTTGGTTAATTTAAGATCTGCTCCCTAAAGGGCATAAGCCAAAAAGTTCTGAGCTCTTTCGTTTTGTTGTTGTACACTGTGTACATTGGTTTTCAACATAAAAATTTGTGATGTTTATAGATAACTGAATTGGGTTTAGCAAGATATTTTATTTAGGCACTGTGTCGGTCGATCAACTCAGAATGCCATAAAAATACCATGTGGCTGAGTAGCTTAAAAAACAGAAACTGATCTTCTCACAATTCTGGAGGCTAGAAGTCCGAGGTCAGGGTGCCTGCTGGGTTGCATTCTGGTGAGGGCTGCCCTCTTGGTTTGCAGACAGTCACCTTCTCACTATGTCCTCACGTGGCCTCTCCTCCATAGGAGCTCACCGAAACAGAGAGAGCAATCTGCCTCTCATCCTTTCCTGGTAAGGCCACCAACCCTATTAGGTTACCAGGGGCCTATCTTTATGACCTCATTTAACCTCAATTGCTGGAGAAGGCAATGGCAACCCACTCCAGTACTCTTGCCTGGAAAATCCCATGGATGGAAGAGCCTGGTAGGCTGCGGTCCATGGGGTCGCTAGGAGTTGGACAGGACTGAGCGGCTTCACTTTCACTTTTCACTTTCATGCACTGGAGAAGGAAATGGCAACCCACTTCAGTATTCTTGCCTGGAGAATCCCAGGGACGGGGGAGCCTGGTGGGCTGCCATCTATGGGGTCGCACAGAGCTGGACACGACTGAAGCGACTTAGCAGCAGCAGCAGCAGCTTCTTAAAAGCCCTGTCTCCAAATACAGTCACATTGGAAGTGTGGGTTGGGGGAGGACACAATTCTGTCCATAGCAGGCACTTTTCCATGTCTAAAATGGGGCGAGGAATTTCAGATCAGTGGTCTGCAACTGAGGTACTGAGGATCCTAAACCTAACAGAAACAGTATCATCCCACAATAAGACTATATGGTCTAATTAATACTAAGCTTCTTTAATTTTGACCACAATTTTATTTTATAATATCACTGATAATCTCATTAAAAAGTCGAAAATCTCTAATTGGCCTTTGCATATAACTTGGTGGCTTTTGGGCTTCCCTGGTAGCTCAGCTGGTAAAGAATCCAACTGCAATGCAGGAGACCCTGTTTCGATTGCTGGGTGGAAAAGATACCCTGGAGAAGGGATAGGCTACCCACTCCAGTATTCATGGGCTTCCCTTGTGGCTCAGATAGGAAAGAATCCATTTGCAATGTGGGAGACCTGGGTTCGATCCCTGGGTTGGGAAGATCCCCTGGAGGAAGGCATATCAACCCACTCTAGTATTCTTACCTGGAGAATCCCCATGGACAGAGGAGGCTGGCGGGCTACAGTCCATGAGGTCGCAAAGAGTCAGACACGACTGAGCGACTAAGCACTGCACATAGCACAGGTGAGTTTTATAAAAAATAACTTATTTTACTTGATTAATTTTCGACTCTACCACCACCATTGAGTTTTCATGCTAAAAATATCAAGCCTAAATATAATGAACCCTCTAGGATCTCGGCTTCCCTGGTGGCTCAGAGGTTAAAGCGTCTGCCTGTAATGCGGGAGACATGGGTTCAATTCCTGGGTCGGGAAGATCCCCTGGAGAAGGAAATGGCAACCCACTCCAGTATTCTTGCCTGGAGAACCCCATGGACGGAGGAGCCTGGTGGGCTACAATCCACGGGGTCGCAAAGAGCCGGACACGACTGAGCAACTTCACTTCACTTCACTTCACTCTAGGATCTCAAGTCTGTACTTTGCCACGACCCTATGGACTGTAGTCTGCCAGGCTCCTCTGTCCATGGAATTCTCCAGGCAAGAATACTGGAGTGGGTTGCCTGCCATTCCCTTCTCCAGGGAATCTTTCTGACCCAGGGATTGAACCCGGGTCTCCTGCACTGCAAGCAGATTCTTTACTGTCTGAGCCACCAAAGAAGCCCATAGATACTACCAATGTACAGGAAATACAGGGGAGATAAAGTGAAAGTGAAGTCGCTCAGTCGTGTCCAACCCTTTGCAACCCTTGGACTGTAGCCTACCATGCTCCTCCATCCATGGGATTTTCCAAGTAAGAGTACTAGAGTGGATTGCCATTTCCTTTTCCAGCGGATCTTCTCAATCCAGGGATTAAACCCAGGTCTCCCACATTGCAGGCAGACACTTTATCATCTGAGCCACATAGGACTATATCAAATGATGGCTCAGTCTACAAAATTTAGAATTGTAGGGCCATCTGCAAGACAAAATCCCAAGTTCTTCTGTTAATACACACAACTTAGAATGCTGTTCAGCAACCCTAGCATGTAATCCAAAATGTTGCATACTGTATAATCCTTCGGAATCAAGTTCCAGGAGAAGGTACTTTGTCCCTTTGTCTCCAGGGTACAAAGCTCCAGCAGCCGGTGCAGCCAGAGCCCCATAGGACCAGGCATGGGACCTGACCAACTGCAGGTCACACACCATTTCTCTGGTCAGCAGGTATTGAATTAGCATATATGTTGCACCGGAAATAATAAAGGAGAATAAAACATGAGTTTTCAGGGAGACTATGGGGTCAAAATTAGCAAACTTGAATTAAATAATGATTACCTCTTAAAACGTGAAGTACCAGCTTTGATGACAATAAAGATTCTGAAAAGAATTTTTATCAATAGGCATTTTTGTCATCTACACACAGTATTTATAAACTCATTTTGTCTATTTCTGGGACAATATGCAGGGATTTAGCTACAGGAAGACATGTAATAAGTTCAACAAATAAGTTGTGAAACTGTGCTTGATATCTCATTTCTATAATAATATATTATTACATTATTAGATATATTAAAATATATACAGGAAAAAATTAGGATATTTACCAAAATGTTACTGTTGACTATATCTACATAGAAGGATTATAAATAATTTTACTTTCTTCATAGTATTTTTCTTTTTTTTTTT
>SJYT01040041.1:5750-21100 GCA_006410635.1 Cephalophus harveyi
AATTTAATTTAATTTATATGAATGAGTAAAACATGAAATATATGAATTTAGCTTTGAGTTGACAGCAAGAGAGGTTAATATAATTAATATTATATAATCTAAATATAGTGAGGTGAGGTGAGGTGAAGTCACTCAGTCGTGTCCGACTCTTTGTGACCCCGTGGACTGTAACCTACTAGGCTTCTCCGCCCATGGGATTCTCCAGGCAAGAATACTGGAGTGGATTGCCATTTCCTTCTCCAGGGGATCTTCCCGACCCAGGGATCGAACCCAGGTCTCCCGCATCGGAGGCAAACGCTTTAACCTCTGAGCCACCAGGGAAGCCCTAGTAGGACCTAACATATTCTATAATTATTTATGAGTGTGAATTTGCACAAGATAGTGAATTCTCTATGAGGAATTTTGATGCTACTTTTCTTTTTTAGGTCTCAAAATTTTGAATGTCTGTCACATTAATGGACTTTATTTACATGTTTTAAAATGAGATGAATATAAAAGTCCTCAGCTATACATTGAGCTAATAATAATTCCATTTATCCCAGGCCAAAGAGATTTCCAGTATTCTTTCCTTTAGTCAGGTTTCTAAAAGAAGGATATAAATAGATGATGGAGTTTTTTTTTTTCTAATTTTCTATAAACAGATACTGATAAAATGACTCCTGTCAAAAAGTTGCAAATAATATTAAAAACAGCAAAGATCTCTGAATATAAATCGTTTTGATGACAAAATTCCCTAGTCCTTTTTTTTGCTCCTTTTATAGTGAATTTTGAGTAACTGCTTTTTAACACTTATGAAGAAAATTCAGGTTATATATAATTTTTACGTAATGGCTTTGATTTCTGACCAAAATACATAATTTGTATCAAGGATTAGTAAGGGTCATATTAGGATATTAGTGTACTTCATTTCATCAGCATCAGAATTAATCATTGATCAACCAGGTTAACTTGATTTACATGTAAAACTGTGCAGAGTTCATTTTATTCTTTTTGATGTGCACACTAGAAATTGTAAAGGCATAAAAGCTATGCTCAAGTGATTTCAGATTAAAACAAAATAGTTTGGGTATTCAAGCTTTAATCAAAAGCTCAGTCTTCACATATTTATATGCAGAATTTCAGTGATATTTATCAAATAAAGAAAGCAACGTAGCTTGACGATCTGTGATGACCTAGAGGGGTGGGATGGGGGTGGGAGGGAAGCTGAAAAGGAAGGGAATACCTGTATCAATATCTTTGTCCATATCTATGTCTGTGTCTATACTTATGGCTGACTCATGTTGTTGTACAGCAGAAATCAACACAACATTGTAAATCAATTACCTTCCAATTAAAAAAAAAAACAGAAATCAATGTCTTTACTAACAGCTATCTAACCTATATTTTTGAATGTTATATAGCATTTATTTCTTTCTGAGCTGAAAGCTGTCTTACAAACACAAATTTATCAGTTTAAACAAAGCCATCTCAAAATAGTATAGAAGCATTGGTCCACTCACCATGACAACATACAACAATACACTGGTTTCCCACCAGAGAGAGGAGAGTAATGGGTAACAGACACACAAGAAAACAATGGTCATAATCATTGTCATCAAAGAGATTAAAAACTGGTTGAACTGCATTGTAACACTTTTTACCAATAGGATAATTAAGGACTTGAAAAAATTTGATTAACAATGAGCAATAATTTCTATCAGTGTATCAATGGAAATTAAGAAGTTTTCTAATAGAAATACAAAACAAAAATTTTTCATTAAGTGATATGCTGCAAGTTCCTTTAACTGACAGTAAAGACAATAGAGATAGATATTTCAAGCAGAAAAGCAAACTTGTGGTAGGAAGCTTAAAAAGGACAATTGTATTCCAATCTCAGGTATTTGTCAATACCTTTCACTTGGACTTCCCCGGTGGCTCAGACGGTAAAGTGTCTGTCTACAATGCGGAGGACCTGGGTTCAATCCCTGGGTTGGGAAGATCCGCTGGAGAAGGAAATGGCAATCCACTCCAGTACTATTGCCTGGAAAATCCCATGGACAGAGGAGCCTGATAGGTTACAGTCCATGGGGTCGCAAAGAGTCGGACACGACTGAGTGACTTTCCTTTCCTTCACTTAGGTGACTAAAACTTAAGAGGTGTGACTCTTTGGAAAGAATGTATTGGGGAGGTGGGGAGACAAGTATCAAGACTTTAAGGTACAGCATTTCTAGCCTGTTCCAGGAACAACATATGCCAGCATGGTTGTTACAAAAGGGCAGTGAGATAAGATTAGAGAGGAGGTGCTGAGGGACAGGAACTCTGCAGAACCCGATAGTATTTGTAAGACTGAATGTGAAACAATTCCTAATTTAATCCCTTGGTCATTTTTTATTTAATATATAAAATATTTAAATAAATAAAATTAGGCAAAGTTTATATTAAAAGTACTACGCACCCCACTCCAGTATTCTTGCCTGGAAAATCCCATGGATGGAGGAGCCTGGCAGGTTGCAGTCCATGGGGTCGCTGAGTCGGACATAGCTGAGTGACTTCACTTTCACTTTTCACTTTCATTCATTGGAGAAGGAAATGGCAACCCACTCCAGTATTCTTGCCTGGAGAATCCCAGGGACAGGGGAGCCTGATGGGCTGCCATCTATGCGCTCGCACAGAGTCGGACACGACTGAAGCGACTTAGCAGCAGCAGCAGCAGCCAGGCTAACTTTGTTAATGAGGTAAATCTTTAGCCACTGGTGAATGTCTTGGAAGAGAGTCCAGAGGAGGTAGCTTCTTCCACCACTCCAGAGATGGAAAGAGTGCATTAAGGGAGTGAACAAGTTGGTAAAAAACACATCCCTAAAAGAAGATTCAGAAAATGGACATAGCCAGCTGAAGTGGGGGAAAGCCATAAAAAATCCAGCATTGCTTGCGGATGATTTTTTTCTTCAAAAATTAGTCCTTGTGTTCATCCATAGATTTTTCTACAGTCTTTACTAAAAATGATCTCAACAGCTATATTTGCTGAGCTGGCCATATGCTACCAACTGATGATCTAGACTCTAGGAAATTTTGTGTGTGTATGAGACTATTTTCAATTTTGAAAGTGTTTTTTCACACATTTACCATGAAGTGAGATTCATAATGTTCAAAATACCTTATAGGCAATAAGTCTGCATCTGCTAACATGCCCCAGTATTTCCTTTACTTCTCAAAACTCTGTTAACCTTCTTAACACAATGATATGAAAATGAAAATAATTCTCTTGTAAACATCCTTCAACTTATAAACTATCAATAGTATGACTTAAAATGATTTACAGTAAATAATTACCTAATTATATAAAACCTGCCATATTTTAGATAATCTTTTAAAAAGCAAATATGATTATTATTGTTAATGCTTATCCATGTGGGTGAAGCTTATCCAAGGTGAGTTTAGTCTTAAAAATTGGAGCTAAGGTATGTATGTAAAAAGCTATAGAACTCTATGTTTGGATTATCTACTCAGTCCTTTATTCACTTATTGATCTGTTTCCAATCTTATATCTCTTGGTAATAAGTAGGTTTATATTGTTAATTGTCTATAACATTGTAAATTATTTTTCTTCTAATATTCAAGTTGTTGGTTCTTTTTGGGTTTTTCAATTTATTTTGCAGATAGCCAGAAAACATCAACCGTGCCAAACCTTAATATTTTGACCCTTTAGATAGTTATGGTTCTATTAACATTGTAAAATGCTTAATTCACTTGCACTATTTCCATATTTATGATAGTTATGTATCAATATGAGCACCAGAGTTTTTTGTGCTTCAATTTCTTTGCTTTATGTATTATGAGAATTTCTTTTCCTTCTGTGAAATAATTAAATGTATATTATTTGACCAGGAGGAATTATAAGGTTGGAATAATGTTTTGTTCTGCATTGACTTTCTATATATTACCATTAATTATATTTTGCTGTGAAAAGGAATAACATTATTAAACACATGATGTGATGTATACCTGATGCTGAATTTACTTTTCTTCATTCAGGTGACCCTGTCACCCAATATTATGGCTTTAAGCAACAGTGTATAGTTTAGCTTTTTAAATAAGATCCTCTATAGATGTGATTTGACTTATTAAAAACTAATTCTAAAGCATGGTGTTTATGTATCAACTTCCCATGGTATTTTCTTAGGAAATTATATCTCAAAATGTTTGGATACAAATGAAATTTTGTTAAAACAAGAAGCACAACCTTTAGTTTGCACAGTAAACTCTGTGTGAAAGGTCTCTGTCAATTCTTTAAAAAGTCTCAGATCCTGGGAGCCTGTGAAAACCTTTCATGTCACAAAATTTCCAATTATTTAAAAATTATGCTGTGATATCTACCTCTTATAGATAAACTTCCAGGAATGTGAAGAAATAAGTACCTACTTTTAAAGTTTTAAAATGTTGTTTGAAAAAAAAAATACATTAACCTTATCTAATTTTCCTTGTATTAGAGTATTAGAAATATTAATACACTTTGAGATGATAAGAGGTATTTATTTCATCTCAGGTTAATTATCAGTCATTAGTTTCTATGTGCTGGGGAACCTGACAAGTGTTGCCTTGCAAATGAGGGAAATGCTCTAAAGCTAAACAGCATAGCTCATTAATACCTGCTGTGTCCTCTAAGAGAAATTGCCATAGACCTTACAAAGAGAGGGCAGAACAGGTCCATATTACCATCCTTCCCTGTTCCCCACCTCCATTTCCTCCCTGCCTATTTAATCAGAGTATAGAAACTCCAGGAGAAATTTCAGATGCATGGGATTTTTTCAGGCAAGAAATATTAGAGATGGTTGCCATTTCCTTCTCCAGGGGATATTCCTGATCCAGGGATAGAATCTGTGTCTCCTATGTCTCCTGCATTACAGGCAGGTTCTTTACCCACTAAACCATCTTGGCTCAGTAAAACTTCATGTAACAGAGTCTTTAGATAGAGATATGCATGTTTATTTTTTGGTACTCCTTACAGAAGGAGTTGGTGAGAGATTGATTACAATAATTCCTTGTAGAAAAGGTGATGCCTATAATAAGAAAAACCAGTATCACGTGACCTGGTGGAAAAATACTTATTGACGGCCCTTGAACTTCATTTGCACTAGGCATGGAAAGAGAACTTGAGTGAGTTAGTCTGGAGAGAGAGTGAGAAGGTCGGCAGAATTTTATATCACATATTCTAATTGTTAAACAATTCAAATCACAATAAAACCCTAATGTTTCATTCCCTTAACTGTCATCCTAACATCCTTAAATATCCTCATTGATTTTCTCCCTTTGTTCTTCTGAGCAGTTACTAACCTTCCTTCTTTTAAAAAACCTGCTTTAAGATATCTTTATTTTCCTTTTGAAGAATTTTTGACTTGAAAATACAAGACCTTCCCTGTTATATGCATATCAATTCTATTGTTTTAGAAAGAGAAATGAAGTTAGGTGTGGAGTGGATGTTTACATGTTAGGCTGCAAAATCAATGCATGAAAAACTTGGTTTTGACAGAACGTGTATTCTGGTTAATAATCAGTCTCTTCAATCTACATGAAGATCTTTATTAAAAGAGTGAGCCTTTCTCAAAGTGTTCAATCTTTGTTAATGTGTAGGACTATGAGTACTGAGAGTCTGCAATTTAATTGTAAAGCTAATTTAAAAGACACCTAATCTCATACTCAAAACCCATTGTTAATCTATGGACTTCCAGTTGATCTGAGGCCAAACAGTATATAAAAGAATCCACCCCCCCAAAAAAAAAAAAAATCACGAGTTCTGTACATTTAATAACTGACCATTAACTCTGAAATCTCCCTCTCTTAAAATTTAGATTAATAAAATCAATCAAGACTCTTACATGTAATCTATCTCAGATAAAATCTCAGGCAAAAAAGTACTATTACCATGTGTTTTTAATATATATTAATAGTACTTTTAAATATGTATATATCTGTAAACTAACTGTCACCTTTTTATAAAATTGTATATAAGTGCAGATTTCTGGAAAGCAGTTCAGTAAATACTGATAAACTCAAAAACTGTATTCAATATTTTGTTTTCTTATGCTAGTTGACATTAGTCTAATATTAGTCACTACTAATAGCGCCTTGAAAGCAGAGTAATTTTTAGGCTCTTGTGTCTTGAGGTAGGGTTTGTCATAAGTTGCTTGTGTACTCTGTGAAGGACCCCTAGGTGGCATTGTGATAAAGAATTTGCGTGCCAATGCAGGAGATGCAAGAGACATGGGTTTGATCCCTGACAGGCATTGGGAAGATACCCGGGAGTAGGAAATCAGAACCCACTCAGTATTCTTGCCTGGAAAATTTCCATGGACAGAGGAATCTGTTGGGTTACAGTCCATGGGGTTGCAAAGAGTCAGACATGACTGAGTGACTAAGACACATGGTCCATGAAATTAATGAAGTCTTTTGGTCATAGACTTTGTTATCAAAAACATTGACCATTTAAGATGACTGAATAGTAACAGAAACTTGCCAAGCATTTTGCTATCAGTCATATGAATTCCCTAATCTAAGCAAGATTTGAGGCAATATTACATATTCGTATAATATACTGGGTATTTTAACACCAAACACATCTTAGATATCTTATTTCATTTTTTTCCTCTTTCTATACCAAGAAATCAGAATGTTTACAAAGGAAATTGCAATATAAATTTTTCTAAAAAATTTTTGAATGAACTCATCCTAACTTCTTAGGATATTATATTTAAATATTCCTCAAAAAGAGTTAGAAATAAAACATTTAAGGTCATTTGGAATGTGTCACATATTTTTATGAAAAAGTTCCCAAGATGTATTCTGTATTCTGCAATATTCTAGGTGTCACACACACACACACACACACACACACACACCCATTTTGTGGATAAAGTAGTCAAAAGTAAAATATGCCATTGTTTGGAGCTTTATAACCACTCAATTCCTCTTATGAGGCTGTATATGAATTATATGCCTATAGACTTCTGCATTTTAGCACATCTCTAGCTCAGATGGTAAAAAATATGCCTGCAATGCAGAAGACCCAGATTCTATCCCTTGGACGGGAAGATCCCCTGAAGAAAGGAATGGCTACCCACCCTAATATTCTGTCCTGGAGAACTCCATGGACAGGGGAGTCTGGTGGGCTACAGTCCATGGAGTCGTAAAGAGTCAGACATGACTGAACGGCTTTCAGTCACTCATCACTCAATCAACTTTATATTTGTTAAAACTCTAACAAATTTCTCACTAAAGAAATCAGCTTAATGTTGATTAACTTGAAATTGAATTAAGAAAAAAATTGAGAGCCTTTTGCTTATACATTAGCTACATTAAAAAGAGTGAAACTGAGGAGCATCTTTGTTTAGATTTTTTGTGTACCATTGAATGATCCACAATAGCAGGTTTGCTCATGGATGTTGCTTCTGGAAATATTTATTCTCGTAAAATTGTTGAAGAGAAACAAAATTCAGTTGTATGTTTTTTAGTTGAATTATTTGAAAATACTATCTTGAATGTGGTTCCTGCAGAAGTTCTATTTGTGGATAATAACATTCATTTGTAATTTAGTTTTATGGTACTTTCTAAAGTGCCTGCTGTAGTATGACAACACCACCAGGGCCACACTTATAAAGTCTGTCATATTTCAAGGTTTATAACTTTTGTATAAGTTTGTAACTCAATGGCAAAAATTTCATAATGGCAAAACCTTGATTTACAATGCCCCTGCCTGGGGACAAATCATTTTCATACATTTTTGTGTAAGAGAGATATATACTTTGAGATTTTAGAAGAGTTATCACTTTAAAGGAAAATAGGTCATTCTTTCCTCTGTACATCCATATAAGATATCATAGGAGAAAAAGAACCCAAAGATATATGTTGAAAAACATAGTAAGTATGAGTCAGAGTAGGCAAAAATGCATTAGATTCCCTAAAATAATATTTGAGATTATTTTTTTATTGTTTTTAGGCTAGGTTTTGGTTCTTTCTAAAAGAGAGTTACATATATAGAAATTTTCTTAATGTAAATAAGCATTAAATACCTCTGAAAATAGTTTAAATATTTTCTACATGCTTTAAAGCATTTATTTCAATTCAATGAAATAATATTGAAAAAGAAAATTGGTAATAAAATCTGCAGTCAGATGGAAACTATTTGGCTGCCTTCAAATGTGTATACATTGTTTTTCTGAATGAAATTCACCATAATGATAAGGGCCTTGAAAATAAAGTACAGAGTTCATGTTCTGATAGCGTGTAAAGTCTTTGCTCTCATTAAATGAAACAAATGTACATTTTTATCCAAACAAGTTAACTTAAAGAAATGATCTTTTACTTCTCAATGTATATTCCCTGTCTCTTATACACATCTCTCTTACATGTAATCTATCTCAGATAAAATCTCAGGCAAAAAAGTACTATTACCATGTGTTTTTAATATATATTAATAGTACTTTTAAATATGTATATATCTGTAAACTAACTGTCACCTTTTTATAAAATTGTATATAAGTGCAGATTTCTGGAAAGCAGTTCAGTAAATACTGATAAACTCAAAAACTGTATTCAATATTTTGTTTTCTTATGCTAGTTGACATTAGTCTAATATTAGTCACTACTAATAGCGCCTTGAAAGCAGAGTAATTTTTAGGCTCTTGTGTCTTGAGGTAGGGTTTGTCATAAGTTGCTTGTGTACTCTGTGAAGGACCCCTAGGTGGCATTGTGATAAAGAATTTGCGTGCCAATGCAGGAGATGCAAGAGACATGGGACATTTCCTAGATGAATTCTATTTCTAGAAATCCTACTTCATGAACACTGAGTAAAATGTCATTTAATCTCATATCTTGCATTTTTCTATTATATGACTTCTGATTCTCTCATATTTGATTATTGATTATATAGAGGAGCAGTAGGGAAAAAACTGTAAGGAAACTCATGTTTTCTATCCACAAAGAAGAACTTGACCACATTTTATGTACAATTGATCCTAATTTTTCACAGTAGTTGTTTTGTAAACTTGCAGTCAATACTGACTTTGTGAATCCAGAACCATTGTTCTTAGAGGAAACATAAAGTTAGGTTCTTGAGAGACACTCATCATGACATTTTCATCAACCAGTCAAACATAAGCTTGTGTTTTATATGCTTTGGTTATAGACACCTAACATATATTTCTAAGAAATCATTAATGATATGCAGTACTTATTTGAAAGAAAGCATTAACTGAAAAGAGTTTAATAGCTTCATGAACCTAGATAACATGGTTACAAATATATTTGGCTTTTAAACTCACCCAGTGCTGTGTGCAATACTGATTTTATCAGTTATCTCATAAATCCACAAATTTAGTACTTGTCCCATCTTTTCCATTATTTCATCATAAACTAGATATTTTATTTTAACACTTTGTAAAGCATCACCCTATAAAAATCAGTAAATTTCCTCCTTTCCGGAAGTACTACATTGTTGATTGACTAACATTGAACTCAGATAGCACAGTTCATGCCTGAATGTGTCTTATCACTTGTATCTTCTCCAGAAGGCACATCACAGCCTTCTTGTGCTTAGAAACAATAGACAGCACTTTAATGTTACTCTTTGGGGCCATTTTAAATAGCAAATTCTCTGATAAATAGCACTAAAATGCAAAAAATGTGGGACTAAATATAGGAGGAGAAAGCACTTAACATCCGGAGGAGACTTGAAACAAGATGGCAGGGCATAGCCTTGTTTGACCTCAGCTCTGGATGCTCCTTAGATGACTCTAATTTTTTGTCCCTTTGTACATGTCTGTGAAAGTCCACTAATGTTGATTTTGGGGTTACAAATAAATTTTAGCCAGAAGGAAAATCCACAATTTTGTGATCTGTAGTTAATAAGAATCACCTATCTTGAAGATATTCTTTGAAAAATATAGAGCCAACAGAAATCAGGGACCAACATTTCTTTCCAGAAAACCTTGGAGCTGCCTCTGGTTAACAATTTCTGGGACTGAGATTTCCTTAAAATGGCTTTGACTGTGCCTACACAATAGAGGAAGGAAACGTAAAAGCAGGAATGTACAAGGATCAAATGAGACAGTACTTACCTTTGGTTTATGTAAAGAGTAACAAACCAAGACAGATACTGAAAAGAGAGCAAGGCAACTTATTTTTAAGTCTAGATGTTCTTAACAGAGATGAATGCATATAGAAATTAGAACAAAAGATTTTTAACTCACACTGTGAAACAAAATTAGGTAAACAGAATTAGGTGATTAAGGACTTACTGTCCATGATGGATGCTGCATGCTACAGCTTTTATTTTATCATATCTATGTCTAACCCTAAAGCATTTCAATTTATAGCAGCAAGTGTTTTAATAGTTGGGATTGAGAGTGGGGCAGTCTAGGTATCATAAAGTGCCAATAAGACAATAGTTTTCATTGTAAATTTAAAAGGAGAGCAGAAGTGAAGTGAAGTGAAGTGAATTGAAGTGGCTCAGTCATGTCTGACTCTTTGCGGCCCCATGGATTGTAGCCTACCAGGCTCCTCTGTCTATGGGACTTTCCAGGCAAGAATACTGGAGTGGGTTGCCATTTCCTTCTCCAGGGGATCTTCCCAACCCAGGGATCAAACCTGGGTCTCCTGCATTGCAGGAAGATGCTTTACCCTCTAAGCCACCAGGGAAGTCCAGAGGAGAGCAGGCCAATACTTAAATAAGATGCATAATCACAATGTGTCTTCTAGTAGCTGTAAAACCATTGAATGCAAGTTATCTTTAAAAATTGTAACTTGCTGTTTTGTTTTAGTTACAACCAGAAGATAATTGGTCACTTTATATATATTGATTAAAAAATCATTGTAAAGAGTGTTTTAAAGACTGCAGTGTTAAAATAATTTTTAAAAGCCTAAAAAGTCATATGAGTATAACCTATTTTATAGCAAATGGATTATTATGAAATTTATATCACACAAATTCCATGTCGACAAAGGCTCATCTAGTCAAAGCTATAGTTTTTCCAGTAGTCATGTATGGATGTGAGAATTGGAGTGTAAAGAGAGGTGAACAATGAATAATTGATGCTTCTGAACTGTGGTATTGGAAAAGACTCTATTGAAAGTCCCTTGGACTCCAAGGAGATTAAACCAGTCCATCCTAAAGGAAATCAGTGCTGAATACTCATTGGAAGGGCTGATGCTGAAGCTGAAACTCCAATACTTTGGCCACCTGGATGTGAACAACTGACTTGTTGAAAAAGACCCTGATGCTGGAAAAGACTGAAGGCAGGAGGAGAAGGGGACGACAGAGGATGAAAGGGTTGGATGGCATTACCAACTCAATGGACATGAGTTTGAGCAAGCTCCAAGAGTTGGTGAAGAACAGGGAAGCCTAGGGTGTTTCAGCCCATGGGGTCGCAAAGATTTGGACACGACTGGGAGACTGAACTGAAATGAAACTCCATGGGAAAATGATTCTTATAAATAGTAGAGAAGAATCTTTTAGTGTAGGCATGAAAAGTTGTTAGTTTAAAGCCTGAAAGAAGTGAAAGTGAAAGGAAAAAGTTGGTCCGACTCTTTGTGACCCCATGGACTATACATTCATGGGATTCTCTAGGCTAGAATATCAGAGTGGGTAGCCTTTCCCTTCTCCAGGGGAACTTCCCAACCCAGGGATAGAACCCAGGTCTCCTGCATTGCAGGCAGATTCTTTACCAGCTGGGCCACAAGGGATCTTCCCAACCTAGGAATAAAATTGGGATCTCCTGAATTGCAGGCAGATTCTTTACCAACTGAGGTATCAGGGAAGCCCTGTGGAAGTGTATGCATGAAAAGTTGCTAGTTTAAAGCCTATACTCTCATTATTTCCAGCCACTTCTGTTCTCCTGCCTCACATTTGGAATGCTGTTACTCCCACTCCTTACCTGGCTAATTCTTTAGGTACATTCAGGTGAAAGTTAGAGATAATATCCTGGAATTTCAATCTAAATTGAAATCCATATTGCCATCTATAGTTTTTCCTTAAAAGAATAAATTAATTTTTCTAATCACTACCTCTGAAAATTTACATGCTGTGGATTTTATGAGCTACTGAAAGCATTCTACTCATTAAATTTTATTTCACTTTTACTTTAAGACAGCTCAACTTCATAGCCATATATAATTGACCTCTATTTGGTAATTCCCCCAGGTGGCACAGTGGTTAAGAATCTACCTGCCAATGCAGGAGATACAGAGATGTGGGTTTGACCCTTGGGTCAGGAAGATCCCCTGGAGGAGGAAATGGCAACCTACTCCAATATTCTTGCCTGAAAGATTCCATGGGTGGAGTAGCCTGGCAGGCTACAGTCCGTGGGGTTGCAAAGAGTCAGACATGCACAGATGCTAGACTTTGCCTTTGATTCCAGAACATGTCATTTTGTTTTTTTATTTATTTGATTACATGTTTTCTCGCCTCTCTGAAACATGTACTGTGAAGCATGAATTACATCTAATTTTTTTTTAATGTCTAGAATGACACTCAGTACATAGTGTTAAAAGTTATAATGGCAGGAAATCCCCCCAAAATTAAGAACCTGCTTCCTAATTTTTAATAAAGTCTAAATTAAGGTCTAGGAGATGATGATTTTTAAATAGAATATATTTCTGTTTTTTTTTCCCCCCCTTTATTTTTCTAGTAGCAATGTTTATTTTGTCCATTGCTTCCTGGCACTTCTAAATACAGGGCATGATGCAAATAGCTGGGTTGTTTTTACTTGATTGTTCAGTGACTATAAGGACTCAACCAAGTGAAGAGTCTGATAATTATGCAATCAATCTGGGTGAAAAAGAGAGTGTAGAGAGTTACCACACTATTGTTCTTTCTTCAAATCATGCAAAATAACTTTGAAACAAATCTGAAATTTGCTAATTATGGTTAATTCTTGTTTTTAATTTAAGATGTATGACATAGCAGCCAGAGTTCATTTTCAACCCTAGAGCTAAAAAAAGTTTCATTGTTATAGATTTTAAACAGAATTTTGCAGGCTTAGAGTTAAAATTATGATTGATGCAGTGTTGGCAAGTTTTCACATCTAATTCTGCCAGGATTTAACTCCATTATAATAATTCTCATTAGAATAGTTATGAAAATTGAAATATATTCTCAGTAGTTCGCAAGGTGGTACATTTGTAATCCTTGTCAAAATATTATTTTTAAACATTCTTGTGAATACTTAATTTAACTTTAACTAGTAATGTTCATGAAATATGCATTTATAAATAGCAGACCTGTTTCTGTTACCTTCAACACAGCAATTCGTAATGTAATTGGGTGAAGGTAGAATAATAATATCTAATCTCATTTTCTTGGTAATGTCCCATAGCCCTTTGTGTATTCTGTTTTATATTCAGAACATGAAGTAAAATGATGTTTCTTCTTGTCATTAAAGAGAAAAGGTGACAGAGGAAAAGAAGTAGTTTTAAGGAGTTATGTTTACAGAACGGAGAATGTCTACACAATAAGGACCATTTAAATATAGTAGTTCACAGAGATCTTCAAGTCAGTATCTTTCAGACATATAGGAGGTTGATTTCCTATAAGAATTTTCCCACACTTCTCAACTGTGGTTGACATACAATCTTTTTGTAACCCAATGTCCATACTGAAATCTCTGTGTATGTCTTAAATTTCTTTTGCTACTGGACCTTACCTATTGAATTGGATTGGGGCTGCTTACAGTCAATCTTTATTTGTGAGTGAGTACTCACAAATATTCACTTTATTTTAATGGGTGAGGGGTGAAGTCGCTCAGTCGTGTCCGACTCTTTGCGACCCCATGGACTGTAGCCTACCAGCCTTCTCCATCCATGGGATTCTCCAGGCAAGAATACTGGAGTGGGTTACCATATTTTAATGAGTAATATAAAAAAAAATTACCAACAGGTGGTGAAGGGATATATTACAACTCGGTGACTTATTAATGTCGGCAAAGAATTATTCAAGAAAAGACACCGGAAAAGTGCATATGAATTTGATGAAGGAATCAAGGCAGAAAGATGATGGTCACTTTTTCAAAAGAGTAAAATAAAAGATACTAACATCATCAAGAGACAGTGGATCCAGTTATTGCCTTGGAACCTGCACACTTCCATGTCTCCATAGTTACTGACCTGAGAAAGAGTATTTGACTACTATGTACTTGGTGTCAGTCAAATACTCTTTCTCAATCAATAACTGTGGAGACATGGAAGTGTGCAGTTTCCATGGCAATAACTGTCTCCATTGTCTCTTGATAGTGTTTGACTAACTGCAAGTACAAAATAGGGACTTCCTAGGTGGCACACTGGTTAAGAATCTGTCTGCCAATGCAGGGGAAGCAGGAGATGGGAGTTAATCCCTGGGTTGGAAGATCCTGTGGAAGAGGGCATGGCAACCCACTCCAATATTCTGGCCTGGAGAATCCCATGGAAGAA
Organism: Cephalophus harveyi; assembly: GCA_006410635.1. Taxonomy (NCBI): domain Eukaryota; kingdom Metazoa; phylum Chordata; class Mammalia; order Artiodactyla; family Bovidae; genus Cephalophus; species Cephalophus harveyi. The sequence goes on from SJYT01040041.1 coordinate 20,184, forward strand.
GAGCCTGGCTGGCTACAATTCATAGTGTCACAAAGAGTCAGACATGACTGAGCAAGTGAGCACTCATGCACACAAGTACAGAGTAAGGGTAATCCTCATAGTCTCTGATAGAAAGAATGGATCGGGAAAGATAACTTCCATGTATATTACATTAGTATACATACTCAAGTATGTATCCACATAATGAGCTAACATGGGTTTCCTGGTGGCTCAGTCAGTAAAACATCTGCCTATGATGCAGGAGACCCGGGTTCGATCCCTGGGTTGGGAAGATCCCCTGGAGAAGGAAATGGCAATCCACTCCAGTATTCTTGCCTGGAAAATCCCATGGACTAAGGATCCTGGTAGGCTACAGTCCATGGGGTCGCAAAGAGTTGGACACGACTGAGTGACTGCACTATGCACTAATGAGCTAACATAAGGCAAATTAAAAAAAAAAAATACACTATAGCACTAAGAGAAAGCAAAGCAATTCTGAGCATTTGGAAAAGTTTATAAGAAAAAAACAACTATGTATTATATAAAATAAGGAAAAAGTATATAGTCTTGTGACTTAAGTACATGCAAAGGGAAATAGTGTCTGTAAAGCAGGAGAAGACCATTAAAGGAAACCATAAGAAAAAGGGATGAGAAAAAAAGAGGGTAATATTAAAATTGATTAGGTTGAGTTAAGCATAGCTTTTAAAATAACTAAATAGAAATAGAAATAATCCTGAAGAATATTTAATCAGGAATTGGCATATAAATGTTAAAAGATTATCCAGCATTAAGAAAAGGGCAGGCAAGTAGAAATAATGGAAAAGCATCTAGATTATTTATAAAAATAATTGACAAGACATGCAAAATGCATGGTTAAATAAATTCAAAATAAACATTAAAAGGAATAACAAAATTACTGTCCTATGGAATACTAGTCC
>SJYT01040041.1:33079-59294 GCA_006410635.1 Cephalophus harveyi
TAATAAAATTTCATAAAAACAGGTGAATTTGGATTATGAGCCATAGCTTGACTATTCCTGCTCTAAATGAAACTTGAGTGTGGCTATACCCATGGGCCATAGTTAACTGACCCCGGCACTAAACAAAAGCATATTGATCTTTTAAAATAATTTTATTATTATGAAATATTCTATAAATATAATTTTATATGTTATGTGTCATACGCCATAAATAGTAAAACAATACAAAATGAGAAATTGAGGATCCAACATCTGAATTATCCCGCAGAGCATTACCAGCGCAGTTAAAATTTCCCTCTGTGCCCGTTTCGGTTGTATGACTTTTCTACCCCCTATCACCTCTCACTCTTCTCTGGAAAGAATTACTATTCATATACATTATTTCTTTGGTTTTCCTCATGTGTTTATTCTCTTATTCATGGTATTTATGCTGCATAAAGTTGAAGTGAACACTGCATTAGCAAATACTTAACTATCGCTCCTAGAGGAAATATGGACACACACACATCCACACACTTCACATAGATTATAGTCTTGAATTGTAAAAACAGTTCACTCTGGTAGATTTGATTTTATCTCATTTTACAAAAGAGGAAAAAGAGGAAATAAGGTTCAGCATGGTTAAGTGACTTGCTTTAGGCCTCCCCACTAACAGGTGCCAGAGCTGGAATTCAGTCCCTGTCCACCTGGCCCCAGAGCCAGAGAGGCTTGCTCTGCAGTCCACTGCCATCTCCTTCCTCTGGGCATCTCTATGAGAGCTGAAAGGAGAAAGCTGAGCACCTGGCCGTGTTAGCAGTCAGCTGGGAGCATGGACCTCAGACTCAAAATTTTCACTGTTTTGAGGATGTCTAGACTATAGTTTTGAGGATTACAAATACATTTTAGCGAGTAAACAAATCACACATATAGCAATTTAAACAATGATGCTTGACAGTAATTTCTTTAAATAAATATGCATATATACTTATTTCACATAATTTTGTTTTCATGTAATTGATGCCATACAAGATGTGTTTTTTTCCAAAGTCATTGCTAAGCTGCATATATTTGTGTTTGATATATTTTGATTTGATTGACTATGGCTCCTTCATTAATACTCCTATAATTAATTCTACTGTATTGCTATATAATTGCTTTGCCCATTCTTTCATTTGGGGTATTTTTTGACTGTTACCTTGCTATCACACACAATCCTGGCATAAATATCCATGTTTATTGTTGCTGTTTAGTCACTAAGTTGTCTTCAACTCTTTGTGACTCCAATTCAGCCTGCCAGATTCCTCTGTCCATGGGATTCTCCAGGCAAGAATACTAGAGTGGGTTGCCATTTCCTTCTCCAGGGGATCTTTTGGACTTGGAATAGAACCTGTATCTCCTCTGTCTCCTGCATTGGCAGGCTGCTTCTTTACAACTGGGTCACCTGGGAAGTCCCCATTCTTGTTCATTATTATTGATTAAAAAAATCTCCATTGGATATGTTAACTTCATCTATTTTTATTCACTTGAATATATTTTATTTATCTTTAATCACTTTATGGAGGAAAAATATTAATTGCTTTACTAAAACTTTCATCTAGGAAATAGAACTCATTTAGTTTAGATTTTAAAATATAATCTGATTATATTATCCATTGCATTGTTTAAATGCTTTGTTTCCATGATCATGAGTGCTTCATATATTTTATTAAAATTTTTTGGTCTTGTGTCAGTAAAATGCCTATTAAAATTAGTGTTTTTAATATTTCTGTGCTTTGTAAAATTTGTATCTGTTACTTAAGATTTGGTAAATTATTTTTGTAAAATTATATTGTGATATTTTGTTTTCTCTTTTATTACTTCAAAATGAAAAATTTATTCTGTAAATTTTCCTCTATAAAATTTGAAAGGTAAGTTTCACCCTAATCCGTCTATAGCAGATCCTACTTTTGCTTAAATTTTGGTATTTTATTTATCCTAAATTTGAGCATTGATTATGATTTGCTAAAATAATGTAATAAAGTACAATTTGTTTTGACTGAGAGATTTTCGGTGCCCTTTTGAATTTTGTACCCATGATCAGTGCTTCACTCACTTCATCCTACTTTCAGTTCAGTTCAGTTCAGTCACTCAATTGTGTCCGACTCTTTGTGACCCCATGGATTGCAACTCACCAGGCTTCCCTGTCCATCATCAGCTTCTGGAGATTACTGAAACTCATGTCCATTGAGTCTATGATGCCATCCAACCATCTCATCCTCTGTTGTCCCCTGTTCCCCCTTAAATCTTTCCCAACATCAGAGTTTTTCCAAATGAGTCAGTTCTTCACATCAGGTGGCCAAAGCATTGGAGTTTCAACTTCACCATCCATCTGCCCAATGAATATTCAGGACTGATTTCCTTTAAGATGGACTGGTTGGATCTCCTTGCAGTCCAAGGGACTCTGTTGTCCCCTGTTCCCCCTTAAATCTTTCCCAACATCAGAGTTTTTCCAAATGAGTCAGTTCTTCACATCAGGTGGCCAAAGCATTGGAGTTTCAACTTCACCATCCATCTGCCCAATGAATATTCAGGACTGATTTCCTTTAAGATGGACTGGTTGGATCTCCTTGCAGTCCAAGGGACCCTCAAGAGGCTTCTCCAACACCACAGTTCAAAAGTATTTGTTCTTTGGCACTCAGCTTTCTTTATAGTCCAACTCTCATATCCACACATGACTACTGGAAAAAATAACTTTGACTAGACAGACATTTGTTGGCAAAGTAATGTCTCTGTTTTTTAATATGCTATATAGGTTAGTCATAACTTTTCCTCCAAGGAGCAAGTGTATTTTAATTTCATGGCTGCAATCACCATCTGCAGTGATTTTGGAGCCCCCCCAAAATAAAGTCTCTCACTGTTTCCATTGTTTCCCATCTATTTGCCATAAAGTGATGAGACCAGATACCATAATCTTCATTTTCTGAATGTTGAGCTTTAAGCCAACTTTTTCACTCTCCTCTTTCACTGTCATCAAGAAGGTTTTCCTCACTTTCTGCCATAAGGGTTGTGTCATCTGTATATATGAGATTATTGATATTTCTTCCTGCAATCTTGATTCCAGCTTGTGCTTCCTCTAGCCTAGCATTTCTCAGGATGTACTATGCATATAAGTTAAATAAGCAGAGTGACAGTATACAGTCTTGGTATACTCCTTTCCTGATTTGGAACGAGTCTAACTGTTGCTTTCTGACCTGCACACAAATTTCTCAAGAGGCAGGTCAGGTGGTCTGGTATTCCCATCTCTTTCAGAATTTTCGAGTTTGTTGTGATCCACACAGTCAAAGGCTTTGGCATAGTCAATAAAATAGAAATAGATATTTTTCTGGAACTCTTGCTTTTTTGATGATCCAGCCGATGTTGGCAATTTGATCTCTGGTTCCTCTGCCTTTTCTAAATCCAGCTTGAACATCTGGAAGCTCACAGTTCCTATACTGTTGAAGTCTGGCTTGGAGAATTTTAAGCATTACTTTACTAGCATGTGAGATGAGTGCAATTGTGTGGTAGTTTGAGCATTCTTTGGCCTTGCCTGTCTTTGGGATTGGAATGAAAACTGTCCTTTTCCTGTGGCCACTGCTGAGTTATCCACATTTGCTGGTATATTGAGTGCAGCACTTTCACTGCATCATCTTTAAGATTTGAAATAGCTAAACTGTTATTCCATCACTTCCACTAGCTTTGTTTGTATTGATGAACAAAGGCCTGCTTGACTTCACATCCCAGGATGTATGGTTCTAGGTGAGTGATCACACTGTCATGATTATCTGGATCATAAAGAACTTTTCTGTGTAGATCTGTGTAGATCTTCTGTGTATTCTTGCCACCTCTTGTTAATATCTTTTGTTTCTGTTAGCTCTATACCATTTCCATTCTTTAGTATGCCCATCTTTGCATGAAATGTTCCCTTGGTATCTCTAATTTTCTTGAAGAGATCTCTAGTCTTTCCCATTATATTGTTTTCTTCTAGTTCTTTGCACTGATCACTGAGAAAGGCTTTCTTATCTCTCCTTGCTTTTCTTTGGAACTCTCCATTCAAATGGGTATACCTTTCCTTTTCTCCTTTGCCTTTTGCATATCTTCTTTTCACAGCTATTTGTAAGGCATCCTTAGACAACCATTTTGCCTTTTTGCATTTCTTTATCTTGGGAATGGTCTTGATCACTGCCTTCTGTACAATGTCATGAACCTATCTCCATAGTTCTTCATGCACTCTCTATATCAGATCTAATTCTTTGAATCTATAGTGTCACTTCCACTGTATAATCATAAGGGATTTGATTTAGGTCATATTTGAATGGTTTAGTGGTTTCCCCTACTTTCTTCAATTTAAGTCTGAATTTGGCAATAAGGAGTTCATCATCTGAGCCACTGTCAGCTCCTGTTCTTATTTTTGATGATTGTATAGAGCTTCTCCATCTTTGGCTGCAAAGAATATAATCAATCTGATTTCCTATTGACCATCTGTTGATGTCCATGTGTAGAGTTTTCTCTTGTGTTGTTGAAAGAGGGCGTTTGCTATGACCAGTGGATTCTCTAGGTAAAACTCTATTAGCCTTTGCCCTGCTTCATTTCATATTCCAAGGCCAAATTTGCCTGTTACTCCAGATGTTTCTTGACTTCCTACTTTTTTATTCCAGTCCCCTATAATTAAAAAGACATCTTTTATGGGTGTCAGTTCTCTAAGGTCTTGTTGGTTTTCCTAGAACTGTTCAACTTCAGGTTCTTCAGCATTACTGGTTGGGACATAGACTTGGATACTCTGATTTTGAATGGCTTGCTTTGGAAACGAACAGAGATCATTCTGTCATTTTTGAGACTGCATCCAAGTTATGCATTTTGGACATTTTGGTTGACTATGATGGCTACTCCATTTCTTCTAAGGGATTCTTGCCCACAGTAGTAGATATAAGGTTTATCTGAGTTAAGTTCACCTATTCCAGTCCATTTTAATTTGCTGATTGCTAAAATTTTGATGTTGAGTCTTACCATCTCCTGTTTGACCACTTCCAATTTGTCTTGATTCATGGACCTAACATTCCAGGTTCCCATGCAATATTGCACTAGCTGCATGGGATGGAGCAGTGCTTGTGAGATGTTGGAGTGACTTTGAGGAGATATCCCATGTCCAAGGGCAAAGGGGAAGCCCTAGTAAGATTGTAGGAGGGCAAAAATCGCATTTAGAATCAAATCCCATAGCCACCAGGGATGTTCAGAGGGCTCAAAAAAACCTTTTGTGCACCAGGACCAAGAGACCCCACAGAGTCTGAGACAGAACTGTGTTTGAGTGTCTCCTGTGGAGGTTCGGGTCAGCAGTGGTCTGTTATAGGGGCAACGGCTCTGGGTGCAGTAGACCTGGGTATGGCATAAGCCCTCTTGGAGGAGGTCGCCATTAACCCCACCACAGAGCTGCCAGAACTTACACAGGACTGCGGAAACAGACTCTGGAGGGCACAAATAGAACCTTATGCACCCCAGGACTCAGGAGAAGGTGATTCACTCAGGAGCAGTGACCCCATAAGAGACTGACCCAGACTAGCCCGTGAGTGTCCAAGAGTCTCTGGCAGAGGTGTGGGTTGGCAGTAGCCTGGGGCAGGTTTGGGGGCACTGAGTGCAGAAGTGCCTGCAAGGGACCTTTTGAAGGAAGTCGCCATTATCTTCATTACCTCCATCATAGTTTGGTCTCAGGTCAAATAACAGGGAAGGAACACAGCCCCACCCATCAACAGAAAATTGGGTTAAAGATTTACTGAGCATGGCCCTGCCCATCAGAACAAGACCCAGTTTCCCCCTCAGTCAGTCTCTCCCATCAGGAAGTTTCCATAAGCCTCTTATCCTTCTCCATCAGAGGGAAGACAGACTGAAAACCACAGTCACAGAAAACTAACCAATCTGATCACATGGACCACAGCCTGTCTAACTCAATGAAACTATGAGCTATGCCATGTAGGGCCACCCAAGAACGACGGGTCATGGTGGAGAGTTCTGACAAAATGTTGTCCATTGGAGAAGGGAATGGAAAACCACCTCAGTATTCTTGCCTTGAGAACACCATCCTGCTTGCAGCCCTGCTATAATAGTTTGTTTCTTTGTGGTTTTGATTATTTTTGCATTGTAATTAGCATTTAGTTGAGATAAATCTATAGAAATCCTGAGAAATCTGAGTGTAGGGCATCCAAGGATGAAAGAACAAGACCCAGTTTCCCCCTCAGTCAGTCTCTCCCATCAGGAAGTTTCCATAAGCCTCTTATCCTTCTCCATCAGAGGGAAGACAGATTGAAAACCACAGTCACAGAAAACTAACCAATCTGATCACATGGACCACAGCCTGTCTAACTCAATGAAACTATGAGCTATGCCATGTAGGGCCACCCAAGAAGGACGGGTCATGGTGGAGAGTTCTGACAAAACGTGGTCCATTGGAGAAGGGAATGGAAAACCACTTCAGTATTCTTGCTTTGAGAACACCATCCTGCTTGCAGCCCTGCTATAATAGTTTGTTTCTTTGTGGTTTTGATTATTTTTGCATTGTAATTAGCATTTAGTTGAGATAAATCTATAGAAATCCTGAGAAATCTGAGTGTAGGGCATCCAAGGATGATAGGAATTTGCATCTGTTCTCACTTTTGATATAATCAACAAATATCCAAACCTCAGCCCCAGTCGAGGGAAAGTGAAAGTGAAAGTTGCTCAGTAATGTCCAGCTCTTTGTGACCCTATGGAGTATGCAGTCCATGGAATTCTCTATGCCAGAATACTGGAGTGGGTATCCTTTTCCTTCCACAGGGGATCTTCCCAACCCAGAGATCAAACCCAACTCTCCCACACTGCAGGCAGATTCTTTACCAGCTGAGCCACAAGGGAAGCCCTAGAATACTGGACTGGGTAGCCTATCCCTTCTCCAGTGGATCTTCTTGACCCAGGAATCAAACTGGGGTCTCCTGCATTGCAGGTGGATGCTTTATCAACTGAGCTATCAGGGAAGCCCCCAATTGAGGGAAGAGCTAGGTGATACATTGCAGCCGAAATTCTTAGAACTTTATGTTTCTTTTTCTACCTAATTTAGAAAAGATATCAACAAGTTTTATTCATTGTCTTTCTACACCTCAGTGGACTTTGTTTTTCATTCATCCTGAGGGTGTGTGAGTCCTCTCAGGGTTAATGTTTTATAAAGGTGTTGATTTCAGTCCCATTCTCCTGTCTTCACCCCTGACATTGGCCTGAGATCTATATCTTTAAGTTTCTTGTTCCCTAAACCTCCTGGTCCCTGAAACAGACATTAGCTTTCTACTTTCTACCTTTCTCTATGGTTTAAGTTTTGTATGTATATTTTCTGTGGCCCATTGGAATCTCACCTAATTCCCTGTGAACTTGGCAATGTCCTTTAATATACGTGTTTGACAATGTGTGCAACATTTTGTATTTTTAACATTTTGCAGTGTTAGAGCTTTTCAAAACACTTACTTACCTTATTGACAGAAAAAATTTACTCATCACCTATTTTCACACAGTTGTTTTTCTCCCCTATAGACTACAATGTTCCAGAGCCAAGTCCTAGGCAACTTTAGGGAAAACTGCATAATTAAACTTATGTTCTAATTTGGCTTCTAGAATTAAGCTTTATTTTGTATACATCTTGGGTTAATGACAAATTAAAATCTTGTTTTTGAGAGGCCTTTGGCTGTTTGCTAAGGATAAGTACACACTATTGAAGCATGAGAAGAGTTATGCTAAAATAGCTTATATCTTTATACATATATTTGTTCCTTAATAAACTGTTACCGATCTCCCTTTCACTCTTACATTTTAAAATTTAGGAAAACTTGAAATTTTATTTGTTTCTACCTACCTCACACTGATGGATGACCCTTGGCAATGTTACTACATTAAAACCCAAATGTTGGTCACCACAGCTGGTAAGATGATCACTCAGCAGTAGCCACACCCAGCTGTCCCAGTGAATAGAAGTTCATGTTGCTATGTCTATGCATTATCTATCCCTGTCACCATGGCCAGTTTGTCAATTAACCCATTGGACAATGACAGGAGTTCCTGAGGAAAGAGGCTGACTGGTATCTACAAAACAAGTCATCTTATTGAAAGAGTCAGTTCCTAGGCAGGTTGATAAGAAGTCCAGGGTCCCTGAGGAAGAGAGGGGGGCCTGAGGCCCTTGAAGAGGAGATAGGGGTCTGGAAATTTCAAAGAGGAGGAAAAGATAAATGTCTTATTTTTTTTTGCTCTCTCTCTACATTCCTTAGTCTTATTCACACAAAATGTTTATTTGCTTGAAGCGAAGAACTGATGATCACACAACAAACAGCTCAGTTTAAACTCTGTTCATTTCAGTCACTCAGTCGTGTCTGACTCTTTGTGACCCCATGAATCACAGCACACCAGGCCTTCCTAACTATCACCAACTCCCGAAGTTTACCCAAACTATGTGCATCGAGTCGGTGATGCCATCCAGCCATCTCATTCTCTGTCGTCCCCTTCTCCTCCTGCTCCCAATCCCTCCCAGCATCAGGGACTTTTCCAATGAGTCAACTCTTCACATGAGGTGGCCACAGTACTGGAGTTTCAGCTTCAGCATCAGTACTTCCAATGAACAACCAGGATTGATCTCCTTTAGGATGGACTGGTTGGATCTCCTTGCAGTCCAAGGGACTCTCAAGGCTCTTCTCCAACACTATAGTTCAAAAGCATCAATTTTTTGGTGCTCAGCTTTCTTCACAGTCCAACTCTCACATCCATATATGACCATTGGAAAAAACAGCCTTGACTAGATGGACCTTTGTTGGCAAAGTAGTCTCTGCTTTTTAATATGCTGTCTAGGTTGGTCATAACTTTTCTTCCAGGGAGTAAGCATCTTTAATTTCATGGCTGCAATCACCATCTGCCGTGATTTCCAGTTCAGTTCAGTTGCTCAATCGTGTCCGATTCTTGAAGAGATCTCTAGTCTTTCCCATTCTATTGTTTTCCTCTATTTCTTTGCATTGATCACTGAAGAAGGCTTTCTATAAAAGATTTTTTGGTTATTCTGGGTCCTTTGGGTTTCCAAATGAATTTGAGGATCAGCATGTCAATTTCTACAAAGAAGTCTGGCAGGATTCTGATAGAGATTTCACTAAATTTATAGATCAGTTACAGAAATAAAGCCATTTTAACAGTGTTAAGTCTTCCAATCTATAAACATAAAATGTCTTTCTATTTATTGTTAGGTTGAGTTCAGTTGCTCAGTTGTGTCCCCATGAACCGCAGTATGTCAGGCCTCAATATCCATCACCAACTCCCAGAGACCATCCAAACCTATGTCCATTGAGTCAGTGATGCCATCCAACCATCTCATCCTCTGTTGTCTCCATCTCTTTCTGCCCTCAATATTTCCCAGCAGCAGAGTCTTTTCAAATGAGTCAGCTCTTCGCATCAGGTGGCCAAAGTATTGGAGTTTCAGCTTCAAGATCAGTCCCTCCAATGAACACCCAGGACTGATCTCCTTTAGGATGGACTAGCTTGACCTCCTTGCAGTCCAAGGACTCTCAAGAGTCTTCTCCAACACCACNCCCCCAATCCCTCCCAGCATCAGAGTCTTTTCCAATGAGTCAACTCTTCGCATGAGGTGGCCAAAGTACTGGAGTTTCAGCTTTAGCATCATTCCTTCCAAAGAAATCCCAGGGCTGATCTCCTTCAGAATGGACTGGCTGGATCTCCTTGCAGTCCAAGGGACTCTCCAGAGTCTTCTCCAACACCACAGTTCAAAAGCATCAATTCTCAGTGCAGTCAAATAAATAACTAATACATAAATGTTTAAGAAAATCTGCAATTAGAAATTAATGTTTACTACTGTGCTTCTCTTCCAAATATAAATGCAATTTTGGAGGGCATGCTCAGGCAGTCACACCCTAATGAAAGTGCGTCTTCTCACACGCTGCTGTGGTGATAGGTACTGGGGGAAAAGGAATTGGGGTGGGGGCAAGCAGAAGCAGGAGCAAGACCTTTGAAGGGCAGAGAATTTACATTACGGGGGACCTAGAGTCCGAGGCTAAAGTAGGTGGTTTGCAAAAGATGGTGTAATGAGTCAGAAACTGTAAACGTGCCAGGGGCAGGAAGAGAGAGGAGGCCCTCCCTGAGGCTCTCCCTGCAGGAACCATGGACACACCTGCACAAGTGCTGGAGCCCAGCCTGTTCAGCCCGCCCAGACACCTCCATGCACTTTTACCCAGTAAGGAGACCTGCTTCACAGGCACTGCAGCCAGCACTTCCCAGCTGGCGTGATCAGGGCTAGAACAGAGAGAGCAGCCAACTGTCCAGGATCCTCCGTGCCAAGCACAGAGTGTGTGCTTATAGAAAGCTGTAGAATAAACGAAGCAAGCTGTAAGTCCAGGTGGCTTTCAGAATGATCCCTCCACTCGGCACAGTGCCTGGCATAAAGTATATGCCTAACCCATGTCAGTTTCCTTTTTATTCCCCTTAAGGTATCTACTGAAACAATGGAAGCAATTGGATGTATGAATTCCTGGAGAAAGAGATCAGAGCACAGAGAAAAGCTCTGTCACTATAGCTGATGAAGACACAAATCCCATGGAGACTGAAAATGCTTACAGCTTGTTCTTTGAGAAAAGAATCCGTTTAATTCACTTAAGGGTCAAAAAAAAAAAAAAATCATTTGACAAATCCCTGTTTTCTGAGAAATCCAGGGCAGACAGCTGGACACTCGCAACCTGTCGTGGGTTCGGGTGTGTGCGCTGGGAAAGGGGAGGCACTTCAGCTCACAGCAGCCGTGTCCCAGGCAGCGCCAGCCACACCCAAGGCTGGGCCGCCGGCAGCTAGTAGATAGCTCCCGGGCGCAGGCTTGAGAAGCTGATATGTGGAACATAAACCTCCCTTGGACAGGAGCACTCATTCAGACTACACACCACGGTTCATTGATTATATACCTGCTCTGTGTCACCAGCAACCCATATATCCACCCAGCAAGATAAGGTTCGTGGGGTGGGAACTCTGCCCTAGACTTTGCCTTCTACAATGGTGACAGACACATATTGGTCCTTTTGGAACTGAACTTTCATGACCAGTATAGATTACTCTGTAACTATCTTGGTTATATAACAGCACTTGTTAATTTTCATGCAATTTTCAAGGTTAGTCACACACCAGCTGTAAAGATTAAAATTTATGATCTGTACAAATAAAAAATTTATTTAGTTACTTTGCAGTGTTACATGCTTCTGGGGGGCATGTAAAACAGAACCATCTGGAGAACAGCCTGAAAGCAGATAGTATGCTTTATACTGTTCATATTTTTAAAATGCTCAATAATTCTACTGGGAATCTATCCTAAGGTAGTAATCAGGAAGGCAAACAGATATGGTTCAAAGACATTCACTTCAGCACTGTTTATACCACCAAAAATATACATGGTACAGATGTCCAAACAAAGAGGACTACCTAAATAAATAACATGGCCATAAAATAGAATAGAATCATCAAAAATAGTGAAATATTTCAGATGGTGAAACAAATTTAAAATACAGAATGTTAGGTTAAAAAAAGACAACAAAGTGTATACTTAGTTTTCTCAATAATAGAAAAAATTAAAGAAGAAAATATCAAAATCATAAGCATAGTTATTTTTAGATGGCTGAATTAAGATTTTCCTTTGTACCTTTCTAGAATGTCTAAAATGAGCAAATATATGCCCAAAAGTTATATGAAAAATGGCCTAACAAAAGCCCTAAACAGACACTTCTCCAAAGAAGACATACAGATGGCTAAGAAACACATGGGAAAATGCTCAACATCACTTATTAGAGAAATGCAAATCAAAACTACAATGAGGTTTCACCTCGTACCGGTCATAAAAAATCTACAAGCAATAAATGCTAGACAGAATGAGGATAAAAAGGGAACCCTCTTGTACTGTTCATGGGAATGTAAACTGATAAAGTCACTCACTATGGAGAACTGTATGGAGATTTCTTTAAAAACTAGGAATAAAAAAAAAATAAAATAAAAACTAGGAAAAAACTACCATATGACCCAGCAATCCCATTATTGGGCACATACCCTGAGAAAACCACAATTCTAAAAGACACATGGACCCCAGTGTTCACTGCGGCACTGTTAGGACACGGAAGCAGCCCAGATGTCCATCGGCAGACGAATGGATAAGAAAGCCGTGGTACGTACACACAATGGAATATTACTCAGCCATGAGAATGAACAAATCTGAGTCAGTGCTAGTGAGGTAAATGAACCTAGAGCCTGTTATACAGAGTGAAGTAAGTCAGAAAGAGAAAATTATCATATATTAATGAATATATATGGGATCTAGAAAAATGGTACTGATGAATCCATAGTAGGGCAGCAACAGATGCAGACAGAGAGGATATACCTGTGGACTCAGTGGGGGAGGAGAGGGGGGAATGAACTGAGCAAGTAGCACTAGAGCATACGCATTGCTATATGTAAAAGGGATAGCCAGCAGGACTCTGCTGACTGAGCAGGGAGCTCGACCTGGTGCTCTGTCAACCTGGAGGGGTGGGGTGGGGAGGTTCAGGATGGAGGGGACATGTGTACAGCTATAGCTGATTCATGCGGATGTATAGCAGAAACCAACACAACACTGTAAAGCAATTATCTTCCAATTAAAAATAAGTAAATTAAAAAAGAAACCAGAAAAAAAAAAATGGTCTGACAATAATTAGTAATTGAGGAGACAAAGAAACAGGCAGTATGTTATAAAGGAGTCAGAGAGTCAGACCTGACTTTTAGCTTGAACCCTGTTGCTAAGTTGCTTCAGTCGTGTCCGACTCTGTGCGACCCCGTGGACTGCAGCCTACCAGGCTCCTCCGTCCATGGGATTTTCCAGGCAAGAGTACTGGAGTGGGTTGCCATTGCCTTCTCCTGTAACTGCATAGTCTTACACCAATTCAACTTACTGCGATGGGGGAAAAACACCATTTAATGAGACATGAAGGCAAAGCACAAACCCGACTAAGGGGACACACGCTGTGGACCACAGCACTGTTGCTTACCCACTAAGTGCAGTACACAGCCTTGCAGGTAAGGGTGCAGCTCTGAAATCAAATTGTCTGGGTTTAGAACCTGGATCTCATACTCCTAGCCGTGTGTCCTCAAGAAAATTACTCAGTGTCTTTCAGCAGCCTCGACTTCCTCGCCTGTTAACTGGAGATGATCATGGCACCTACCCCACTTCATACAGGAGTTGTAAAGCTAAATAGGGACACTGTCTCTAAACACCCATCAAGCTACCTGCCACATAGGAAGTACCCAAGAATGTTATATATCAGGTTACACTATGTGTGCTAATGTTCCGTTAACTGTCTTTGCTCTGATTCAGTGATAAAAGGCAATGGCAATGGCACCCCACTCCAGTACTCTTGCCTGGAAAATCCCATGGATGGAGGAGCCTGGTAGGCTGCAGTCCATGGGGTCGCTAAGAGTCGGACAAGACTGAGCGACTTCACTTTAACTCTGAAAATATGATGATAGGAAACATTTAAGAATTTATAATTTTGAATTACCATTTTAAGTGAGCAAACATAGCTTATAACTACATACATGCCCCTTTTTTCCAAACGCTTAATAGCCAGCATGTTATAATAGGTTATCTGACAAGCAGGAGTATCCAGAAGGAAGCAGGCGTCTAGTACAGACCATGGAAATCAGCAAACTCTAGTCATGCAAGCCCTCCCTGTAGCTAGACACCCTCATACTGCATGGGGCTGAGTTCATTTACTTGTCGGGTTCATTGTGTGCCTACTACGGCTGCTCCGTGGTCAGGTGTAAGAGAGAAGATGATACGCTGGATTTGGCCCCTGCCCTCAGAAAGTTCATGTTCTATTGGAGGAAGTAGGCAAGTAAGAAAACAAATACTCAATTCCAGATTTTTCCTTCATAGCAATAATCAGAAACCAAGTACAAAATCTCCCCACCAGGGACTTCCCTGGTGGTCCATTGGTTAAGAATCCACCTCTCAAAAAATGAGATGCGGGTTTGATCCCTGGTTGGGGAACTAAGAGCCCACATGCCAAGGGGCACCTAAGCCCTCACTACAACAAAAGATGCTACAACTAGGACCTGATGCAGCCAAAACAAATAATTTTAAAAACTCCTCTCAAAAATGAAACTAAATGGGTTGGGGAAAGGCAGAAATAGGACAGAAATGTTTCTATTCTCTCCTCACTTAGTAATTACAGAGGTATTTGCTTCTAGTTAACTACTTCTTGGCACACTTAAGTCAAAACAGTTTAGAGAACATTAAACTGAAGGTTTAAAAAGAATTAGTTTTTCTTTTTATTTAGAAAATTCTTGTCTCTTATTTAATAGCAGAAATCCTTTTGGGAATGTTTTTATTCCTAGCAGACTTGAATACTGTTTATGATTTGTCTTCTGCTATGGGAAAATCTAAGGAAGCTCAGACAGTGAGAATGCTGGAGTTAGACTCATGTTCAGACCCCACCTCTGGAAGCTGGTAAATGCTATTTAATTTCCCTGCGAAATTGGAGAACACTATTTACTTCACAGGATGTTTTGAGGAGTTAAATGAGATAAGCTAGACTAAGCAACTGGTATTAACACTTATTAAATGTTGATCCAAACACAAAGACATATCGTACATCCTGGCAAGTATACATTTCTGTCCATCTATGTGAATACCTCCTAAATAAGGAAGATATTGACTTTTCTATGAATCAGTAATGTGCTCTGACTTAGGAATTAATTCTGATAGTTTGGAATAGATTCAAATTTGGCAAAAGGCTGGTCTATCAGATTCCTGATGTGGACAGCATAATGACAGAAGAAGTTAATTTCCTAGTGTGGACAGCAAGAGAACATTTAATTCATTTATTCAGCCACAATATACAAAGTGTCTATTCTATGCCAGGCACTGTTTGTGAAGTGAAGTCACTCAGTCGTGTCCAACTCTTTGCGACCCCATGGACTGTAGCCTACCAGGCTCCTCCCTCCATGGGATTCTCCAGGCAAGAGTACTGGAGTGGGGTGCCATTTCCTTCTCCAAGGCACTGTTTAGGTGTGGGAATATAGCAGCGAACAAGATGCAGTCCCTGATCTCAAAGCACTGATATTCTAACGGCAGAAGGCTGACAAGAAATATGCAAAGTCAATCTGAGAGAGCAATGACTTTGTGTGTGTGTGTGTGTGTGTGTGTGTCTGCATCAGGTCTCAGTTGCATCCTGCAGGATCCTTCATTATGGTGCACAGATTCTCTAGTTGTGGCATGCAGACTTAGTTGCTTCATAGCATGTGGGATCTTAGTTTCCCAACCAGGAATTGAACCTGCATCGCCTGCATTGCAAAGCAGATTCTTAACCACTGGACCGCCAGGGAAGTCCTCAGCAGTGACTATTATGGAGAACATACAAGGCAGTGGTGAAAAGGGGATGGGTGGGGGAGGGGGCTACTACAGCAGGATCGTCTGGGCAAGATCGCTTTTCTGCAGCCAGCATCTGCTCTGACACGTGAATGGAGAAGAGACAGCCATGCAACACTGAGGCAAAGAACATTCCAATCAGAGGGAAGAGCAAGTGCAAAGAAAGGCTCTGGGTAAGGAAAGGCCTGGACGCCAGTGAATGGTGAGAACAGCTGGAGATAAGGTTAGAGAGTCAGGTCCAGACTATGAGAGGGTCTTTACACGCCATGTAATGTTTCAATACTTCCTGCCTCTCCCTCAAGGGACTAAGATGAGATGAGCAGAAGAAGAAAGGGTATGCAATTGTTAAGCGTTAACAGAGGAAGCATCACTTTCCAAAGGGAAAGGTGCTTGATTAAGCAAACATGACCATCGTTAGCCACGTGAGCCTTGGGGTGGATTCAACTCCAACACATGGAAAGAGCTTTCCAGGTGTGAAAACGGAGCAGGAGTAGTAGAGACCCTAAAGGTAAGGAAGAAAGAATTCTGAAAAGACCCCTTTATGAAGAATCATGAACAGAATATGCCCTTGACTTTGGTGAGGGGAACCCTGTGCGGCCAGGCTTTAGGGGAACAGTAGAAAGTGGAGTCCGTGTGTCGAAGGTCAAGAGACAAGTGGGCTGTAAGGGAATACATCTCGGGCAGCGCTCCCTCCTGAATTCGCTCCCACTGTCCAATCCCACCAATACGGCCTGTGTGAGTCCTACCGCTTCCCAGGCAGCCTTTCTTCCCGATGGACCCTCACCAGCCTCAGGCTCTACCTTTGGATGTTTG
Source organism: Cephalophus harveyi (assembly GCA_006410635.1). Taxonomy (NCBI): domain Eukaryota; kingdom Metazoa; phylum Chordata; class Mammalia; order Artiodactyla; family Bovidae; genus Cephalophus; species Cephalophus harveyi. Next base: position 49,320 of record SJYT01040041.1, read on the forward strand.
CATATTTTGAGAATACCTTAGAAACCAAATTACTCCTGCTGCTGCTGCTACTAAGTCACTTCAGTCGTGTCCGACTCTGTGTGACCCCATAGATGGCAGCCCACCAGGCTCCCCCGTCCCTGGGATTCTCCAGGCAAGAACACTGGAGTGGGTTGCCATTTCCTTCCCCAATGCATGAAAGTGAAAAGTGAAAGTGAAGTTACTCAGTCGTGTCCAACCCTCAGCGACCCCGTGGACTGCAGCCTACCAGGCTCCTCCGTCCATGGGATTTTCCAGGCAAGAGTACTGGAGTTGGGTGCCACTGCCTTCTCTGAAATAATATATATATTTAAACAGCAGCATTTCTGTTTGTAACTTTTCTATTTATCAAAATGTTTATTACTGGCCAAACGTAACTTTCTGAGCACATATCAGGTTGGAGGAAAAAACCTAGGAAGCGTAGTTAAGCAGGTGGGGCATGGGACCAGACCAGTGGGTTTCTAGGGGGAGATCAGAAACACTGGTGCCCTGGTGACTGGTGGGGCCTTGACGTCTGCGGTGCAAGGAACAGTACTTGGAGCAACAAGTCTTTGGTACAACCAGTGAATAAACAGTGGGTTTTTTAAAAGCTACAAGACACCACCGTCAAGTCTCACTTTAGGAGTGATTAAGCTTGGACTTAAAATGAGGCTGTGTTGTCTTACCCCTAGAAGATACACTCTTTTGCAGTGCCTGAGCTCATGGGCTTCATTATGCTATCTGGCTAAGGTACTCTCCTCCAGGAACGCCTGGCTGACTCACCTAGAAACACCACCACTGCAATGCCTATACTTCACTTACTATTTCCTCCGATTCCCGCTTCTGCCACCACTCCCCTTATCTCACTGGGACAGGGGTTCCTTCAGTTACAAAAGGATTAATCAGAGAACTTCCTGAACTACACTTAGCAGAGTACTCCTGGGGTAAGGCTCTCCTTCACTATTCACTCCACTCCCTCTGAGCTGCCAACAGAAATTCCCCAGGCATAATCAGCCGTGCACAAATGGAGCAAAAGGCAAGCTGGAGCACTGGGCCACAGTCTCAAACAATTTATGACTTTTGAGTCATGAAGTTAAAACAACTTGTCTTTTACTAAATGAAAATCAATCAAATATTTCAAGGGAGAGAGGATTTCAACTTTCAACTCTCTCTCTGCCCTCGAACAAATAAATAAAAGCCAGAGTGGGCAATGGTAACCCCTACTTCCATTTGCAAGATTGCTCTTCTCCATCGGTACAGCAATTTCTCAAGTTTTTTTTTTTTTATTATTATTATTGTTAATGCACCAGGAGCTAGAGCACTGAGAGCTGACTTGGCGCCATTCCCCAGTATTTCATTAAAATCCTTATTTGGCTGCCGGTGCTATTAATTCAATCTTCCTTACTTTACATTTTACAGGTAGTTTTTCATGAGAATAATACAAGAATGGTAACTTAAAGGGCTTCATCTGACCATATCAAATGGACTTCTATGAGTACCCAGCACTGGGAGGTGGTTCCAAAAGCTCAGAAGTTGTGCCAGAGGTCTACTCAGCCTATACCCTTTTAATGAAGTAGTCATCCACCCTCGTTTCTGTCTCCAAATGTATCTACAAAGGAAAAGGCCTCAAAATTATTTCCAGGCAAGACAGCTGAGACCATATAAAGCTACAAGGAGAAAGTTAAGAGCTTGGAGAGAAGTAGCACAAAAGTAACTCCCTATTTCCATGATGGGAGAGGAAAGAAAGTTTCTTTGGGCTCATCCTACATTTTCAAAATGCCAGTCTGGTGATTTCTATGCTAAACAGACGGTAAAATCTGTTTGAGAGTCAAAGTTTCAAATGGCAGCTAGATTTTAAAAGGAAGACATGGACAGTTAAGAGAAGGAAAGAAGATCTATTCTCCACAATTGTTTTGCATATTCCGTACACAATTCTCCAAGGGCTAAAAATGAAAAGTCAGTTGAATAGGCAGGCCATCACTTCTCCAGGCTCAATTATTAATTCAAGTGAGGCAAACAAACAGCAGAGGCAGATCATAAAGTGGGTCTCCCAGTTTCTCACATTCTTTAATTCCTCATCAACACTGCTAGCAGAACGCTCAGAAGGTGGAAGTCAGCTGGAAGTTAGGGGAATGGAAGAGCTGTCTTTTTAAGAGATAAATGTCCTACAATCCAAATCTATTCCATTGAAGATTAAGTAGCCACAGCTTGGAATATAAAATATTCAAGTTCTACATGCCATTAAAAACATACTTTTTTTGAGCCATGCCGGGTCTTTGCTGCTGTGCATGCCTTCCCTAGTTGTGGCAGGCAGGGGGCCTCTCTATAGTTGCAGGGTATGGACTCCCGTCGCAGTGACTTCTCTATTGTGGAGCATCAATAGTTATGACATGCGGGCTCAGTCGCTGCAGCTCCCGGGCTCTAGAGCTCAGGCTCAGCAGCTGTGGGGCGGTGGGTTTAGTTGCTCTGCAGTCACCCGTCGCGGTGACTTCTCTATTGTGGAGCATCAATAGTTATGACATGCGGGCTCAGTCGCTGCAGCTCCCGGGCTCTAGAGCTCAGGCTCAGCAGCTGTGGGGCGGTGGGTTTAGTTGCTCTGCAGTCACGTGGGATCCTCCTGGATCAGGGATCGAACCCATGTCTCCTGCATTGGCAGGCAGATTCTTTACCACGGGGCCATAAGGAAGCCTCACATATGTCATTTTAATCCCAATGTTTTGGTGAACTGTCAGAGCTGAGGACAAATGGCTATACCACTATACTTGCTGGGAGCAGGAGAGGGGCTGGTGAAGGCCCAGCTTGATGCTCAAGTCTGAGTGAATGCTTCCCGGTTATGCTGGATGAGCCTGCACTGACAGTCATACTCTGTTAAGTGAAGTCGCTCAGTTATGTCCGACTCTTTGCAACTCTGCAGCCCACCAGGCTCCTCAGTCCATGGAATTTTCCAGGCAAGAGTACTGGAGTGGGTTGCCATTTCCTTCTCCAGGGTATCCCAACCCAGGGATCGAACCTGGGTCTCCCGCACTGCAGGCAGACGCTTTACCGTCTGAGCCACCAGGGAAGCCTATACTCTGTTAAGGTCAAAGCAAATTACTTGCTCTCTTCTTCTCTGGAGTCTGACTTCAGTGTGAAAACACACTGAACACACACACCTAATGGAGTTGCCCTTGGGAAGAACCGCTAAGTCAGCTCTTCAGGAATCGAAGAATACTAGATTGTTAAGACTTAACAAATCCTGGGTTCCCTTGTTTGTGCAGTGATGAATTCTCCCAAACAGATTCTTGACCCAAGAACTCTTGACCCTGTGGGCGCGAGTTCCTTGATGTGCTGACCTAGAAGCCTTGCGCCACCATGGACCATCTGGAGCCCAGCCTCCAGGGAGACGTGATCCCAGGGACAGGCTGCAGGACACATCCCATGGTCTAAGGGCACCAACCTCAGAGGACAGCGGGGAGAACAGGGAGGAGTCACGGGACGCAGAAGAGAATAGAACTCTTGTAACAACGCATTCCCCCGATGCTGGGAGAGGCAGAGAGAGAAGAGGGCGGCAGAAGATGAGATGGTTAGATAGAATCCCTGACTCAATGGAAATGAACTGGAGAAAACTTCAAGAGTTAGTGGAGGACAGGGAAAGCCAGTGTGCTGCAGTCCATGGGGTTACAAAGACTGAACAACCACGATTCATTCAAGGGAGCTGATTTGATACAATCATACAGAACAAACCGTTTCATCAGAAGGAATGCTCACTTTAACGAAGTCCACACCTACTTACTTCCTCAGTATTGCCTCAAGATGAGGCCTTCCCCATGTTATCCCCTACTGAATGCTGGGTACCACGCGCAGTGCAGGGTCACAATATTCATCCATTCAGAGAAAGGAGGTCCTGACATTCCAGAACATGGAGTCAAAAGGAGGAAGACAACTTGGGAGGACCATGGAACAGGAGGGGAAGAGACTGAACTAAGGTCTCCGAAGGATGTGATGTGAGATGTGAGAACATAGTAGAGAAAACGGCAAGTACAGAGGCAGAGAAAGGAAAGGGCTTCACTTGTATAAGGAAGAAAAAGGAGACCAGTGTTGGCTGGAGAGTAGTGATACAGACTAGACAAAGAGTGGTAGGAAAATCAACGATCATTAATAACATTATTATTAGTACATACATTATTTACTATGTGTCAAACACGGTTCTAAGTAGTTCATCAATGTTAACTCATCTAACTCCTCACAGCATCCCTATGATATATTATTACTCCATTTTGCAGATGAGGAAACTGAACATGAGAAGGTTAAGTCATTTGCCCAGGACATGTGGCTATCACAGAGAAAGCCTGGATTCACACACAGCCAGGTGGTCTGGCTTGAGAGTCGTGGTCTGGCTCGAGAGTCGTGCTCTAAACCTTTGGCTATATATCCTTTCTCAACAAGGTTGGGGAGCAAGTTTGATCACACCTAACCTCTTCAGAAACTTTTCTACTTCCCCAGACCCTCTCCTGAGGATAAAATATATTAACGAGAATAGAAAGCTAATAATTAACTCCAAGTCTGTGACTGATTAAAGCCCGAGAGCTTTCTAATTGCAAGAAGAAAAAAACTTGGAAAAGGTCCAAGTTTGTTTTTTTTTTTTCCTTTCTTTTTAATGAGTGTTAGCACTGCCGGAGAAGGCAATGGCACCCCACTCCAGTACTCTTGCCTGGAAAATCCCATGGGCAGAGGAGCCTGGTAGGCTTCAGTCCATGGGGTCGCTAAGAGTCGGACACGACTGAGCGACTTCACTTTCACCTTTCACTTTCATGCATCGGAGAAGGAAATGGCAGCCCACTCCAGCGTTCTTGCCTGGAGAATCCCAGGGACAGGGGAGCCTGGTGGGCTGCCGTCTATGGGGTTGCACAGAGTCGGACACGACTGAAGCGACTTAGCAGCAGCAGCAGCAGCAGCAGCAGTGCAGTATGACAAGAGGAGACATTACAGAAAATAAAAAAAAAAAAACCTCTAATCTTTCAGGTGTACAGGTTTGTAAGGAGCAAAGCAGCACGAAATTGGCACTTCTTTTTTATATCATGATTCCCATACAGCCTGTCCCTTAATTAGCATTATATAGGAACGGAGAGGCAGAGTGAAACTAAGCTCTGACTTCCTGAAGAGGAACAAAAAAATCTCTAATGAGTCACACTGACACCACTTGGATTTTCCATCACAAGAAATGCGGGTGGACTGTAGGTAATTCTTAGCAGTTGCTGAGCTCCCATGAGTCTCCATTCAGAGTTACTCTGAACGAAGGAATTGCACAGGCAGCAGCACTTGTTTGAAACAAGAGTCTAACTCTTCAGGCCTGTCTGTACTTAGAATGAAGTCGTGTCACAATCATTCACATTTCTTAGGCTGGAGAAGTAAAAAAAGCATATAGATAAAAATAAATTTCTTAGGCTGTTAAATAGATTGAATTAAGGCACCAAAATACTAGAATACAATTTCCAGTTAATGAGTAGGTGGACTCAAGAAAGAACTCAGAGGGTAACAGAGGATTGATGATTCTAATTGCTGAAATCCTTAAGTGAAGTGAACTCGCTCAGTCGTGTCCGACTCTTTGCGACCCCGTGGACTGTAGCCCACCAGGCTCCTCCATCCATGGGATTCTCCAGGCAAGAATCCTGGAGTGGGTTGCCATTTCCTTCTCCAGGGGATCTTCCCAACCCAGGGATCGAACCCAGGTCTCCTGCGTGGCAGGTAGACGCTTTAACCTCTGAGCCACCAGGGAAGCCCTCAAAGGTATTTGCAAATATATTTGGAAGGTAGTATAACTTCCCCATAGGAAAATAGGTAGACAACATAAGAGACAGGGCAATATAAAAATTCTATTTTACATAGTAGTAACCTACCTGGTAACTTCTGAATTCTTCTTTTTCAAAAGGATGGTATACTCATAAGTAGTGTTATAAGTATACTCATAAGTAGTATTAATGAAACCAGTTGCAAAAAACCGTAGCAGTATATTCTTTTAAACAAATATTGCTTTTAAAAAAGGTAAATGATTCATGATCAATTGTTGTTGGCAAGGCTGTTCTGAATACAGATTCAGAATATTTAAACAGAAATATAGGGAATATAGATTCCCTGGTGGCTCAGATGGTAAAGCGTCTGCCTGCAATACAGGAGACCCGGGTTCAATCCCTGGGTTGGGAAGATCTCCTGGAGAAAGAAATGGCAACTCACTCCAGTATTCCTGCCTGGAGAATCCCAGGGATGGAGGAGCCTAGTAGGCCACAGTCCATGGGGTCGCAAAGAGTCGGACACGGCGGAGACTTCACTTCACTTCATAGGGAATATATTTAGATATTGCTATCTGTGCAGCTGGCACTAAATTACTTTTTGACAGATTGATTTGTCATTCACTTCATTCCAGATTTCTCCATGTAGGTTCAGCTCCTTTACTATTCTCCAGCTTAAGAGGTTCTCCTTCACGGACTGCATCTCTGCAGAACCCTAAACTGGCAGGATTAAGTCTAAATAAGGGGTAAGACTGCCCTTCTCCAGTTTTGTTCCTTATCTATGGAATGCTGCTGCTAAGTCACTTCAGTCGTGTCCAGCTCTGTGCAACCCCATAGACGGCAGCCCACCAGGCTCCCCCGTCCCTGGGATTCTCCAGGCAAGAACGCTGGAGTGGGTTGCCATTTCCTTCTCCAGTGCATGAAAGAGAAAAGTGAAAGTGAAGTCGCTCAGTCGTATCCGACTCAGCAAACCCATGGACTGCAGCCTACCAGGCTCCTCTGTCCATAGGATTTTCTAAGCCTCCGAAATGCGAAATGAGGTTTCTGTGATTGGACACAGTACCTCTACCAGTATCTCTGTTTTATATATAGTAACATCATTTGGGAGTGGGGTGGGGAATGGCTTGACAATGTTTTCTATTTCTGTAACATTGTGTCAGGAGCGAAGCTTAACAGAATGTCTTTCCCGGCAGAAAGTATTTGTTTGGATTTTAGATATAAACGTATTAAACTCAGTTAAATTTAACTCCTATGAGAATAAACAATTCCCTGACTCGGGTACTATATGCTCATTACTGAATTGGTTGACCTAAATTAAGCACAGACTATAATTTTGACCGGTAACCTTGGGTGCTTCCCAGAAACTGTAGGCTCCCGATGATCTACAGATTTCCCATGGGGTGCCCTTGCTCCAGCTCCCACGGACAGAGAAATCTAACATCTGCTGCAATTCCACAAGACCACGCCCAGGTCTACAGCACCTGCAAAGAGCCACACATCTGCAGGGCAGTTGGGAGTCCTTCCCTCCAGAACCCCTTTCCTCTGTTAGGGGATTAACGCCACAAGCCCGAGGCTCTTCTCCTACCCACCCTCTTTGTCTCTGCTTTTCTTTTACCTCCTTTCCCACACTCTGGTCCCCGAAGCTACAATGTAGCGGTAAACGTCATGAGAAAAGTGTTAGCAGAAGCCAGAACTTCGGGGAATAAGCTACCAGTCGGCCCCCAGCGCCTTCCACCGCCCTGCAGCTGCCCCACCGCTGGGGCCCGAGGGCTCCCTGCAGCTACATCAGATGAAGGGCTCCTCTGAAATTCAAGACAGAATCGAAACGAAGATTCCGCCTCCTCTCTTGCTTTAAGGCGGCGGTAAGAAATGACCCACTCGTAGGTTCCAATACAAACATACGGAAAAATGTTTCTATGAGGCCGGAGGAAAATAAACACAATCCCCTGGGAGGCCCTCCCGGAAACTTCCTAGCAACACATGCACATCCGCAGCTGGCGCAGCGCTCGCAGGCCACTTTAAAACCCTGTGTCACCCATCAGGCCTGCTGCCAGCTGCTCCTGCAGTGCCCTGCGCGCCCATCCTGTGCACCAGAGATGCAGTTGGCAAGGTCGGGTGGGCTCCGGGAGGCAGAAAGAAAGCGCCCGGGGTCCACACAGCTCAGGGAACGGGGGAGAGAAAAGGAAGTAACTGAGGAAGCGTTGACCTTGAGAATCTCCCTGAGTTTTATATAGCGAGGCTAGCCTGATTCAGACGTTCCAAACTCACTACATCATAGGGAGGATGAAGGGGAAAGGAGATGGAAAGGTAGAAAAAAGAAGCGAGCCAGCGAGCGAGCTGGCTAGGGTTGGGATTCAGCTAGGGATGGCAGAGATATGGGTAGTGCCCAGCGCAGAAGCTGAAGTGCTCCCCCGAGGCCCACCCTGTTCGCTGTCCACAGGGGCCGGGACTCACCTGGATCACCTTCCCTCGCCCGGTGCAGAACGCAGTGCGCAGCGGAACTGTAGGTGCGGCGTCCTTGGCCTCTATCAGAGTAGGGCGTGGCCCGGAGCAGTCCCCGCCCCAACCCCCGGCAGGACGAGGCCACACCCCCAAGGTTGGGCTCCGGGTGCCCGAGAGGGACTTCGGAATACCACCCCCGGGCTCCTGGTTTTGAGGCAGAGTCTAAATTTTTTTCCTCCCTACGGTTGTCTTCCTCTGTCCATGGAATTTTCCAGGCAAGAATACTGGAATGGATTGCCATTTCATTCTCCAGGGAGATTTAACCCTCCCACCCCCGTATACATTTATCTGTTCCTTTCTGCAAATGCCATCGCGGCCGCCTTCCTAAACTCTCCCAGCCAGTTCATATTTCTCGGGTTGCATTTGCTGCATGAAGTGAAGTCGCTCAGTCGTGTCCGACTCTTTGCGATCCCATGGCCTGCAGCCTACCGGGCTCCTCTGTCCATGGGATTCTCCAGGCAAGAATACTGGAGCGGGTTGCCATTTCCTTCTCCAGGGGAACTTCCCGACCCAGGCTGCATGGTAGGACCTTAATAATTTATCCCTAGCAGAGCCACCGTAGTTCGCTTCTAGGCGCTCTGCGGTGAGGGCGGGAGCGCGCGTGCGCGAAGTGGGAGGGCGCCCAAGCAGAGGTTACCTGGGAGGGATGCGTGTGTTCTGGCTGCGTTTAGCTTGGGGTAGGCGCTCACGGCCCCAGATTGCTGCATTCACCAGATGAAAGGGCTTAGGGATGTTGGAGCCTGTGTGTTTCCCTAATATTGTTAGTTTTTCCAAAATCCGGCACCTAGCACTTCGGGCGTGATGGCCGCACCCATTCGCCCCCATCTTCACACACGCTGCCCGTTCGACCGCTTCAGCTCTCCGGAAACGAGACCGCACTGCTTCAGGGACCCATAGATCCTTGATAGCGAATTTCTGCCCCAATTAGGCCCTCTAGTCTGGGCATGGTGCGGTGAGATTTTAAGTGAGGGCTGCAGGCTGGGTCAAGCTGGAAAGAGTGGTGCTTACTTAAGAGTGCTGTAAGCTCAGCCCCGGAACAGTCGACTGCAGAAAGCACCAGAATTTCCAGTTTTCGCGTGTCTTAAGTGGGCCCGTCACCCCTTTAATCTGGACACTCCACATCCTACTAGGGGATCGCCACATGTGAGCCAACCCTAGTGTCTCTTATGTAGGGGTACTTCCTCTCTCTATGAGAGCCTGTGCTTCCAGGTCGAGGTGTTGAAACATTGGAGTCTTGATCTTGGAAAGGCTCTAGGGTGGGTGTTTTCTTCCTTTTTGGTAATCTGTCATATTCATGTACACGGGAGTATTTTGAGGGCTCATAAAATAGTTACTATTGTTTTAACAACTTCCAACTTGTCTCACGCTTTCAACTTCCTCAGTGAAGTGAAAGTGAAGGTGTTATTCGCTCAGTCCTGCCCAGAGTCTTTGTGACCCCATGGACTGTAGCCCGCCAGGCTCCTGTGTGCTCATGGAATTACCCAAGCAAGAATATTGGAGTGGGTAGCCATTCCGTTATCCAGGGGATGTTTCTAACCTAGGGATGGAACCCTGGTCTCCTGCATTGCAGGCAGATTCCTTGACACACCAGGGAACTCCTTGTATTTTAGGGTTTCTGGCAAAGAACAGTTTTCATTGAACACTGCAAATAAAAAGGTAGGAAAACATTTGTACATTATTGAGGGGCATTTCCCCACTCCTTTGCTTCCAC
>SJYT01040041.1:60580-84957 GCA_006410635.1 Cephalophus harveyi
AATAAGGAGTTCATGATCTGAGCCACAGTCAGCTCCTGGTCTTGTTTTTGTTGACTGTATAGAGCTTCTCCATCTTTGGCTGCAAAGAATATAATCAGTCTGATTTCAGTGTTGACCATCTGGTGATGTCCATGTGTAGAGTCTTCTCTTGTGTTGTTGGAAGAGGGTGTTTGCTATGACCAGTGCATTTTCTTGGCAAAACTCTATTAGTCTTTGCCCTGCTTCATTCCGCATTCCAAGGCCAAATTTGCCTGTTACTCCAGGTGTGTCTTGACTTGGTGTTCTGCTATTCTCATCTCTTTAAGAATTTCCCACAGTTTGTTGTGATTCACACAGTCAAAGGCTTTAGCATAGTCAATGAAGCAGAAGTAGATGTTTTTCTGGAATTCTCTTGATTTTTTATATGATCCAGTGGATGTTGGCAATTTGATCTCTGGTTCCTCTGCCTTTTCTAAATCCAGGTTGGTCACCTGGAAGTTCTCAGTTCACGTACTGTTGAAGCCTGGCTTGGAGAATTTTGAGCATTACTTTCTAGTGTGTGAGATGAGTACAAATCTGTGGTAGTTTGAACATTCTTTGGTATTGCATTTCTTTGGAATTTGAATGAAAATTGACCTTTTCCAGTCCTGTGGCCACTGCTGAGTTTTCCCAATTTGCTGGCATATTGAGTGCAGCACTTTAACAGCATTATCTTTGAGGACTTGAAATAGCTCAGCTGGAATTCCATCACCTCCACTAGCTTTGTTCATAGTGATGCTTCCTAAGTCCCATTTGACTTCGAATTCCAGGATGTCTGGCTCTAGGTGAGCAGTCACACCATCATGATTATCTGGGTCATTAAGATCTTTATTGTATAATTCTTCTGTGTATTCTTGCCACATCTTATTAATATCTTCTGCTTCTGTTAGGTCCATAGTGTTTCTGTCCTTTATTTTGCCCATTTTTGTATGAAATATTCCCTTGGTATCTCTAATTTTCTTGGAGAGATCTATAGTCTTACATAAATAGTATTTGTTTTATAAAAGTAGTATTTGTTTATTGCAGACATTTTGGAAAATGTGGCAGGAAACCATAAGAAGCAAAAATGGAATCATACTGTGTATACTTTTTGTTGTCTCTGCTTTTTCTGCTTCATAAATTATAAACCATTTCCTTTTTTTTTCTTGAATAGTTCATTCTTCAACATTCATTTGGTACTGACTGCACATCATTTCATAGCATGGACATACCAATCCCCTCATGTTGGAACCAGCTTGTTTTCAATTCTTTACTATTACAGCCAGTGTACAACCTTGTAGATAAACCTGTGTGCATGCTCTTGATTATTCCTTTTGGCTAAATTCCTTCAAAGAGGAAGGATAAGAGAATGCATACGTTTAAGGTCTTTTGCTATCTATTGACAAGATGTACTCCAGGAAAAAGTTTATAATCTCCAACACTGGGTATTAGATATCATTTTTCTCCATCTCCAAGTGAGGATAAGCTCTTTCTCACAAGGTTATTGTGAAGTTCAGTGAAGTGAGGGCAGAAGTCCTACACGCCTTTTGACACAGGATAATGTAATTTTCAAGTTCCTTTACAGCAGCGTGAATTGTGGAACACTTTGGTTCAGAGGTTACTTTATCCCTATTGCATTCACTATTGGTTCTTTTCTCCATTTACAGTGTCTTCTTCCAAGCTTCTCCATAAGGTTGCCTTTGACCTCTTAAGCTCTCTGTCCTTGGATTTTCAAACACTGCTCCCTCCAGATGCTTTTCTTCCTGCTTTCCTTTACTGGTTCCTCTTCATCGACTTGTATCTTAAAACTTATCCAGGATTCTCTGAAGCACTGTCCTTTATTTCATTCTCATTGTTCTCTTTGATGAATCTCGTCTTTGACTCTGCCTTATTGATTACATCCACTCCTGTGGTTATTTGGGTTGTTTAGAGTCCAAACCCTCTTCTCTTTGGGGAAAATCTCTCATTTTCTGTATGTTCTTTGGGGGTAGTGCTTATCAAAATATCGGAGTTGAAGGGCAATTCTTCCTCTGTTCATTTCAGAGGAGCTAAGGGGTTGGGCACATATCTTCATCTCTGCCAGTCAAATATTACTCTAAGACTCCGACACTCAAGAGAATGAGCAGCAACAAGGGGACACTTGGAATTCTCATTCATTCACGTGTCTGTAGCAGTGGATGGGCCAGAACTCTTGGAGAAGTTTTTCTTAACGCTCCATTGAAAACTGCAACTTCTCTCTCCTCAAGGCACTCTTTATCCTCCTTCCTTGTGTTATTTTCTACCATCTGACATATTTTTGGATTTAATCAATTGATTTGTTGATGACCCAAGTCCCTCATTTGAATGAAGATTGCATGAAGGTGAGGATGCTTCTGGAATTTTTGCAGCTGTGTCCCCAGGGCTCTCAGGTGCCTGATACGGAGTACACACTCAATAACCAACTGTTTCATGAATATATAGATGGCTAGTTTTTGTTGCCTCACTGTCTGGAGCTCCCTGGGTTCATGACCTTTTCACGGAGCCTGTCCCTCCAGCCTACCACTGATTCTGTGAGTCCCCATAGCTTTTCAGGAAATATCCTGTTCAGTGAGTTAACAAGAGTCAGTTTCTGTTTCAGGCAGAACAGTTTACTGTATCACAGGCCTCTAACCTACAGGGTAACCAAAATCACACTCATTACTTTCCCAGCAAACTTTAGGTATATTAGCAAAGGACATCATCTAAACAATTATCTTGGCTGGATAATTGTCTTCCAGTCCTTGTCCTTGGAAATCAGATACTCCTGCAATGGAATTCCAGAGTAGTGTTTTATTTAGCAGTGTGATTCTGGGTGAGGTGCGGGGGAATTGTATAAGTTCTCTGAAGCATTTTTTTTTTTTTGAATGTAACGTTAGTATACTAATAACTATTTTGCTTGGCTCCTGTAAAGACAGCATGAAGCCTGAGCCTACTAAGGACACTTAATTAATGCTGTTACTAACTGATTTTTTTGATGACACCTCAAAGCAGTCACTTTCTAGTCCCTTTGCCCTAGTTTAGGCTTCAAGTCTCCTTTAACCTAGACAACGACTGTAATCTTTTAACTGGCTTCTCTTTAAACATTCATCACCCAGAAACCGTCATAGTTACCTTTTCAAAGCAGACCTCTCCTTCGGTGACTGATGTATAGGTTTAGAATGAAGTCCAGACTCTCCTACACAGTATTCCAAGATTCTTTAACAGTCTAGCCTTAAACTGCTTTTCCAGAATCTTCTCATTTAACATTAGTTTCGTAAGCATTCGTTGAGTGTCTACTAGACGCCAGGAAGTAATAGAACTCTACTTTAATAGACGGTAAAAACAAGATAAGTCACAGACTGTGACAGATTTTAACCTGAAGGTTTAGGAGACAGGAATGACTTCTGTTGTCTCTTTTGTGCTTCTGTCATTCACCATGAAAAGAACATTTTTTCAGGAAGCATTGCTTCTTCACTCAGAGTCCCAGAATTGGATACATGGCTTGCAGACCCAAACCTGATTTGCAATATGGAGCCAAACTTGGCTGAAAACAAACAAGGTCAGCCAAGCCTAGCACAAGCACAGCCAGCTTGCCAACTTCTGCATGAGACATAAATATTTACTGTAACTCACTGCAAGTCTGAGTTTGTAAGTTACTTTAACAAAACTGGAATAATACAGAGACAGAACCAAGAGAGCTTGCTTGTAGGCTGGATGTGTGGATAAGGAAAAGGAAGAAATCAAGGCTTTTGTCTTTCAGCAGAATGGAGAAAGAAATCAATTATCGAGGAATTATCAAGTTGGTGGGAGAAAGAATTTGGGTAAGGGAGTCAAGCTCAGCTTTTGACGCCAGACTCTAATAGTCTGGGTAAGCTAATTGCTGTTGAGCAAGTAACCTCAAAATAGCAGTGGCAGAACACAATAGAGTTTTCTTTTCTTGTTGATAAAACAGTTCAATGTGGGTATTCAGTGGGTGATGTTTTGTGTACCGACTCATGACTCTGAGCTCTATCTTGTGACTCTGTCCTGCTCTAGGGCTACATCCAGCTGCATGGGAAGCTAGGAAACGCTTGGCTGGGAGCTCAAGGGGGCTTCCCTGGTGGTCCAGTGGCTAAGACACCATGCTCCCAATGCAGGGGGCCCAGGTTTGATTCCAGATCAGGGAAGTAGAGCCACAGCTGAAAATTCCACCTGCCACAGTGAAGATGGGAGAGCCTACATGCTGCCACTAAGGCCTGGTGCAGCCAGTAAATAAACACGTGTTAAAAAAGACTTGGTGACCAACCAGCTGATCTCTTCCACTACCTCTTATTTTGAGATGCCTCTTAGATATCCAGGAGAAGATAGTTACCCTGAGTCTGGTTCCCCGTCTGAGCTTGAGGGACACTTTTAGAAATGAAAGACACGTGGATGGTATTTAAAGTCACACAGATGGAATAGAATGGGGTCAGGATGGAGATCCCTACTGTTGGGCTCCTCAGCATTTGGAGGTTGGTCAAGCAGGAAGAACTGGCGTAGGAAAACAAGAAGGTGAGAGTTCATTACCAATGAGGTCAGAGGGAAAGCAGGAGAGAATGACGTCACCACGACGAGAGAGGAGGAAGGAGTGGTCAGCTGGCAGATATTGCCGAAAGGTCAAGTAAGGTCTGGAAAAAGAAGTGACGTGAATAAGGACAGCTTCAGAGGAGAGACGGGGAAGGAAGGAAGTTTGATTAAAGGTAGATTGAAAAAAGAATTGCAGATGAGGAAACAGAGATAACAGTGTATAGACCACACTTTGATAATGTTTGGCTGTGAGGGGAAGTAGAAAAATAAAGGGTCAACAGGCTCTTTGTTATAGAAATAAAAAACATATATGTAAATGTATATAATTTATTATGAAAACGAGGAGAAAATCTGATGCTGTAAGAAATGGTATGACTGAAGAAGGCAATCTTTGGCCAGCCAGGGGTAGATGGAAGAAGTGGAGAGACTGTTTAATATACATATATTTAAACAGGAAGGGAGATAAAAAATAAAAATGATATCCTTTACTAGGGAAATAGGAAAACACACCTATCTCCATGCTCCTTTCCTTCCAGGTGGAGAGAGCTCGACTTCTGCGGCTCCTGGCTCCCCTCTTTGCCCCTGCCCGTGCTGTCCCCAGGGAGGTAGAATGCCTTAACCTGATGGGCAACTCTGGGAAGAATAAACAACACAGCTGGCTCAACTTCTCTCTTCTTTCTCTTGGGAAAAAGGAAAAACACACATTGATCAGTCAGGCAAATAAACGCGAGTGACCTCCCATATTTTCATGTGTTTATATATATGCATATATATTTATATGATCTGTTTGGACTGCTGCAACAAAATACCACAGTCTGATGCCTTACATAAACAACAGAAATTTAGTTCTTACCGTTCTGGAGGCTGGATGTCCAAAATCAGGGTGCCAGCATGGTCGGGGAGGGCCCTCTTCTGGGTCTCAGATTTCTCACTTTATTCTTTCTGCCCTCTTGACCTAATCACTTCCCAAAGGCCCCATCACCTAATACCATCAACTTGGAGTTAGAATTTCAACCCATGAATCTGAGGTTCAGTTCAGTTCAATCGCTCAATTGTGTCCGACTCTTTGCGACCCCATGAACCACAGCACACCAGACCTCCCTGTCCATCACCAACTCCCAGAGTCCACCCAAACCCATATCTATCGAGTCGGTGATGCCATCCAACCATCTCATCCTCTGTCATCCCCTTCTCCTCCTGCCCTCAATCTTTCCCAGCATCAGGGTCTTTTCAAATGAGTCAGCTCTTTGCATCAGGTGGCCAAAGTATTGGAGTTTCAGTTTCAGCATCAGTCCTTCCAATGAACACCCAGGACTGATCTCCTTTAGGATGGGCTGGTTGGATCTCCTTGTAGTCCAAGGGACTCTCAAGAGTCTTGTCCAACACTACAGTTCAAAAGTATCAATCCTTCGGCGCTCAGCTTTTTTTATAGTTCAACTCTCACATCTATACATGACCACTGGAAAAACAGCCTTGACTAGATGGACTTTTGTTGGCAAAGTAATGTCTCTGCTTTTTAACATGCTGCCTAGGCTGGTCATAACTTTCCTTCCAAGGAGTAACCGTCTTTTAATTTCATGGCTGCAATCACCATCTGAAGTGATTTTAGAGCCCAGAAAAATAAAGTCAGCCACTGTTTCCCCATCTATTTGCCATGAAGTGGTGGGACCGGATGCCATGATCTTAGTTTTCTGAATGCTGAGCTTTAAGCCAACTTTTTCATTCTCCTCTTTCACTTTCATCAAGAGACTCTTTAGTTCCTCTTCACTTTCTGCCATAAGGGTGGTGTTATCTGCATATCTGAGGTTATTGGTATTTCTTCCAGTAATCTTGATTCCAACAATCTTGATTCCAGCTTGTGCTTCCTCCAGCCCAGTGTTTCTGATGATGTACTCTGCATATATGTTAAATAAGCAGGGTGAATTTGAAGAGGGGACCCAAATATTCAGATTATAGTATATGCGGGAAGGTGAAGGTGAAGGTGAAGTCGCTCAGTTGTGTCCGACTCTTTGTGACCCCATGGACTGTAGCCTACCAGGCTCCTCCGTCCGTGGGATTCTCCAGGCAAGAATACTGGAGTGGGTTGCCATTTCCTTCTCCAGGGGATCTTCCCGACCCAGGGATTGAACCCAGGTCTCCCGCATTGGAGGCAGACTCTTTAACCTCTGAGCCACCTAAATATATATATATGCAAATACTTATAACTTTGTCTGCTGAAAGGGTAATGACATCCAAGTAGCAAGGAACACACCTAGGACCCAGATCTTGATTATTTTGATTTCTAAATACCATTCCTGGGCTTTTCTGGTGGTACAGTGGATAAGAATTCACTTGCTAATGCAGGGGACATGGGTTCGATCCCTGATACAGGAAGATTCTGTGCACCATGGAGCAGCTGAGCCCCTGCTCTGAGCTGGAGAGCCGGACCACCTGAGCCCACACGCTGCATTTAAAGAAGCCCCTGAGCCCTGGAGCCTGCGTTCCACAGCTGCTGAGCCCCTGCACCTCGAGTCTGTGCTCTGCAACTAGAGAGAGCCTCTGACCAGCAACCAAGACCTAGTGCAGCCAAACAGAAATTAAATGCATAAACGCCATTCCCCACTAGGAGAAACCAGGGATTCTTGGGGAAACGGCTGAAAACCAGGGTAGCCTAGAAAATTTTTGTTGTGTTAAAAAGTAAAGATGTGGTAAGAAATTTTGATTTTTAACATAAATAAGGATAGTAATAAGCTACAGTTCTTTAAATAAGACTGTGAGCCATACTGATAATATATAGATAATATGTAATATATACTTATATGTACATAGGAGGCGTATGGGAGTTCTCTGTAATATTCTTAAACTTTTCTATAAGTTTGGAATTGTTATAAATTTAAAGTTGAAAAAAATGCAACTACCAATATCCTTACCCTGTTAAAAATATTTTTTAAATATAAAATTTATATATGTACATTTAAATAAGTATAACTCCTATCTTATCCCCTCTAACACTTTTCAACATCTATCATACTCTATAGTTCATATATTCATCATGTCATTTGTTACTGTTTGTCTTCCCTCCCCTACTGTTTCTTTAAAGAACGCAGGCTCCGCTGCTCACTGATACATGCTGGAGGGCCTGGAGCATTGTCTGGCATGCAGTAGGTGCTCAATACATATCTGTTGAATGAATGAATCGGTTAGAACTCTCTGGGTCTGGTAGGTCATTATTGTGGACTCTCTGTGGGCCTTTCTCCTGGCTTCTCCAGCAGCATCTCTGCTGGCTCTTCTCACAATACAGGTTATGTCCATCATTCTCTCAGCCTCCGGTTTTCCTGCGGTGTCTCTGGTCAGACTTTCAGGAGGCTTCCCTCCATCCTTCAAGGAGACCCTTGCTGGTCAGCATTGAGATGGGCTGCAGCCCACTTCCTGTCCCTGTGGTGGCCTCCACATGGTCCTCAGCAGCACTCGTTCACCATTTACTCTCATTAGGGAGGCAAGCTGGCTTCCAGTACAGTCTGCTCTTTCATCTATTCAACTTATCATTCTCCACACCAAAAAACACACAGCCCTCCCTCCAGGGAACATCTAATAAGCTCTGAAAGCAGTGTCCTTAAAGGTGCTCCCACCATGAGGTACACGGGAAGCACCACTCGCTTATACATACCCCTTGGGGTAGGCTGGAACTTCAATACAGAAGCCTTTTCCTAAGTCCTTTCTGATCTTCAACCCCTCAAACCCTTTTGTACCTTTGATAGGCATTACTCATTTAATTGGGTTTTGGAAGCCTGCTCACACCTTTCTGCATGATATTCTGTCTCTCCTTTTACTTTGGTATCTCATGTCTCAATCAAAACTTCCAGTTTAGCATCTTATTGCACATGTAAATCTATGACCCATCGTGGCTTCAAGTCGTGTTGCTACCAACTAAATAACTCATTAGTCAAAAAACAATTTCAAAATTATTCAGGTTCTTTTTTGCATTTCTCCTGAATACCACAAAGTGGACTTAAGTTTACAGTGTTGCTCTGAAAAGCTTCATTTCCAACTTGTGTTTATATTCCTCATATGTCACAAAATGTTTTCATTCATTCCTCTCTTCCAGATTTCCCCCAAATTCTTCCCCTGGCCTTAACAGGGATCACTAGCCCCTCCTTTCCCATTTCTGCCATATTTTGTATCCCTAAAAATTCCAGAAAATAACCTAGCCGAGCTCATCCTTGGCTAGAACAGGTGTGATCAGGAATGTTTGGTTGTACATAAATGGTAGCTGGCAAAGATTGTCCAGCTCCATTTCATTTATTTTTATTTATATTTTGGCCATGCCATGTGGCCTGTGGGATCTTAGTCTGGTGACCATGGATTAAACTCATGCCCTTGACTGTGAAAGCACAGCATCCTGACTACCGGGCCACCAGGGGTAGCCCGGTATACTTCATTTCTTAACCTCTCTTGTGGTCAGGTGTGGCTGTATGAGCAACACAGTGTAAACAAAACCTGAGGTCTGCTGTTTCCAGACCTGACCCAGAAGACTACCTGCACTTTCCTTTCTCGCTTCTCCTGAGCTAGAATGGCAATGACCGGAGCAGCCTTAGATGGTAGAGCTGCTATCAGCCTCGGGCCCTGCATGATTCTATGAAGAGAGCTGTTTGCCAACCTGGAATAGCTTTCCCAGGATGTTACATGAATGAGAAATAACGGTGTATTTTGATTAAGCCATTTCACTTTGGTATTCTATTTTATTGCAGCAGTTCAGACTACTCTAAAAATATAGAAATTAGAATGAGGAGGAGGTGCTGCTGTAATAAAAGTCAAAAATATGTAGCACTGACTTAGCAGTTTGGCAGCATGCAGTGAGGAAATGGAGAGCTTTAGATCATTGTTATCTGAGGGAAATGCAGTCGGTACAACACTTTCTGATATAACCAGGAAGGCAGTTACAAGTTTCTCCTGAGCCTGTAGTTATGGAAGAAGCAGTTGGAAAGAGCCAGAATTTTAGGGTGAGTTGGCTGCTGCTTGCTCCTTTTAGCAAAGTGTAGATCTAAAAACTTTGGAGCCAGATGTGTTTGAGAATTCACAATTTTTTGAAGTTTAGAAAGTTAGTAGTACATATATTGTGTAGTATAAAACACCCTAGCAGAGTTGGGGGCAGCACCCCATAATCAAATACATTTCTGATTCTGCAGTTAGATGTATGATCATTCACGTTAAGCAGGATAAATAAAAAGTATATATAATCTACAAAAATTTAGGTCAAGTTTTACCATTATAAAGTTATATAAATGAGCCATAGAAAAACTTGGTTTTCAGATATTTTTGGGTTTCAGAATTGTGAATGAGGCATTATGGACTAAATGATAAGAAAGATGGGACTTTGGGATAAGATGGCAGAGCAGGACTTGAGCTCACCTCTGCTCATAAGCTCATCAAAATTACAATTAACTGCTGAATAACCATCGATAAAAAGACTGGAACTTACCAAAAAAGGTATTTTACCCCCAAAGGCATATAATAGAAGCCACACAAGATGGTAAATAGGGGTGCACTTGTGATATAACCAAATGCTGTACCACCCAGGCGGGCAAGCCACAAACTGGAGAATAAATTACAGAAGTTCTCCATGGGAGTGAGAGTTCTAAGGACCATGTCAGGCTCTGTAGCCTGCAGGCCCAGCACGAGAAGAAGGAGCCACCAGCACATTTGGTTTTGAATGTGGGGCTTGAGCACAGGAGCTCCATAGGACTGGGGGAATAGACATTCCACTCCTGGAGAGTGCGTGTATGGTCTTGTGTGCATCAGGACCTAAGGCAAAAGCAATGACTTCATAGGACCCTGGGTCAGACCTCCTTCTGGTCTTGGAGGGTCTCCTGAGGACGCAGAGGGTGGCTGTCATGTGCCCTGGGACATGGGCACTGATGGTGAAGATGTTAGGAAGTGTTCATCTGCCTAAGCTATCATGGAAGCAGACATCTTGTGGGACATTAGCACCAAGACCTGGCCCCAGCCATCAGCAGACAGGCTACCTAGAGAATTCCGGAGCCCACAGCCACCTGTAGACTTGCTCCTTGACATAGCCCTGCCCATCAGAGGGCCAAGACCCAGCTTCACCCACCAGTGGGCAGGCACCGACCTACCACACCAGAGAGCCTGCACAAGCATCTGGACCAGGGGCAGACACCAGAAGCAAGAGAGCTTGGAGCTTACAGCCTGAGGAATGAGTCCCCAAACACAGGTCTGAACTTACCCTGGGATCAGCTGGTCCTTGGCCCTTGGGTGATGAGAGGGGAGTGTATTGCTGAGCTAGATAGAACATCCCCATACAGAGGGCCACTTCTTCAAGGTTGGGTAATGTAACCTACCACATACATGAAAGTATAACTAGAAATTTAAAGAAAATGTGATGGCAAAAGAATATGTTCCAAATGAAGGAACAAGATAAAACCCGAGAACAACAAGAAATCTACCAAAGAAAAAAGTTCAGAGTAATGATCATAAAGATGAGCCAAAATTTTAGGAGAAGAATAGATGCACAGAGCAAAAAGTTATGAGAAGTTTTTAGCAAATAATTAGAAAATGAAAGAGCAATCAAATAGAGTTGAACAATATAATAACTGAAATGAAAAACACACTAGAAGGAATCAATAGCAGAATAAATGAAGCAGCAGAATGGGTCAGTGAGCTGGAAGAGTGGTGGAAATCATTGCCATGGAATAGAATAAAAAAAAAGGAATAAATAGATATAAAGGCAGTTTAAGAGACCTCTGGAACAACATCAAATGCCCCCAAATTCACATTATACACATGTCAGAAAAGAGAAGGGGCCTGGGAAAGTGTTTCATGAGATAATAGCTGAAAACTTCCCCAAAATGGGAAAGGAAACAGTCACCCAAGTCTCACACAGGATTAACACAGTGTCCCATACAGAATTAACCCAAAGAGAAACATGCCAAGACACATAGTAATCAAGTTTATAAAAATTAAAGATGGAGAAAACATTAAAAATAACAAGAGAAATGCAACAAATAACATACAAGAAAATCCCTATAAAGCTATCAGCTGAGTTTTTCAGTAGAAATTCTGCAGATCAGAAGGCACTGGCATGATATATTTAAAGTGATTAAAGGGAAAAATCTTCAATGAAGAAAACTCTAAGAGTAAGGGTCTTTCAGATTTGATGGGGAAATAGAAAGCTTTACAGACAAGTAAAAGCAAAAGAATTTAGCATCATCAAATTAACTTTATGACAAATGCTAATGGAAATTTCTAAGCAGAAAAAAAGGCCACAGCTGGAAACAAAAAAATTACAAAATGGAAAAGCTCATCAGTAAAGGCAAATGAAGATCATGGCATCTGGTCCCATCACTTCATGGAAAATAGATGAGGAAACAGTGGAAACAGTGTCAGACTTTATTTCTGGGGGCTCCAAAATCACTGCAGATGGTGACTGCAGCCATGAAATTAAAAAATGCTTACTCCTTGGAAGGAAAGTTATGACCAACCTAGATAGCATATTCAAAAGCAGAGACATAAGGCAAAAGTAGTAAAAACCACCTGTATCCAGTAAGCAGTAAAGGGACACACAAAACAATTAGATGTAAAATGTGACATCAGAACCAGTAATCATGTGGGGTTGTTGTTTAATCACTAAGTCATGTCTGCTGCTGCTGCTGCTAAGTTGCTTCAGTCGTGTCCAACTCTGTGGGACCCCATAGATGGCAGCCCACCAGCCTCCCCCGTCCCTGGGATTCTCCAGGCAAGAACACTGGAGTGGGTTGCCATTTCCTTCTCCAATGCATGGAAGTGAAAAGTGAAAGTGAAGTCGCTCAGTCGTGTCCGACTCTTCGGGACCCCATGGACTGCAGCCTACCAGACTCCTCTGCCCATGGGATTTTCCAGGCAAGAGTACTGGAATGGGTTGCCATTGCCTTCTCCAAGTCATGTCTGACTCTTTGCGAACTCATGGACTGCAGCACACCAGGCTTTCCTGCCCTTCACTATCTCCCAGAGTTTGCTCAAACTCAAGTCTCTTGAGTCGGTGATGCCATCCAAACAACTCATCTTCTGTGGCCCCCTTCTCCTCCTGCCCTCAATCTTTCCCAGCATCAGGGTTTTTTCCAATGAATTGGTTCTTTGCATTAGGTAGGAGGGTACAAATGCAGGATATTTAAAATGCATTTGAAATTTGAAGATCAGCAACTTAAAACAATCATGCATGTATGTGTGTGTGTGTGTGTGTACAAATAGATTGCTATAACCAAACTTCATGGTTTTGCAAACCAAAAATTTATAGTAGATACACATAGACTCTCTCTTGACAGTCTCTTGGACAGTAAAAAGATCAAATCCTAAAGGAAATCAGCCCTGGATATTCATTGGAGGATTGATACTGAAGCTGAAGCTCCAGTACATTGCCCACCTGATATGAACAGCTGACTCATTGGAAAAGATCCTGATGCTGGGAAACATTGAAGGCAGGGGGAGAAGGGGGTGACAGAGGATGAGATGGTTGGATGACATCACTGACTCAATGGACATGAATTTGAGCAAACTCTAGGAGACAGGTAAGGACAGGGAAGCCTGGCATGCTGCAGTCCACGGGGTCGCAAAGAGTCAGACATGACTGAGTGACTAAACAACAACAACAAGAACAACACACACACAAAAGGATTTCAAACACAACACTAAAAATTATCATCAAATCAGAAGAGAAGAGAACAAAAGAGGAAAGGGGGGAAAAGACCTAAAAAATCCTAAGCAATAAACAAAATGATAATAGAAACATACATATCAATAATTACCTCAAATGCAAATGGATTCAATGCTCCAGTGAAAATACACAGACAGGATGAATGAATACAAAAGCAAGACCTGTATATTTGCTGTCTATGAGACCTACTTTAAATCTAGAGACACACACAGACAGAAAGTGAGGGGATAGGAAAAGGTACTCCATGTAATGGAAAACAAAAGAAAGCAGGAGTAGCAATTCTTATACCAGAAAAAACAGACTTTAGGGTAAAGACTGCTAAAAGAGATAAGAAAGACACTACAAAATGATTTAAGAGATTAATCCAAGAAGATGCAACATTGTAACACTGTAACTCATTCACTGAAGCCACCATCACTCTGATATCAACCCAGACAAGGATATCACAAAAAAGAAAGTTACAGGCCAATGTCATTGATGAACATAGATACAAAAATCCTCAACAAAATACTAGGAAACTGAATCCAAAATGCATTAAAAGAATCATATACCATGATCAAGGGTGAGATATCCCAGGGATCCAAGGATTTTTCAATATCCACAAATCAATCAGTGTGATTCACTACATTAACAAATTAAAGAATAAAAGCCATACAATCATCTCAATTGATGCAGAAAAAGCTTTTGATAAAATTCCACATCCATTTATGATACAAACTCTACAGAAAGTAGACACAGAGGGAACATACCTCAACATAATAAAAGCCATATAAACCAAACCCAAAGCTAACATCATACTTAACAATGAAAAGGTTAAAGCATTTTCTCTGAGATCAGGAGCAAGACAAGCGTACTTACTCTCGTCACTATTATTCAACATAATTTTGGAAGTCCTAGCCACAGCAATCAGAGAAGAAAAAGATATAGGAGGAATTCGAATAAGTAGACCTCTCACCATTTGCAGACAACATGATACTATACCTATAAAATCCTAAAGATGCTATAAGAAAACTGCTAGAGCTCACCAATGAAATTGGCAAAGTGTCAGGATGCAAAATTAATGCACAGAAATTAGCTACATCTCTATACAGTAACAATGAAAGATGAGAAAGAGAAATTAAAGAAACAATCCCATTCACCACCTCATCAAAAAAGAATAAAATACCCAGGGATAAAACTACCTAAGGAGGCAAGAGACCTACCTTTACTCTGAAAACTATAAGAAACTGATGAAAGAAACTGAAGATGACACAAACAGATGGAAAGCTATAACATGTTCTTGGATGAGAAGAATCAATATCTTAAAAATGGCTATATATCCCTAGGTTCAGTTGCTCAGTCATGTCTGGCTCTTTGTGACTGCATGGACTGCAGCACTCCAGGCTTCCCTGTCCTTCACTATCTCCCAGAGATCACTCAAACTCATGTCCATTCAGTTGATGATGCCATCCAACTATCTCATCCTCTGTCATTCCCGTCTCCTCCTGCCTTCAGTCTTTCCCAGCATCAGGGTTTTGTCCAATGAGTTGGCTCTTTGCACTAGCTGGCCAAAGTATTAGAGCTTCAGCTTCATCATCATTCCTTCCAATGAATATTCAGGGTTGATTTTCTTTAGGATTGATTGGTTTAATCTCCTTGCAGACTGAGGGACTCTCAAGAGTCTTCTTCAGCACCACACTTTGAAAGCATCAGTTCTTCAGTGCTCAGCTTTCTTTATGCTCCAACTCTCACATTCATACATGACTACCGGCAAAATGATGTCTCTGCTTTTTAATATGCTGTCTATCTTTGTCATAGCTTTTCTTCCAAGAAGCAAGCATCTTTTAATTTCATGGCTGCAGTCACCATCCACAGTGATTTGGAGCCCAAGAAAATAAAGTATCTCACTGTTTCCATTGTTTCCCCATCTACTTGCCATGATGTGATGGGACCAGATGCCATGATATTTGTTTTTTGATTGCTGAGTTCTATGCCAGCTTTTTCACCCTCTTCTTTCACCTTCATCAAGAGGTTCTTTAGTTCCTCTTCACTTTCTGCCATTAGAGTAGTGTCATATACGTATCTGAGGTTATTGATATTTCTCCCAGCAATCATGATTCAAACTTGTGATTCATCTAACCCAGTATTTTGCACGATGTATGCTGCATATAAGTTAGATAAGCAAGGTGACAATATACAGCCTTCAGTTCAGTTCAGTTCAGTTGCTCAGTCGTGTCTGACTCTTTGCGACCCCATGAATCGCAGCACGCCAGGCCTCCCTGTTCATCACCATCTCCCGGAGACCACTCAGACTCACGTCCATCGAGTCAGTGATGCCATCCAGCCATCTCATCCTCGGTTGTCCCTTTCTCCTCCTGCCCCCAATCCTTCCCAGCATCAGAGTCTTTTCCAATGAGTCAACACTTCACATGAGGTGGCTGAAGTACTGGAGTTTCAGCTTCAGCATCATTCCTTCCAAAGAAATCACTATTTGGAACCAGTCTGTTGTTCCATGTCCAGTTCTAACTGTTGCTTCCTGACCTGCATACAGATTTCTCAAGAGGCAGGTCAGGTGGTCTGGAATTCCCATCTCTTTCAGAATTTTCCACAATTTATTGTGATCCACACAGTCAAAGGCTTTAGCATAGTCAATAAAGCAGAAATGGATGTTTTTCTGGAACTCTCTTGCTTTAATGTACTTCTTTTCTTATTTTGAACCAGTCAGTTGTTCCATATCCATGGTTATATATGAATTCAGTATAATTCCTATCAAATTACCAATGGCATTTGTTATATAAAGGGAACAAAACATTTTTCAGATTTGTATGAAAACATAAAAGGCCTTGATTAGTCAAAGTAATCTTGAAAAGGAACAGAGAACAGAGTTGGAAGAATCAGGCTCCCTGACTTGAGACTATACTACAAAGCTACAGTCATTAAAACAGTATGATACTAACATCAAAACAGTTATAGATCAATGGAACAGGACTCTGTGCGACCCCGTGGACTGCAGCCTACCAGGCTCCTCCATCCATGGGATTTTCCAGGCAAAAGTACTGGAGTGGGTTGCCATTGCCTTCTCCTGGAACAGGACAGGAAGCCCAGAAATAAACCCATGCACTGTGGCTAATTAATCTATGACAAACTAGGCAAAAATATAAATGGAGCAAAGAAAACCTCTTCAGTAACTGCTGGGAAAACTGAACAGCTACATAAAGAATAAAATTAGAACGTTCTCTTACACCATATACAAAAGTAAACACAAAATGAATTAAAGACCTAAACGTAAGACTGGATACTATAAAACTTTTAGAAGAAAACATAGGCAGAACGCTCTGACATAAATTACATTAATACATTTTTAAACTTATCTGCTAGAGTAATGGGAATAAAAGCAAAAACAAACAAATGAAATATAAACTTAAAATCGCATAGCAATTTTGCATAGCAAAGGGAATCATAAATAAAATGAAAAGGCAACCTACAGAATGAAAGAAAATATTTTCAAATGATGTGACCTGACAAGGAATTGATTTCCAAAATATATAAACAACTCTACAGTTCAATATCAAAGCAATAAACAATTCAAGAAATTGTTGAACATCTCAAGGAATGGGCCGAAGATCTAAATAGACATTTCTCTAAAGAAGACATATAGAGATACATGAAAGAGATACATGAAAAAAATGCTCAATATCACTAATTATTAGAGAAATGCAAATCAGTACCACAATGAATTATCAATTCACACCAGTCATAACAGCTATTATCAAAAAGCCTACAAATAATAAATGCTGGAGAGGGTATGGAGAAAAGAGAACCTCCTATGCTGTTGATAGGAATGTGAATTGGTGCAGCCACTATGGAGAACAGTTTCTTAAAAGACTAAAAATATTACCAAACAATCTAATAATATCACCTTTTGGCATACATCCAGAGAAAAATCTATTTAGAAAAGATCATGCACCCTAGTGTTCATAGCAGTGCTATTTAGAATAGCCAGGACGTGGAAGCAACCTTGATGTCCATCAGTAGATGAGAGGGTAAAGTAGATATGATACGCACACACAGACACACACACACACACATATACATACGTATAATAGGTTATTGCTCAGTCATCAAAAAGAATGAAATAATGGCATTTGTAGCAATATGGATGGACCTAGAGATTATCATTTTAAGTGATGTAAGTCAGACAAAGGCAAATATATGATATTGCTTATTCAGTTCAGTTCAGTTCAGTCGCTCAGTCGTGTCTGACTCTTTGCAACCCCATGAATCACAGCACGCCAGGCCTCCATGTCCATCACCAACTTTGAGAGTTCACTCAGACTCACGTCTATCGAGTCAGTGATGCCATCCAGCCATCTCATCCTCGGTCGTCCCCTTCTCCTCCTGCCCTCAATCCCTCCCAGCATCAGAGTCTTTTCCAATGAGTCAACTCTTCGCATGAGGTGGCCAAAGTAGACCAGATGCCATGATCTTCGTTTTCTGAATGTTGAACTTTAAGCCAACTTTTTCACTCTCTCCTTTCACTTTCATCAAGAGGCTCTTCAGTTCTTCACTTTCTGCCATAAGGGTGGTGTCCTCTGCATATCTGAGGTTATTGATATTTCTCCCGGCAATCTTGATTCCAGCTTGTGCTTCTTCCAGCCCAGCGTTTCTCATGATGTACTCTGCATATAAGTTAAATAAGCAGGGTGACAATATACAGCCTTGACATACTCCTTTTCTTATTTGGAACCAGCCTGTTGTTTGATGTCCAGTTCTAACTGTTGCTTCCTGACCTGCATATAGGTTTCTCAAGAGGCATGTCAGGTGGTCTGGTATTCCCATCTCCTTCAGAATTTTCCACAGTTGATTGTGATCCACACAGTCAAAGGCTTTGGCATAGTCAATAAAGCAGAAATAGATGTTTTTCTGGAATGCTCTTGCTTTTATTTGTGGAATCTAAAAAAAAGACACAAATGAACTTGTTTACAAAACAGAAATAGATCCATAGATATGGAAAACAAACTTATGGTTACAAAAAGGGAAAATGGGGCAGGGAGAAATTAGGAGTTTGGGGTTAGCAGATATATACTACTGCATATAGATAGCCAACAAAGACCTACTATATAGCTCAGAAAATTATACTCAATATTTTGTAATAGCTGATAAGGGAAAAGAATCTGAAAATAAAATATGTATCTATCTGAATCACCATGCTGTACACCTGAAACTAACATGACATTGTAAATCAAGTATACTCAAAGTAAAAAAATAAAAACTATTTTATAAAACTATTTTATTTTATAAAAATAAAAACATATATATGTATATAAATGTATGTGGCATGCAGAATCTTAGTTCCCTGACAAGGGGTTGAACTTGCACCTCCGGCAGTGGAAGTGCAGAGTCTTAATCACTGGACCACCAGGGAAGTCCCTATATTTTTAAAAATAAAATTATAAGAAAGAGATGAGTCCAAGCAAGAACTGACCTGTTTTCAAGTAGAAAATGACTAAATAGAGTAGATAGAGCCCAGAATTGGGGGCATTTCTTAAATGTATCTCAGACTGCAAGAGATCAGACTGTTCTTGCTCAGAGACTCCCTGTTGGGCTTTCTCTGTCAAAAAGAAGCTAGCTCTAAGGTCATTATCCAAATAAGGTTATTGCTTTCGTGCTATGCCTTTGTTTCAGAGGGCCTTAAAAAAAACTTCATAGCTGCATGTCTATATTCATCTCTCAATATAAATTTTTTTTGTTTGTACGAGAAGGTTCCTACTAAATTTATGTTATTTGTTTTGCCTTTTTAAAAACATAATACAAAAATGTCAGAAATCTTTTCATCTCAGCACTTAGAACGTATTTTCTTTAAATCGTGGCATTTTTAATGCAGCAGTTGAATGCAGTCACACTTTGTTTAACTAGCCCATTATGGCAGACAATTTAGTTGGTTCCATTTTTTTCCTCTATTTTGTGAAAAAGCCTGCAGTGAATATCGTTGAAAAGTTGAAAAGACACTCTGGCATATTTTGCCAGTATATCCTTAGGGTAAATACTTAGCAGTGGGATGGTAAGGTTAATGAGTCTGTACATTTTAAATATTGAAATCAACTGTCAAAAGTTTTCTCCAGGAGGTGTCGATAAATTTACCCTCCAACAACATTTCAGGACAATGTATGAGAATGACTGTATTTCATGTTCAACAACTCCAAAAGGAGTTACGGGTGTTCACAGCCTCCATGGATCCATGAAGCCACCCTACCTTCCTGCCAGTCTCATGGGAGAAATACTGTATTCCATCATGTTGGTTCTCATTTCTTTACCTTTGTGTAAGGCTGAAGATCCCTGTCCATCTATACTTTTATTTATTTTTTAACTTCTTGTAAAATCCTTTGTTTATTTATCTGTTTAGCTTTTGTTATTTGAATTTATTTTCTCTACTTGTATAACTTTTTACACAAATTAAGGATATCTGTTGTTTATTTTCCTGTACTTCAAATATCTTTCCCCAGTTTGTTAATGAGTTTTAGGATTTATTTATTAATGTGTTTATTTATTTATCAAGGAGAAATTTATAAATTTGGTGTGGTTAAATTTATCAAACTTTTGCCTTATGTCTCAGTGCCTTGATATCTTTCTTGGAAAGGTCTTTTTCCACTCCAGAACCTATTGTAAATTCATTCATGCTTTATGTAGGAAATGTACAGATATATTTTATGTAAAATCTTTGATACATCTGTAATCAATTTTGTTATAAACAGTGACATATGAATCTGCCTTATTTTTCCTAATATTCTTCAATTCCCCAATACTATTTTATTTATCCCACTGACTAGATTGCATATAAATTCACTGATCAGAAATGACAACTTTATTTTGAACAAAAACACTATGCATATTTAGGTCTCTTTCTGGATTCTCTCTTCTGTTCCACTGATATCTTTTAAACAATTTTAAGCATGGGATCACTACTTAGACTTTAAAAAAAAATTATCTTTTTGATTGGTGCAATTAATATGATTAAGAGTTGGGGATGAAGACTTGACTGCCGAATGGTTGTAGCAATACTAAAGAACTTCTCAGCGTGGCCAGGATGGCTAGGGCTGAGGATTTTACCTTTGTGGTTGCTGTGTTGGGAGGGACTGGGGCCAAAGGCTTAGCCAGCATGGTTGGAGCTGCCAAGGCCAGGGCCGAGAAGACAGCCTGAATGGTCAGAAGATTGCTTACACACTTGGGAACTGCCTGAAGAGCAAATGTGTTGGGAATAATGGAATCCAAGTTTCTCATAATCTGAGAAAGACATTACAATTATGGAAAAGCAGAAGTTTGAAAAACTCTGTGTTGTTAGTTTGGAGTTGGAAATATTGGTGTGAACACATTGTTTTGAATATGTACAGGTAGAATGATATAAAAATAGATTTATATGTTATAGATGTGTATTCATATACTTCTGGCTCTATTTCCTGTAAGGAACTAAATGCAATAATATTCCGGTCACAATGACTATAATTAGTGCCCAGATCTTGGTTTCTAAATACTTTTTTTCCACTAAAAGCAATGATCCTTGGATAAATGGTTGATTCTGGGTGTGGGGGGAAAAGTACAAGATGAACCTTGAAGATTCTTTCTGTGCCAGACAGTTAAAATTGCTCAAAGAATAATAAGTGAAATGCCATAGAGACACAAGAATCAGCTTAAAACATGTTCCTCTGGTTAAATCTGGGACAAATCAAAACATAACAGTAACAAATGCAGTCCTCCCAATAAAATAGAAATCCATGAGTCCTTACTGTTATAAATAAATGCATAAATAAAGAAAAATAATTGGGGGAGAAAGGAAAACTCTGCTTTAGAGTAAGATCCCAACTAATAAATATAGCAAGAATGATGAATTATTAGTCGAAGCATTTTGTAATCACTGTAGTTTATTTAACTTCTATGCAGAGTTTATTATGCAAAAGGCTGAGTGCTAAAGAATTGATGCTTTTGAATTATGGTGCTGGAGGAGTCTCTTGAGAGTCCCTTGTACAGCAAGGAGATCAATTAGTTGTAAAGCAAATCTACCCTGATATTCATTGAAAGGACTATTGCTAAAGCTGAAGCTCCAATACTATGGCCACCTGATGTGAAGAGTCAACTCACTGGAAAAGACCCTGATGCTGGGAAAGATTGGAGGCAAAAAGAGAAGAGTGTGGTAGAGGGTAAGATGGTTAGATAGCATCACCTACTAAACAATTTTGAGTGAACTCCGGGAAATAATGAAGGATAGGGAAGCCTGGTATGCAGTAGTTCATGGGGTCTCAAAGAGCAGATACGACTTAGCGACTGAACAGTAACAACAAGAAAGTAGCTGGCTTGCTTTCTTAAAAAATGTCAAGGTCATGAAAGTTGGGAAAGTTTGAAGAACTTGAGATCAAAGAGACATGACAATTAAATATTGTATGTGATCTTGGATGAGATCCTGAACCTATAATAGGTATTATTGGGATAACTGACAAAATTTGAATGTGATCTGTGGATTAGATTAGAGTGAGCCCTTTAAAAGGTGAAACACCGAGACATTTTCCTGTTAGCCTGGAAGAAGATAAACCGCCATATGGTGAACAGGTAATGGAGGGGCCACATGGCTAAAACCCAAGGAAGACTTGGAGTCGAGGGTGACCCGCTGACAGTCAACAGCAATCTCAGCCTTACAACAGAAAGGAACTGAATTTTGCCAAAACCGAGATAAACTTGGAAGAGGCTCCAAAGCTCCACATGGGACCATAGCTGATGGACACCTTCGTTCAGTCTCATGAGACCCAGAGCAGAGAACCAAGCTATGTTGTGCCAGACTTCTAACCTACAGGAACTATGAGACTGTAAATGCAAGTTGCTTTAAGCTGCTAAATTTGTGGTAGTTTGTTATACAGCAATGGAAAACAAATACAGACGCTCAGGATGCAATTGAACTGCTGGGAAAGTTTCTTGATGAATGAGAAAACTGTCAGCCCTCTGAAACCTGGGAAAAATGCTACTAGATTACTTTGTGGTTTGAAGTTTCTGCTGAAGCTAAACTGGAAAGGAACACTTCGCATACAGATAACGCACAACATAGAAAGTTAGCAACTAGTATGTTAGAGCTGTTATCTTGGGGAGGAGGTTTTATTTTTATTAAAAAATAGTAGTTGCCGTATAAAACTCCTAGAAGAGAACATAGGCAAAACATTCTCGACATAAACTGCACCAGTGGTTCAGGTCAGTCTCTGAAGGCCATTGAAATGGAAGCAAATAGTTTAAATGGGATATAATCAAACTTACAAGCTTTTGTACAAGAAGGAAAAACATTAACAAAATGAAAAGACAACCTACAGATTGGGAGAACATTTTTGCAAATGATGTGACTGACAAGTGCTTAATTTCCAAAATATGGTAACAGCTCATAAAACTGAAAAACAACAACAACAAACCCAGTTGAAAAAATCAGCAGACCTAAATAGACATTTCTCCAAAGAAAACATAGAGATGACCAACAGGCATGTGAAAAGATGCTCAACATTGCTAATTATGAGAAATGTAAATCAAGGTGCAGTGAGGTACCACCTCACACCAGTCAGAATGGCCATCGTGAAAGTCTATAAATAAAAATGGTCAGTATTGTGAGTCGAACTGTGTGCCCACCCCACGCCACCCTCATTTCTATGCTGAAGTTCTAATCTGTAATGTGACTATATTTGGAGATTAGGTATTAAGAGCAACAACTAAGGTTCAAGGAAGTGCTGAGGGTGGAGGTGTGATCCTTAGAAGAAGAGGAAGAGACACCCCAGATCTCCCTTTCCCCAGGCACTTGTGGCGAAGAGGCCATGTGGAAGCCTGGCGAGGTGACCGTCTATAGAGCCAGGAAGAGAGCCCCTACCAAAAACTAACCCTGACAACACCTTGGTCCCAGACTTCTCGCCTCCAGTATTGTGAGAAAATAAATTTCTGTTCTTTAAGTCACTCAGTCTGTGGTGTTTTCTTAAAAGCAGCCCTCACCAACTAATACAGTAGCCGACTCATTAGTCAGTCTTATCTGAATAAAGTGGAATCAAGGTATGAGAATCCAGTTTTCAGCAGCTATATTGATAGTGGCCCAGGTTCTGAATGGAAAAGGAACTGGTTTGATTTTATTACTCACTCAAAAATGAGTCACTACCAATAGCTCAGTTTTCTGAAAAGCTGAATGCCTTTAAGTACTGAAATTTTAATCATTTCTATTTGTTTCTGTGATGGTGATTGCCACATTTCTCAACAATAACCTTATACCATTTAAAATACTGACCACCTTTACACCTTGCCATTCTATGATGAACAAAGATTTATTTCACCTCCATTAATTACAATTTCTCCACCCTTTGAAAGGGTCCTACCACTAGTCTCAGTTGCTCAAAACATATATTTAAATCTCCACTTCATTTTCTATAAACAAGAGATAGTATTTAATTTCACACTTTGGATCTTGGTAATTCCACTACCTTTTGCCTCTCTTTACCTCATTTTCACTCCCTTTCTTTTGATAGCTATTGATCTATTTTGACAATATTCAGATTAATAGCATTTATACCTTGTTCTGAAACTATGGTTAATTTCCCCATAATTTGTCTATTCTATAATTTGAAAGCCAATAGTCAGTGTTAATATTATTATGATGGTATAAATATCATCATAGAATAATAGAATGCTATATTTATCATAGAATCAAATATTGTGTTGGGCTTCTCTCTTTATTTCATGTCTCTCAGTGGATAATGATGCTAAACAGAAATATGATAAATGGTAGGTGTTGCAAGAGGGCATCAGAGGGCAGACACAATGAAACTATTCTCACAGAAAACTAGTCAATCTAATCACACTAGGACCACAGCCTTGTCTAACTCAATGAAACCAAGCCATCCCTGCGGGGCAATCCAAGACGGGTGGGTCATGGTGGAGAGGTCTGACAGAACATGGTCCACTGGAGAAGGGAATGGCAAGCCACTTCAGTATTCTTGCCTTGAGAACCCCATGAACAGTATGAACAGGCAAAATGATAGGATACCAAAAGAGGAACTCCCCAGGTCATTAGGTGCCCAATATGCTACTGGAGATCAGTGGAGCAATAAGTCCAGAAAGAATGAAGGGATGGAGCCAAAGCGAAAACAATACCCAGTTGTGCATGTGACTG
>SJYT01040047.1:0-74270 GCA_006410635.1 Cephalophus harveyi
AACATTCCAGGTTCCTATGCAATATTGCTCTTTACAGTATCAGACCTTGCTTCTATCACCAGTCACATCCACAGCTGGGAATTGTTTTTGCTTTGGCTCCATCCCTTCATTCTTTCTGTAGTTACTTCTCCACTGATCTCCAGTAGCATATTGGGCACTTACCGACCTGGGGAATTCCTCTTTCAGTATCCTATCATTTTGCTTTTTCATACCATTCATGGGGTACTCTCAATTAAACTCTTTCTCTTGGACCTACCATCTTCATTACATATATTACATAGGTTGAAAGTCACTAATTTCAACGCTGAAGCATCGACTGTAGCACAACACCAGTGTCAAGTGTAATATATAACAGGTGAGTGTTGTTAAGTCACTTCAGTCACGTCTGACTCTTTGCAACTCTATGGACTGTAAACTGCCAGGCTCCTCTGTTCATGGGATTCTCCAGGCAAGAATGCTGGACTGCATTGCCATTCCCTCCTCCAGGGGATCTTCTCTATCCAGGGATTGAACCTGTGTCTCTTATGTCTCCTGCACTGGCAGATTCTTTACCAATAGCACCACCCAGAAAGCCCAATAGAGTAGGTAACTGCTTTCCAAGCTGTAGTGTATAAAAAGTTCAAAAGGATGCAAGCCACTTATTTACACAATGGCTTTCTTGCAAAGTCACTTCTGGAAGTTAATCATCCTAAGAATTTGTACATAAATCAGAAGTACTTGTTTTGAAATCTAACAAAAAATAATAAATATTTAAAATATCCTGAACAAGTCTTCAAACACAAAAAATTATCTCCAAAATCATTGCAGATGGTGACTGCAGCCATGAAATCAGAAGAAGCTTGCTCCTTGAAAGAAAAGCTATGACCAACCTAGACAGCATATTAAAAAGCAGAGACATTACTTTGCCAACAAAGGTCTGTCTCCTCAAAGCTATGGTTTTTCCAGTGGTCATGTATGGATGTGAGAGTTGGACTATAAAGAAAGCTGAGCACCGAAGAACTGATGCTTTTGAACTATGGTGTTGGAGAAGACTCTTGAGAGTCTTTTGGACTGCAAGGAGATCAAACCAGTCATTCCTAAAGGAAATCAGTCCTGAATATTCATTGGAAGGACTGATACTGAAGTTCAACACTTTGGTCACCTGATGCAAAGAACTGACTCATTGGAAAAGACCCTGAAGCTGGGAAAGATTAAAGGCAGGAGGAGA
This sequence comes from Cephalophus harveyi, assembly GCA_006410635.1. Classification (NCBI taxonomy): domain Eukaryota; kingdom Metazoa; phylum Chordata; class Mammalia; order Artiodactyla; family Bovidae; genus Cephalophus; species Cephalophus harveyi. Next base: position 1,208 of record SJYT01040047.1, read on the forward strand.
AGGGGGCGACAGAGGATGAGATGGTTGGATGGCATCACTGATTCAAAGGACATGAGTCTGAGCAAGCTCCAGGAGTTGGTGATGGATCGGGAAACCTGGCACATGCTGCAGTCCATGGGGTCACAAAGAGTCGGACACAACTGTGCGACTGAACTGAACTGAGTAAGTCTTAAAACAGAGAAATTATCTGTAGACAAGTTTATATGCTAAGAAACCTGCTAACATATTACTCCTCAAAAATTATCAGTATATATTAAGGCTTTTCCTAGAAAAATTATAATTTCATAATGCTGAAGCAACTTCCCCCCAAATAAATGGCACTATTCCTTTACATTACTGTTATTATTACCTTTCACAGGTTCGGTTCTGTCTTTGCCTGTGAACACTGGAGGCTTTGATATTAGAACAGGAATAGTTCTGTCTTTTGGTTTTGGTGGAGGTGGCGTAATTTCAGCTTTTGGTGAAGGAGGTAGTATAGCTCCTGTTTGCTTTTCCAGATAGTTGAGAATATCTTCTTTAAGTATTCTGCCATCTTTTCCTGAGCCAATAACTTCACTCAGCTTAATCTAAAAAAAGGGACACCTTTTTAATGCTAAAAATAAAACTACCTAAAAATAAATAAATCCATCATATGGTCTCTAAGTGGAATTAAATGAGCTGAAGGTAAAGTATCTCTGACCAATAAATTAGTATAAGGAAATAACATTTTCTTTATCCTAACAGAACAGTATAAACTATAACATTTTCATCATCTCAATAGAATACTATAAACTACAGCTACACTGGCCATTTGTTATTTTTCTACATACTGTTCATTTACCCATGTAGTAACAATGTAACATCTACATTATATATAGCTACTTTTGAAAATATATTTTTAAACAACTATTTCTAAATGTCTTGCATAATTCTTATTGAGGTTTTTTTTTCCTTTTCCTGAAGACTACATAAGAAGAACTGAGCATTTAAAGAAGAGTTAAACACTGTAACAAATGCGGGCCAAGGTTTCTGACCCTGGCTACCAGTATACACACAATAACTAAAATAATCATCCAACAAAAGCTCTCTGTAACAGCTACACTCTGCTATATTTAAAATGGATAATCAACAAAGACCTAATACATAGCTCAGAGAACTCTGCTCAGTGATATGTGGAAGCCTGGATGGGAGGGAGTTTGGGGGAGAATGAATACAAGTCTATGTGTGGCTGACTCCCTTTGCTGTTCACCTATATCATTAATTGGTCATACTCCAATATAAAATAAAAAATTTAATTTAAAACTCTGTCAATTAGCTTTTTCCTGATGGTTGTTTTAGAAAGATCAGTACAAAACACTGAAATGAACTTGACTGAGGCATATTTGGAATGTGACTTCCTCAGCCCAAGTTAAGGATCAACACCTAAGTTTTATTAAGGTATTCTACAGAATAAACAACAGATGATGTAATTCCACTTTCTACTAGTCACTCATGATACTTTTTGGAAACATTTATGAATTGGCTTTATTTAATCACTTCCTATGTTTGGTTATAGAGATAAAATATTTTCACTAAATTAAATTCTGCAATTTTGCTGTCTCGCATACAGGGTCATCATTGCCATCTTTCTAAATTCCATATATATGTGTCAGTATACTGTATTGGTGTTTTTCTTTCTGGCTTACTTCACTCTGTATAATAGGTTCCAGTTTCATCCATCTCATTAGAACAGATTCAAATGAATTCTTTTTGATGGCTGAGTAATACTCCATTGTGTATATGTACCACAGCTTTCTTATCCATTCATCTGCTGATGGACATCTAAGCTGTTTAATGGTAAAATGTTTATAGCTTTCAAAGCAATACAAAAGATCATTATTTCATCTAATACCTTAACAATCTAGTATTCCATAATATCATTTCTATTTCTCTATTTCAACAAATCATCTTCATATCTGAACACATTTAATGGCTAATAAATTTTCATTAAAGGTATAGAACATAATTTTCCTAAGCATTTCCCTGATTTTGACCACATATGTGCCTTCTAGTTTCTGACTATATAAAACGCTTGGAAGAATATATCCTAGATGACCTTCCCCAGTGGTAGGATAAGTAGCTGAAGAGATATGAACATTTTAATGACTCTTGCTACATATTCCCAAAATGTAAACATTTTTTCCCACTGTAACTAAACTACTTCCCTCAAAAAGAGACAAACAAAAACCCTGCACTGTGGGGCATAGTGGAAAGAACTCAGGCTTTGGGACCAGAAAGATCTGTGCTCACATCCCCAGTTGAGCTACTTATTTGACTGTAGGCAACCCAATCAACTTCTCTTTCCTTTCTCATCTCATCAGAAAGGGATAATCCAAACCAGCTTGCAGGGTTACTGTGAGGATTAGCTGTAATGTTATGTATGGCATCTGGCTCAGAAGTGCTCAAACGATGGAGGCAACAATTGTTGAGGCAGTATTAACCATTGAGAGCACTGGTTTTAGAGTCATGGAGATTCACTTTGGAATCCCAGTCCTATTATTGTGTTAGCTATGTGACCTTGGACCAGTTATTTGACCTCTCCAAGTCTTACGAAAGTCTGTTATTTCACAGAGTTGTGAAGATTAAAAATAAGATGACATATAAATTATTAGCACAATGCCCAGGAGCCATCTTGCTTTGAAGATTAAGCATCAATGACTGGCAAGTAAGAGGGAACACAAAAGACCAGCCTCCATGACTGAAGTCAATACTATGGTGTTTTCCATCTCCCTGGGATCCAGCAGATCCTTGAGACCATATCCATGCCTGGACCATTTCCCATCCCTTCCCTGCACTGCTTCCATTCTTCTTAGTAAAGATGATCACTCTTTCAGTTAATCAATCACATGTTCCCAAACACCCGTCTCAAGCTATGCTTCTAGGGTACCTAATCTAAGACTCTAGTATTTACAAGTATTCAATAATCAGTAGCCCTGACTTTCATTAGGCTCTAAAAAAAAAAAAAAAAAAAACCCACACTTCTCACTTAATATGAATAAGTTCACAATTTTCTTCTCATTTCTCATAAGGACTAACCTTTTAGTAACTTGAGCTGTGTTTCCTTTAGTCCCAACTTGAGCCAACTCATTATGGAATATCTGGGCAATTCTTCATAGATACTCATGGAGACCTTCTATGTGATCTCACACTTAAATATTAAGTAAACTTACATTGTTTTCCATTGCAAGGCGACGAACTGCAGGAGTTGCCAGTGTTTTCTGGCCCTTTATCTCTTGGTGTGTGTGTTCATCATGGGACACAGCAGGGGTTTCAACAACATCTTCTTCTGAATCTAGAAACAAGGTAAAATATTACTGTTTAGTAGAAAATATTAAAACAAGCTTGTTCAGTCCTTAAGTTGTGTCCAACCCTTTGCAACCCCATGGACTGCAGCACGCCAGCGTGTCCTTCACTGTCTCCCTGAGTTTGCTCAAACTCATGTCCATCAAATCAGTGATGCCATTCAACATCTCATCCTCTGTTGCCCCCTTCTCCTCTTGTCCTCAATCTTTCCCAGCATCTGGGTCTTTTCCAATGAATCAGTTCTTCACTTCAGGTAGCCAAAGTATTAGAGCTTCAGCTTCAGCATCAGTCCTTCCAATGAATATTCAGGATTGATTTCCTTTAGGATTGACTGGTTGGATCTCCTTGCAGTCCAAGGGACCCTCAAGAGTCTTCTCCAACGCCACAGTTTAAAAGCATCAATTCTTGAGCACTCAGCCTTCTTTGTGGTCCATCTCTTACATCCATACATGACTACTGGAAAAACCATGGCTTTGACTAGACAGGCCTTTGTTGGCAAAGCGACATCTCTGCTTTTTAATACACTGTCTAGGTTTGTCATTTTAGTTGCTCAGTCACGCCCAACTCTTTGTGATCCCGTGGACTGCAGCCTACCAGGCTCCTCAGTCCATGAGATTTTCCAGGCAAGGTTACTGGAGTGGGTTGCCATTTCCTTCTCCAGGGGATATTCCCAACCCAGGGATTGAACCCAAGTCTCCTGCACTGCAGGCAGATTCTTTACCAACTAAGCTACAAGGGAAGCCCAGGTTTGTCATATCTTTTCTTATAAAGAGCAAGCTGTCTTTTAATTTCATGGCTGCAGTCACCACCTGCAGTGATTTTGGAGTATAGTGCTTTATAATATATAAATAAATTCCATTTAAATATATAGGCAAAACCCATGATAGACGAGCTACTTCAGAACGGAAAAACACAACTTTAAAAATAGAAAAACAAACAAGGGAACTAGAGTGAGTGAGAGGGGTGTACTAGTACCAGGTACTGTTTAATGATTATGATTATCTTCTATTCACATCACTTCTGTTAAAATTATGTAGCAGCTACAAGTTTAAAAATGAGTTTCTTTCATAAATTTTAAAACACATGTAAACATTTTCTTAATAAATTTCTCATATTCATATATATGTACACTATATATACATTTGTATTTATACATACATATGTATATATGGCATGAATTAAGAATCAAATGTGAGGTAAATTACATGAACCAAGTAAAATCTGAGAATCTTAAATGCTTTCCTAAGATAATTTAGCATTTAAATTTTTTTCTCTGCTTTGAATGCAACGAAGAATGCTGTGGAAGTTTTTATTTTCATGGCTAGTACTAATTTGGTAGTTTTGTTCTCTGTTAATACTAATTTGGTAGTTTTATTCTCTAACTCTAGAGTGGTGATATAAGAAAAATAATCTTGGGCTATTAGCATGCACTTTTGCAACCAAAAAAGGTTTTGAGAGCATTTAATTGTCAAGGTTGGATGCTAGAAAGTCAATACTGAGTACAGCAGAATCTCTGTGGGAATAAGGAAATTAGAGACAGCCTCTGAACATCAGCAGGCAACTGAGTAATCTTTGACATTCAATTCTAAGCAAATAAATTTCCACTGCTCCAACTGTGGAAAGACATTCTATTCATTCACCCCCTCACTAATCTATGAACTGGTCCAGTGGAGCTCTCAAAGTTCCCCATACGGGTAAGGAAGAGAAAAAAGAAACAAACAAAAGCTTTGTATTGAACATGAAGGGTAGCAGAAAATGTGACTGTTGGAATTCAGGACATACTGCCCCAAAATATGCCACTCTGCTGTACTGATTAGTTTGAGCTGCATGCAATTGGAAAACATCAAATGCAAGGAGAGGTTAACTCTGAACTCTCATTTACCTGAAGACATCCAAAAGGAACTCAACTGTCATAAGCTCCCTCCCCAGAAGAGAGTCTGACTTCTAGAGAAGATTGACTCTTATCACAGAAGAGACCAGAAATTCATAACACAGACAGACAAACTTTTGTCACAAACTATCTTCAGTCAGTCAGTTCAGTTGCTCAGTTGTGTCCTACTCTGCGATCCCATGGACTGCAGCACGCTGGGCTTCCCTGTCCATCACCAACTCCCGGAGTTTACTCAAACTCATGTCCATCGAGTCAGTGATGCCATCCAACCATGATCAAACTATCATACCTCCCACATATTCCACGAAAAGCCCATTTATCTTTCCTAAAAATGGTTTACTCTCCCTTAAACGGCTTCCTTCACTCCTACTCTTTTACTTTAACTCTAAAATACTGTATTGTCCTGGCAAACATCTTTAATACTATAAACTCTAAATGACACCTAACTTGTGTTGTTACCTCACAATGTACGAACAGACATGTTAGAAATGTAGTGCCAGTATTCTAGGTGCAGAATGGAACTGATATTCCATCTCTGAAAACAATTTTCAGTGTAAGAAATTGGTTTGGAACACGGGGTCAAATCATAGCTCTCCCAATTACCAGCCATGTGGCCATGGGCAACTTAAACCTTCATGTGTCTCAATGTTGCATGTGTCAACTGTGGATAATGATCTGTATGATTTAATGAGTTTATTTATATATATATATATATATATATATATATATATAGCACATAAGCACAGAGAAAGCATTCAATCAATGATAGATGTTCATGTTAAAGGGTGAATGCAATATAATGGCAGAAGCGAAGAAGTGAACTGAAGTTGCTCAGTTGTGTCCAAATCTTTGTGACCCCATGGACTGTAGCCTACCAGGTTCCTCAGTCCATGGAATTTTCCGGGTAAGAGTACTGGAGTGGGTTGCCATTTCCATCTCCAAATGGCAGAAGAGTACCAGTTTAACATAGTATTCTGCTACCTCTTCTGTCCCCCTCTCTCTTCCACATGGTGGCAAGAAGCCTCAATTAAAGCTTATTAGGTACAGAAACTTGCCAATTGTTTGACGGTCAAGCATTTTGGCAACTTAATCTTGTATACAGAGCTGCAGGAACAGAACACCTGAAACAGCTGCCAAGTAGCCTCAACATAAAACCCATGCACTTGCTTCAGAGAAAAGGCATTTAAACTCTCGGTCGGAGCCTATTTTCTTTTTTTAGCATACACTTCTTATCAAACTTGGTTACCTGTGTTCCCAGAAAGTTAGGAAGGACTATAATGGCCTGTCACAATGACAATGCTAAGAGATATGCTGAAAATAAAAAATCAGATGAAGAATTGTGTTTTTGTTTTTCCCAGAACAATGAATGTTTAATGACATATAGCTTTGCATAACTAAAAAAAAATGATTTTAGGTTATACTCAATATACTCACTTTGCTGTTGCTGCTAAGTCACGTCAGTCGTGTCCGACTCTGTGTGACCCCATAGATGGCAGCCCACCAGGCTCCCTGCCCCTGGGATTCTCCAGGCAAGAACACTGGAGTGGGTTGCCATTTCCTTCTCCAATGCATGAAAGCGAAAAGGGAAAGTGAAGTCGCTCAGTCGTGTCGGACTCTTCGCGACCCCATGGACAGCAGCCCACCAGGCTCCTTCGTCCGTGGGATTTTCTAGGCAAGGGTACTGGAGTGGGTCGCCAGTGCTTTAAGAAAGAGCAAAATATGTAGGATTTTAAAAAATAAAACTAATGAGTTCCATTAAATGAATTGTTTTGAAAAGTTTGGGTTCAAAAAGTTTTAGTTGTTTAGAGAAGTGAGGAGTAATCTTACCTTTTAAAATAGAGGTTAGAGAAAACCAAGTTAGCTATAAGGAGAACTCACAGCAATAGTCTAAAAATTGAGTTTATAGTAGATGGCACACTGAGGCATGAATCAGCTTTGATATAATCTTGATAATATTAAGTAACTAAATCATCAATTTGTAACTGTAAAGAGTATATGCTTTTTAAATATCACAGATACAAGTTGGCATAAGTGAGTCTGGTGAGGTCTCTTCAAGTAGACATCTGTCTACAGCCAAAGCACTCATAAATAGGACTTGGAGGTCACATTTTTCCTGATCAAAATTATCATGATACCCCAATCTTAAAAAGCAGGTTGAAACACCATGTTACAAAAGACAGTACCACAGAATATTATTTAAACAAGCATTATGACAGGATTTTGTGCCCAATACTACTCCTAAGATTTCTGCTCTTGATCCCTTGCACTCTAGATGTAATTATTTTCTACCTGTAAAATGTACAAAATATATCTTATACTCCTAAAAAACTTTTCATTAATTTTCTTACTCATAGTATAACTGGTTTTCTCGGCACTAAAACAGGGAATAATATAAATTCAGTATTACTATAATTTTTTTTTTTTGACTGTGCTGGGTTCTAGCTGTGGCATGTGGGATCTAGTTCCCCAAACAGGGAGTAAACTTGGGCCCCCTGCATTGGGAGCATCAAGTCTTAGCCACTGGACCACCAGGGAATACCTTACTATAAATTCTTGTTTAAGACAAGGTACATGAAATATCTAGAAAGCTTTTCCATTTCCAGAATTTAAAAAGAGGCATATATAAATTTCTTAAAAAACAATCCACTATTCTACAGGCTTGCTTATTTGATATATAGGATTATGCTTCATAGTTATTCTTACAATAAAAGATTTAATACAAAAAATATAAATATAAAAGCAAAAAGGTATACACACAAAATAAAACTAGCATGCAAGACAATTATTCAGAATGCACTATGAATAGCAAATGAAATCGTTAGCAATGATCATTTTTCTATGAGAAAAATTACCAGATAATTTTTACTCTCGCAATCTATCCAATCCCGTTAAGTTTTTACAAATAACACGATGCACATACAAAAAATATAAAATTTGTTGAGTGTTGAAATACATATATATCCATAACCATCACTGCAATCAAGACAATGGATGTATCTATCACCCCTCAGAGTTTCCTTATATTCCTTAATAATTCTTCCTTCCCAAACCTTCCTCCCTCCCTACTCTATCAGCAGGCAACCACTAATTCGTTTGCTGTCATTATACATTAGTCTGGATTGTCTAAAATTTTATTAATCTACAAAATATATAAGCAACTTATGCAGCTCAATATAAAAAAACAACTCAATCAAGAAATGGGCAGAAGACCTAAACAGATATTTCTCCAAAGACATACAGATGGCCAAACACATGTAAAGATGCTCAACATCACTCGTTATTAGAGAAAATGCAAATCAAAGCTACAATGAGATATCACCTCATACCGGTTAGAATGGCCATCATCAAAAAAATCTATAAACAATAAATGGTGGAAAGGATGTGGAGAAAAGAGAACCCTCTTGCGTTGTTGGTGGGAATGTAAATTGATATAATCATTATGGAGAACAATATGAAGGTTTCTTATTAACTAAAATTAAAACTACCATATGACCCAGAAATCCCACTACTGGGCATATACCATAATTCAAAAAGACACATGTCTCCCAGCATTCATTGCAACACTATTTACAACAGCCTGGACGTGGAAGCAGCCTAAATGTCTATCAACAGATGAATGGATAAACAAGATATGGTACATATATACAATGAAATAATATTATTCAGTCATAAAAAGGATCAAGCTTGGGTAATTCATAGTGATGTGGATGAACCTAGAGTTTGTCATATGGAGTGAATAAGTCAGAAAGAAAAATAAATACCATATGTTAATGCATATATATGGAATCTAGAAAAATGGTACTGATGAACCTATTTGCAGGGCAGGAATCTAGATGCAGATGTAGAGAACAGACTTGTGGACACAGGGGAGGAAGGAGAAGGACAGAAGAATCGAGAAGCTATCATTGATATATGTATACACCATCTTGCATAACATAGCTAGCCAGTGCGAAGCTACTATATAGAACAAGGAACTCAGCTTGGTAATCTCTGATGATGACCTAAAGGGGAAAGATGGGGGTGGAGGGATGGGAGGGAGGGGATATATGTCCACATATAGCTAATTTACTTCATGATACAGCAGAAACTAACACAACATTGTAAAGCAATTATATTCCAATTAAAAACTAAATTAATGTACATAGAATCTTATAGCATGTTCTCTTTATTTCTGGTTTCTTTGACTCAGAATAATTTTTCAAGATTCATCCATGTCATATAGGAAATTAATTTCTATAAAAAAGTTATTTAGAAAAAACATACCCCTTGCCTGAAAAAGTTTTTGATTTTATAATTTGCTATATCAAGACTTACTAAGTTGGATTTCACTGGGGATACCAAAAGAAACTTTAAAAATAAAAGCAAACAATAAAACCCCCCTCAAATACCAACTGCTCACTTGTTCATACACAGTCAGCCCTGGGAATCCACAGGCTCTGGATTCATGGATTCAACCAAATGTTGATTGAAAATATATAGAAAAAAAATTCCAGACAGTTCCAAACAGCAAATCTGAATTTGCTGAATGTCAGCAACTATTTGCATAGTATTTATACTGTATTAAGTATTACAAGTAATCTAGAGATGATTTAAAATATAGGCTATATGCAAATACTACACCATTTCATATAAGGGAGATAGGCATCTGCAGATTTTGCTATCTGTTTGTGTGTGTATGTGTCCTGAACCAATCCTTTGCAAACACCAAGAGACTACTATAATCTGCTTTTGTGGATGGCAGAGATAGATACCCAACCTGATCTATAGCACCTGATTGGTTATGCTAACTTACTGACATCCACAGTCATGTTTAGCATCTTTGCTTGTTTCAGTTTATGTCAAGAATATAATTCTTTCCTTTCAAGGTCTCAACTGAATGATTAAAAAAAAAAAACACTATATCTATTATCTTGTTGACGCGTCAAAATAATTCTGTACTTATTTCAGGTAATTAAAAAAAATTATTTGCTTATTTCTGGCTGTGCTGGGTCTTCAGTGCTACGCAGGCTTTTCTCTAGTTGCAGCAACCAGGAGCTACTCTCTAGTTGCAGGGTGTGGGTTTCTCATTGCAGTGGCTTCTCTTGTTGCTGAGCACAGGCTCAACAGTTGTGGTGTGTGAGGTTAGTTGCTCCGCAGGATGTGGGATCTTCCCAGATCAGGGATTGAACCTGTGTCTAATGCATTGGCAGGTGGATTCTTTACCACTGAGACAACAGGGAAGCCCCTATTTCAGGTAATTTTTAAAGATAAAGTCTTTCTTGTTTTTAATATTCCTAAATCATGCCTTTCAATAGAAATCTGAAATCAAGACAATAGGAAACACCCCTAGTACCCAGATTATGGTCTCTTATTCATTGCACATTAAAAGGACAAGAGCTCCTGAAGGAAGAGATGATTCCGTGTCTAGGCAGGAAAAATACAAGAGGATGCCAAAAGCAAGGGAGTTTTTGAAAATTAACAGGGTCATGTTAAAAGAACACACAGCAACCACCTTGAAATGATCACCACTATTAATAATTAGAAATCAAATAAATAATAAGAAAGCTTCAAGAAGTTTTGGAGGTAACACGTTATAGTGGAAAACATTCTGGACAAAAACTCAGGACATCTGAGTTTGAAATCTGGCTTTATGATTTCCATGGGCAAATCACCCAATGATGAACTTGTTAAACTGGATTACCTCATGAATAAGAGTAAATAAAATATTAAGCATGAAACATTTTATAAACTGTTAGTGTGCCTGTGACATTAGTTATATTATTGTACAGACTGAAGGACTAAGAGTCAGCCAACCACTATGGTTCAGACTCCTTCTAAACTTTCCAACTTCATTATACTGAAAGGTCTTCATCTCAGCACTGCCAGAGTGATTGCTGGCTTAGGTTTGCATCACAGAATTATGGTCCCCCCACCCTTCCTCCACATCAAAGCTTCCTAGATGACATAACCTTGGTATATCACACCAATGCCAAATGGAACTTCTGACGTAGAGGGTCAGCTATTTGCTACCATAGGGACAGCACATGGCTTTAATTTTCCTATAACGTTCTCATAATGAATTCCCTATTATCAGAAAACCTAATGATTATAAGTTCCATGGCTGCTGCTTCTGAATGCTAGTTTCTTTGCTTCCCACTCTCATTTTCCCTCTTTTCTACTTTTCTTTAAAAATTTGGCTTTCATAACCACCACTAATGAGAATGTGTTTTGGTTTTCATATCAGTGGCAAACAGAGCAATCCCATGTGAGATTTAATCTTTGCACATACCAATTTTTACTAGTGTCCAGTGTTCAAAGCTTGAATCTTTCATTCCCAAGAGAGTTTGTTGCTTCTTTGAACATAAGGTTTCCAGAAGGCAGGCCTCCAGATAAATAAAGTATTACTATACATGTTTTTATATATAGTAATACTGATGCTTGCTCCTTAGAAGGAAAACTATGACAAATCTAGACAGTGTATTAAAAAGCAGAGACATCACTTTGCCAACAAAGGTCTGGATAGTGAAAGCTATGGTTTTTCCAGTAGTCATGTATGGATGTGAGTTGGACCATAAAAAAGGCTGAGTGCCAAAGAATTGATGCTTTTGAATTGTGGTCCTGGAGAAGACTCTTGAGAGTCCCCTGCACTGCAAGGAGATCAAACCAGTCAATCCTAAAGGAAATCAACTCTGAATATTCACTGGAAGGACTGATGCTGAAGCTGAAACTTCCAATACTTTGGCCACCTGATGCAAAGAGCCAACTCATTGGAAAAGACCCTGATGCTGGGAAAGACTGAAGGCAAAAGGAGAAGGAGGTGGCAGAGGATAAGATGGTTAGATAGCATCACTGACTCATCGGACATGAATCTGAGGAAACTCCAGGAGATGGTGAAAGACAAGGAAGCCAGGCATGCTGCAGTCCATGGGGCTGCAAAGAGTTGGACACAACTTAGCTACTGAACAACAACAACAAATACATGTTTTTAACATGGTAACTGGTCAAAAGATAATCATGTATCACAGAAAACCCTTCTATTTTCCTTATCTCAGTTCTAAACCCTCAAATCAAATCCTGTAAGTTATTCAAAGGAAATATCACTTTCAACTGGTACCCAATGACAAAAGAACACCATTAATCAATTTGGCAAGATAGATGAACATATACATATATATACAGTACCTTTTAAAGCTTCCGTTTCTATGTCTACTAACGGCTTTCCCACATAGGCAGTATCATCTAGATTATAATACAGTTTTTTAATGACTCCATCATAACGACTAGTGATAGTAACAGAAGCTTTATCACTTTGAACTTCACAGATGCTATCAAACTGAGACACTGTATCTCCTTCTTTTACATACCTAAAAGAAAAAGTCATAAGACACTTTTACATGAACCATAGTACAGATCATCTGAAATAATAAAAATGCTACACGGAATTAGATGAATATCCATGCAGCCCCAATATGTTTCAGTATTGAGTCCCAATATGTTTCAGATGTTTCAGAACACACTACAATGGCTTTCAGAGGCTCTGTGATGCTTCTTAAAGGAGTATAAATTTTTACAAAACAATGAAATATTCATAATTTATAATCCAAAAATTTAATTACTGTATCAGGTTTTTCTGCCTCACCCAGCTCTTAGATGAAATATGAAAAATGTATTTTAAAAGTGTTATTTTCTTTTATTGTCTCAGTTCATCACATTTTAAGGGATACCTATTATTTCTAGAATTAAATTTTAAAAACTGCTGTCCTCAATATACATCTGCTATACTTTTATAAATTGTAGTTTGAGTTCTTTGTCTTTATCTCTAACATGACTAATTAATTTCAGAGTCAGCCTCTTCTGACCTGAGATCCATCACTCTTTCCTTGATCTCACAGTGCCACAGAGACACAATTGCAAGTACATTTCTGTGATTATGGTTCTCTCCTAACCTACAGAGCAATTATAATGAAAACTACAAGGAAAGAATGTTTAGGTGTCTAAATGAGATTCTTAAAAGGATCTTTAACAGTATAAAATTGTGGGAGAGAATCTATTGACTCACCTTAACTGCTAGTTCTCGAAATCTTTGAAAATTAGTTCAGTACTCGGAGGTGTTTCTGTTTTTCCAGAAAAGGAAAGAAAGAAAAGGGGTAGAAGGATGCCTAAGTAGAGGTCTTTTAAATTTTTGTTTCAAGCCTCTTTCTTTTTTACTTTTTTTTTAAACCCTTGAAACAGTACTCTTTGATTCATGTCTTTTGTTTTAATATTTTAACCTGTTCTAAAAATATAGGCAAACTCTCAGGTAATGGTGAGTCAAATGTACTTGTATTCTTGCTGAAATCATTTTTAATAAACACAGCTTAGACTACATAACGATTTTAAAACAGTTTGGAAAGAAGCTCTAAGTTCATTCATTAACAACTTCTCAAAACACATGGTCATATCAACCTAGCATCTTTTAGAGACTAATTTATCTTTTTTTAGCTGAAGTGAAGCATGGGCAGTGAAAAAAAAAATTTTTAAAGAGGAAAAAACAAACCTTAATAAATTACACTGAATAAAATGCCCTGATGTATGATGAACTGTACCACCAGTATATTGGCAACATAAACTAGATTTACCTTAAAGCTTAAAATACATATATTTTATGTTATAAAGAAAGGTGCTTCAATTTAAATAGATTCCTATTTATCTGTACTCAAATTACTTTTATACTTACTTAAAAAAATTTCAGAATAACTTACCATTCTTTAACAGTTACTTCTCTAATCCCTTCTCCAATGTCTGAGAGTTTGAACTGAACAATCTGTCCCTGAAGAGCTTCAAAAACAAATAAGAAACGATGATCATTAAATACACAATGTATTGCTAATAGACAGATGCTTTAACATCTAAAATTAGAAAATATTGTCAAGCAGAGGTAGAAACTATTCTATTTCATAGATTCAAAACAGCATTTTATAATGTTTAAAAGCATAACCATCATTCATAACCATCAAAGATTTGTATAAATTACTCAGTGACAAAGACCTGTTGATACTGCCACAGAACTATCATTTTCCAATTTCCAAAATAATGTTTTACAAGAGTATAGAAGGCCCTTCCAACAAATGAGATTTTGCACTAATAGAAATGAATAAAAAATAGAACTGGATATTGTACAAAGGGGGATTCAGCTACATCTCCTTGCTTTATGTTATGAAATGATAATAAACATTAATGACCTGCTCTTAAAATCTCCTGTCTTCATATAACTCTTCTCACTCCCAGTGCCTAAAGATCAGGCAGATCCATATTAGAAGACTTGGAAAATTCTTTATCTGCCCAAATAATGTTCTGTCAGCTTATTAAATTTTAGTTTTCTATGTCATCTTTCCATTTTTTTAAGAACTCCTTTTTGAAGTTCTACATCCTTTTTATAACACATAGCTTTTCTAAATTAACGAATAGCTCTGAAGTGACTGAAGAATGCTCCTCTCCCTTTTTCTTTGTTCAGCCGCTCAATCATGTCCAACTCTTTGGGACCCCATGGACTGCAGCATGCCAGGCTTCCCTATCCTTCACTATCTTCTGGAATTTGCTCAAACTCATGTCTATTGAGTTGGTGATGCCATCAAACCATCTCGTCCTCTTCTCCTCCTGCCCTCAATCTTTCCCAGCATCAGGGTCCTTTCCAAGGATTAGAATACTATTAAACAAAATTGCTTATAAAACACATGTTAAGGTAGGAAACTTTTCTTTAAGAAATATGAGATTAGTACTTAAGAAATACAAAATATATTTTGATAGGAACGGCCTTTTGTTTCCACTCCAGTAAGTTGTGTTCTCACAGCCTGTTGCTACATGGTATAAAGGCGAACCCTTTTGAAAAACAGTTTTGGCACTAAGTATCAAAAACCTTAAAAAAAACAAACAAACAAACTCTGTATCTTTGATTCCATGAGTAATTTTGCTTTTAAGATTCTTTTCCCCTGAAGAAATAGAGAGGTACACAAAGATTTCTGCCCAGGAATAGTTATCATGGAGTTACAATAAAGAACTGGAAACTAACTGAGGTAGCCAAAAAAGTAATTGACAAGTAATTGTATCATGGCACCTCTACAAAAAGCAATATTATGTAAGGAACAGCTTGTGCAAGGGCATGGAAACACGATAACGTACAGCATGGTCAGGGAATGACAAACACTTCTGTACAGCTGATGATAGGATATGTGGCAAGAAATCAACCCAGGCTTAAGACTTTGTGTGCCATGAGGAGGTGAGGTGTTTGGAATTTATCCTAGAGGTAATCAGGAAAGTGAAAACGCAAGTTGCTCAGTCGTGTCTGACTCTTTGCGATCCCATGGACTATACAGTCCATGGAATTCTCCAGGCCACAATACTCGAGCAAGAAATCAACCCAGGCTTAAGACTTTGTGTGCCATGAGGAGGTGAGGTGTTTGGAATTTATCCTAGAGGTAATCAGGAAAGTGAAAACGCAAGTTGCTCAGTCGTGTCCGACTCTTTGCGATCCCATGGACTATACAGTCCATGGAATTCTCCAGGCCACAATACTCGAGTAGGTAGCCTTTCCCTTCTTCAGGGGATCTTTCCAACCCAGGGATTGAACCCAGGTCTCCTGCATTGCAGGCAGATTCCTTACCAGCTAAGCCACAAGCGAAGCCCAAGAATACTGGAGTGGGTAGCCTATCCCTTCTCCAAAGGATCTTCCCAACCCAGGAATCGAACCAGGGTCTCCTGAGCTGCAGGCAGATTCTTTACCAACTGAGCTATCAGGAAAGCCTAGGTAATCAGGAATCAGCAATAAATAAATATGGTCTTAAATTCTTTTGAAGTTGTTCCCAAAAATGGTAGAGTTTACTTTATAGTGACTATAGTGAAGTCGCTCAGTCGTGTCCGACTCTTTGTGACCCCATGGACTGTAGCCTACCAGGCTCCTCTGTCCATAGGATTTTCCAGGCCATAGTCCTGGAGTGGATTGCCATTTCCTTCTCCAGGGAATCTTCCCAACCCAGGGATCGAACCTGGGTCTCCCGCATTGTAGACTGACGCTTTACCATCTGAGCCACCAGGGAAGTAGTGGTAAAGTTTACTTTACCACTACTTAAATCTATGTTGGCCCATGACTTGTTCTGACCAATAGAATACAGCAGAAGCAACCCTGGGATTTCTTTGGAAGGAATGATGCTAAAGCTGAAACTCCAGTACTTTGGCCACCTCATGCAAAGAGTTGACTCATTGGAAAAGACTCTGATGCTGGGAGGGATTGGGGGCAGGAGGAGAAGGGGACGACCGAGGATGAGATGGCTGGATGGCATCACTGACTCAATGAACGCGAGTCTGAGTGAACTCCGGGAGTTGGTGATGGACAGGGAGGCCTGGCAAGCTGCGATTCAAGGGGTGGCAAAGAGTTGGACACGACTGAGCGACTGAACTGAACTGAACTGAAAGTGTGAGTTCTGAAATTACAAGCCTCCCTATGATCTCTCAGACTCCCCCTTCTTCCTCCTGGAATTTGTCTTGAAATCCCCAGATACGGAAGCTGTTCTAGGTTAATGGAGGATGAGAGATGCTAAGTGGAGAAGAAAAAAAGAGATGCCCCAGCCAAAACACAGCACCAATTGTCAGACATATGAACAAGACCATCTTGGACCTTCTAACCCAGAAGACCCTGTAGCTGAATCGAGTCACACTAGTGAACCCAGGTGAAACCAACAGAGGAACGGCGCACCCAACCGACCCCCAAAGTGCTAAGGAACAACAAACCATTGTTCCCCTAGGCCACTAAGTTGTGGGGAAGGTTATTATTTAGCAATAATTAGCTGATAGGGAGTCCCATCTACAATTTCACATCTGTAACTTTGTTATCTATAATTTCAGAGAAAAATATCTCTGGCAGGGGTGTGATAGAAAAGGTTGGGAAGGAGTGCAGAGAAAACAGGAGGTTATTGTAGATAAGAAATTGAAGTATAGAATTTAACATATTTATATATTTTCAAAGCTGTCTGAAAAGGAGAAGACAGGTTTAAAAAATACATAAGATAGAATATTACTAGATCTTGGTAGTCAGCTCGATATGAGACAAGAATCAGGATGGCTCCAGGTTTCCAGCTTAACTGTTTACTGAGTTAGGGAATAATAGGAAGAGGATATATCCTAAGTATGTACAGCAATGCCCTTGGCACATAGTAGATATCAATCAGTTATCTGTGTTGAATGGCTATACTCTCACAACAATACAAAATTGTATAATACTATGATCACTCTGTTTCCAGATGATTAAACAGACAAAATAAGTAACTTGCTTATGGTCACACAGCTAGCACCTGGTAGACCAAAGAATCCAAAGCCTCGGTCCCTTCACTGTTCACCCAAAACTATCACAACATTGTTAATTGGCTATATTCCCCAATACAAAATGTTTTTGGTGTTAAAAATAAATCAAGTTAAAAATAAATAAATAAATAAACCCAAAGCTTGTGTTTACAGACTAGAGCAAGAAGTTGGGAGTTTCTGCTTGAATTACCTTTATTTTCTCTGAGAAAAGATCAACTTTTAAAAATAGAAATCTTTTTCTTAATGGTGAAGAAATGGTTTACATATTTTCGGGTGTTGTGGATGATGACATACACAAGGAATAGGAGGACTAATTTATCTCAAGGGTTAGATTCAGCTGAAATCCCCCTTTTCCCCCCCATCACCAGCACAGACTAAGGCACCAAGGTTCTGTCAAAAGCTTAATGATGGAACAAAGGTCTAGGGTCACCAGGGTTCTAAATAGAACCCTGAATAGAATGGCAGAAAAAAAATGTTGTTTTTTTCCCCCATTTTGACATATCTAATACTTAAAGTCTCAAGTTCTTGGCAAGAGTAGAAAAAGTTGAAGAAAGGTAATTAAGTGGTGGAAGCCAAAGAACTTTCTCTTGACGAGCACCTCACATTGCTTTCATCACGCTATCTTAACGTGACAGATTGAGTGCCTCATAGCACAAAAATAATAATACAGTGAGTAGAAGGATACAGTCCACTAAATCAACAACTTAAGTCATATCAATGCTGAGTAGAAGGATACAGTCCACTAAATCAACAGCTTAAGTCATATCAATGCTGACTACTGCATTTAGGTTAAGTCTTATGATAAAGAACAGAGGACCCAAGAGAACACTTAGATGTTAAACAGAGAGAACAAATTCATAGTATTATAGAGGCCCAGCATTAAGGGAAAGTACGTGAAAGGGGAATGGGAGGTGGGGGTGCAAAAAAACAAGAGAAAAGAAAATGAGAATTGGACAGATGTGTGGAGAGCAAGGAGGGCCAGGTTAAAAGTAAAAGGTCAACTCTTATACTGTGATAAGTCTTCAATTACTGAATAAATATACAAAACATTATTTTGTATAGGCTATTTTGAGATCATACTTACCAGCAGTTGTTTTTAGCCACTGATGTGGATGACTGTACTTGAATGGAGGATAACCAAAGAAACACACATATTTTGGCTTCAAAACATGAACATTACCATATGTTTGAAAGTAGCGGACACAAATCTAGAGATGAGAAAACAAAAAATTAAGAACTTAAAAAAAAAAAGAGCTTTTAGAAATTATCTTAATGGCTTGTCTCTAAATATAAACTGAATTTGAAGTTTATTCTAAAAGTAGAACAATCATTATCACAATGCAAACAATATGAAATAATCTAGGCCGAAATCAGAACACTTGGCATCAGTGATGAGTTTAGAAGTATTTCTGGTCAAGAAACCAAAGGAATTAAAACCCTAGCAGGCGGAATATGTTCTTGCTCGTCTGCTTAGTAAAATTATATCCTTAGAGTCTGATTTGCCCATATGCTTATTATCCTTGACTAAAATTCCCTATGAAAGTAAAAAAATTTTAAGTGTATTCTATATAAACACATCAGTGTAAGTATATTCGAGTCATTAAAGACTTCCTGAAATAAAAAGTGACTGCTACTATTTACAACAGCCAAGACATGGAAGCAACCTAAATGTCTATCAACAGGTCGATGGATAAAGATGTGGTCCATATATGTAATGGAATATTACTCAGCCATTAAAAAGAAGGAAATAATGCCATCTGCAGCAACATGGGTGGACCTACAGGCTGTCATAATGAGTGAAGTCCGTCAGGCAGAGAAGGACAAATATTGTATGATACCACTTATCTGCAGAATCTAAAAAAAAAAAAAAAGATACAAATGTACCTATTTACAGAACAGAAACAGATTCCCAGACTTAGAAAATGAACTTATGGTTAACAGGCGGAGGGGTCAGTGTGGGGATAGGGACAGATGGGGTCTGGGATTCACATGTACACACTGCTAAATTTAAAATTAATAACCAACAAGGACCTATGGTATAGCATAGAAGACTCTGCTCAATATTAATGTAACAACCTAAATGGGAAAAGCATTTGAAAAATATATAACTGATTCACTTTGCCGTACACCTGAAACTAACACAACATTGTTAATCAACTATACTCCAACATAAAATAAAAAAGTTAAAAGTGACTGCTAGCATTTAAATACACTGAAAAACACATGTGGTATTGTACCCAAAGGTTTTCTTATTGTAATTCATAGATTAAATTTAACTATTTTATATAAAATCTTAGTATAATACAATGTTACAGAAAAAAAAATTAAAGTAGGGTTGAATGTATTTCATTTGATAAATCATATATATATTTGATATATATAATCTAAGTGGGTAAAAGGTACAACTGTTTTTTTTAAAGTTAAAATTTCAATGATATGAAATGTTATGGCAACACACTATTCCAAGAATATTCCAGTATTCTTGCCCAGGAAATCCCTGATTAGCTACATCACACTTTTTAAAATTTTATACAATTTAAAAATATTATGGTCTGTTTAAAATTATTACAAAGTTTTGGCTATATTCCCCATTTTGTACAATACATCCTTGAACCCATCTTATATCTTCCATACCCCTACCCTACATTGCCCTCCCTCCCACTGGAAACCACTAGCTTGCTCTCTGTATCTTCAAGTCTGCTTCTTTTTTTGTCCTATTCACTAGTTTATTGTATTTTTTAGATTCTACACATCAGTTAGCTCAGTAGCTCAGTTGTGTCCAACTCTTTGCGACCCCATGAACTGCAGCACGCCAGGCTTCCCTGTCCATCACCAACTCCTGGAGTTCACTCAAACTCATGTCCATCGAGTCGGTGATGCCATCCAGCCATCTCATCCTCTGTTGTCCCCTTCTCCTCCTGCCCCCAATCCCTCCCAGCATCAGAGTCTTTTCCAATGAGTCAACTCTTCGCATGAGGTGGCCAAAATACTGGAGTTTCAGCTTCAACATCAGTCCTTCCAAAGAAATCCCAGGGCTGATCTCCTTTAGAATGGACTGGTTGGATCTCCTGCATCCAAGGGACTCTCAAGAGTCTTCTCCAACACCACAGTTCAAAAGCATCAATTCTTCATCACTCAGTTTTCTTCACAGTCCAACTCTCACATCCATACATGACCACTGGAAAAATCATAGCCTTGACTAGATGGACCTTTGTTGGCAAAGTAATGTCTCTGCTTTTTAATATGCTGTCTAGGTTGGTTATAACTTTCCTTCCAAGGAGTAAGCGTCTTTTAATTTCATGGCTGCAATCACCATCTGCAGTGATTTTGGAGCCCAAAAAATATACATAAAATCTACACGTAAGCAATATCATATAGTACCTTTTTTTCTCTGACTTATTTCACTTAGCATAATGCTTTTCAAGTCCATCCATGATGTTGCAAATGGCAAAATTTTCATTCTTTTCTATAGCTGAGTGGTATCTCATGTCTTCTTGAACCATTCATCTGTGGACAGACACTTAGATTGCTTCCATATCTTAGAAATTATAAACAATGTTGCTATGAACATTACAGTATATGTACCTTTTCAAATTAGTGTTTTGTTTTTTCAGATATGTACCCAGGAATGGCACTGCTGGGTAATATGGTAGTTCTATTTTTAGTTTTTTGACAAACTTGCCTACTGTTTTCCACAGTGGCTACACCAATTTACATTTGCAGCAACAGTGTATGAGGGTTCCCTTTTCTCCACATCCTTGTCAACATTTGTTTTTTGTGTTCTTTTTGATGATAGCCATTTTGACAGGTGTGAGGTGATATGATAACCCAATGTGGTTTTATTTTGCATTTCCCTGATGGTTAGCAATGTTGAGCATCTTTTCATGTGCCTGTTCACCATCTGCATTTCTTCTTTGGAAATATGTCTGTTCAATTTTGCCCATTTTTTAATGCTGAGTTATATGATATGGCTTGATCAAATTTATCAAAGGCAGTAATGGAAGGATCTCAAGGACCAAACTGTTGATGACTGGAAATGTCAGTTCAAGGAGTTTGAACTCATACGTTATGGGTTATCGTGAGTATGTATGTGTATATGTGTTTATTAGATTATAACAGTAAAGCCTGTAGGGCCTTCTCTGTTGGGTCAGTGGGACAGAATCTACCTGCCAGTGCGGTAAATGTCGGTTTGATCCCTGGGCTGGAAAGATCCTCTGAAGAAGGAAATGGCAACCCACTCCAGTATTCTTGTGTGGGAAATCCCATGGACAGAGGAGCCTGAGCCATAGTCCATGGGGTTGTAAAAGACTAAACAATACTAACAACAATGCCTGAAGAGAAAGGACAAAGTTAAGAAACTACTATTGTATTTGAGTCATGAAATCACAGGCTTTTGGCTGAGATGATGACTGGACAGAGAAAGAAAGCAACACAAATGCAAAATGATTACTAGCAATTGGATATCTATAAACACAGTAGTGAAGCTGCTGACTAAAAGGATAAAAAAGAAGGGAGAAGGAGAAAAAAATTTTCAAGTAGGAAAGACTTTTTTTCTACAAACAACACAGCAAAAAATAAAAAGTAATGAAAAGAGGATTTAGCAGACTCTCATAATAAGGAAATAAATTAGTAATAATTCATCAGGCAGTCGTTGAGCACACTGTAAAGACAGGATTATTCTGCACTCATGAATTCAAAGCTAAATAAGAAATAGAATAGTCTCTGAATTCAAATTGTTTACACTTTACTGCAGGAAGACAGACAAAATAGATAAATTCAGGATGATAGGGTAAGTAATCAAGAGTCAAATGCATGATGCCACAGGAAAGTATAAACATAATAAGGCTTTCTTAATAACTTACTGTAAGTGATAAGATCTCTTGCTGTTTATAATTTTTTTAATAACACATGGAAAAAAACAGACTTTTTTACTAAGCAGTTCAACAAAGGTTCATTGAGTACCTACTATGTGCCAAGCACTTAGAATCAGAGAACAAAATTGCTGTGATTCCCTTAAGGAATGTGTAGCCCATACTGTGAAAGATAAAAACAGGACTACTGGTGATTACAACAGTGTCATAATGGGAGAAGGAAAGTAGTGTTAAGAAAACACAAAGGAGAAAACTTACCTGGAGAAAGTGAAGTAAGACCTAAGGGATGAGTAGGAGTCAGCCAAGGGATAAAATATGTTGCAGAGAAGGCTATAGGGAAGTAAGGCAAGAGTCTTTGGAACAAAGGAAATATATGTGCAAAGGTCTAGAGGATAGAGAAGAAGGGAGAACAGTGTGCTTAATTAACTGAAATTGTTCAATATTCTTCTAGCATAGCTTAGTGTGAGCTAAGGGTGACGTTTCAAGATTGGGTTTTAGGTGGGTTTTAGTAAGGAATGAAGCCTGGAGAGATTGGAAAGATTCAGATCATAAATAGCTTCACAGTCATTTGAATTCTGAATATTTTGCTGAGAGCACTTTTAAGCAAAGAAATGACTCAAATTTATGTCCTACTTTTTAAAATGACTCTGGCCACGCTATGGAGAATAGGTTGGAGAAGTACAACATTAGAGCCAGAAAGTCCAACTGAGGAAGGTCCAGGATATCTGCAGCTGGTGACAGGGTGTAGAACAATGACTACATTTTTGAGAGACTTCTAGGCGAGAAGAAACAGGTTTGAGAGTTTANAAATGCTATCTAGGTTGGAAATAACCCTTCTTCCAAGGAGTAAGCGTCTTCTAATTTCATGGCTGCAGTCACCATCTGCAGTGATTTTGGAGCCTAAAAAAATAAAGTCTGGCACTGTTTCCACTGTTTCCCCACCTATTTCCCATGAAGTGATGGGACCAGATGCCATGATCTTCGTTTTCTGAATGTTGAGCTTTAAGCCAACTTTTTCGCTCTCCTCTAAACTCTCTCTAGCAGTGGCTAAGTTACATCACTAACCAATGAATCTGGCTGGTACTACCCCTTCCTCCTTCCTGCCCTGAATACAAAGTTGTAGAGCCCTGATAATGATGAGCCACTTAATCAATCCCAGCTGCCATCTAACTTTCATATGCTTTGTATACACAGATAATTTCCCATTTACTGGTTGGGTTTATTACCTACAGATGAAAAATACCTAAAATACATGAAATTTGGAGATTTTCAGGGCAGTAAGATATATGGGTCTGCAGTAGAGCTGGCTGGAAGACTGGGGAATCATCAGTATATAAATGGCAACTAAAATTCAAAGTGGATGAGGTAACCCAGGAAGTGCAAGAAGTACACAGATGGCCAAGGTCACAATCCTGAGAAACACCAGTGATTAAAAGTTGATCAGGGAAAGCAGAGAAGATTGGGATGAAGTGTTCAGAGATGTAGGAAGAATACTGGGAAGCTGGTGTCACAGAAGCCAAGGATGAAGAACTTTCAAAAGAATATCTAGTGAGGTGCTGCAGAGAACTTATTTCTCCTGGTTACCTCCTTTTTGTGTCTGTGCTCAGTCACATCCAGCCCTTTGCAACGACATGGACTGGAGCCTGCCAGGCTCCTCTGTCCATGGGATTCTCCAGGCAAGAGTACTGGAGTGGGTTGCCATTTCCTCCTCCAGGGGATTTTCACCACCCAGGGATGGAACCTTCAAAGTCTCTTGCATTGGCAGGAGGATTTTTTTTAAACACTGTGCCAACTGGGAATCCTTATCTCCTAATTAGTTGCCGCAAATCTCAAATTATATACTATCCATTGGGAAACTCGTTGACCCCCCAAGACCCCTTCTATGTGTTCCTGTAGTTCTATGTACTTGCGCCATCTTTTCACGCAGTGCTGCAACTGTCTAATGTCTCTCTCTCCTCTACGTCCCACCACAAAGCTGTAATTAAACTCTGAGAGGGCAGAGATAAGTGTCTTTCTTATACATATTTCCATCCCCAATTCCTGGTACCTGGTATAGAGCAGGCTTTTGAAAGGTTTTAGTAAGATCAGGGATCAAACGCTGTAGGAAAATCCGGAACAGGGAGGGGACCCAAGAAGAAAAAAAAAAACACCCCAAAACTCTATGCAAATAGGATGAAACACTACGATCACTGGGATGTTAACTGTTTGGTGCTAAAAGGCTGCATGAAAGGGGAGAAATGATGGGGAAATGGTGGTGGGTCGTAGCTCTGGTGACTTAAAAGGTTGGAAAGANAAAAAAAAAAACACCCCAAAACTCTATGCAAATAGGATGAAACACTACGATCACTGGGATGTTAACTGTTTGGTGCTAAAAGGCTGCATGAAAGGGGAGAAATGATGGGGAAATGGTGGTGGGTCGTAGCTCTGGTGACTTAAAAGGTTGGAAAGATACTGGTGCAAACGTGGGAGACAAGTCTAAGTCCAAAGAAGGAAACGAGCCTCCCAGATGCTCGGAGGCAAGGGCCTGTGGTGTTACGCTTTTCTTACCCAGTCTCTTCCTCTAGATCGTAAATTCCTCGAGGAGAGGGGTCAGTTCTGAAACAAAGTGGTGCTCAATAAATGTTTGACGAATATAGTATATTTCAGTATCCCCAGTGCCAAACACAATGCCCGGTACCCAGATGGTGCTCAACGAAAAGCTGTTGGGCTTTGAAAGACCAGCTGGGCTTTGGAGTGCAGATGAAGCGGGAGGGAGAACGAGTCACGATAGATGGGCGCCTTGGTATAGATCGAGAGAGTGGGTTTCCAGACAGGTTGTTCGCCACCGTCGCTGCCCTTCGTTTTGCATACACCCCTGCACCTCTCCATCACGCGAGGCCGGTACGCGAGGCACTCGGAGGAAAAACCAAATCATCTCTCCCAGGCAACTCCAAATAAACCACTCCGTCCCGACCCCAGATGGGCCCAACCTGCTTACCAGCTGCCCCGCAGTCCGGCTCCCGGTCCTCAGCACACGCGCTGCAGCCATCTTACTCCGGAAATGACAACTGCTCTGAGGTTGGAAGAGTTGCCTCCGCGGGGGACAGACTGGAGGCGGGGAGGCGCGCCCCCACCTGACAGCCAATCAGGGAGCGGGGCGAGGCTGAGCTCACCCCCAGGGGTGGGTGGAGGGCCCTGCTGAGGGGGAGGGGAGCGAAGCCGGGAGCGGGCCATCCCAAATTTAATTTCAGGGACAAAGTTGGGTGGGGCACTGCTGTGCAAGTACTTATGCGCCAACAACGATCATCTTTTCAGCCCAAGTAATGGAGGAGATAGAGTGTGTTAAGGAAACATAAAGGAAAGGCAGGCAGTACCTGGAGAAATTTAGGTTTAACTAAGGTCGGAAGAGTTAAGTAGGAAACAAACAAAGCTTCCTTCAACTCGTATTGTAACCGCTTAATTACAGAAAACCGGACATTTCTGTACTTGCAAGACTCTGTAGAAGGAAGTGTTAGTCGCTCAGTCGTGCCCGACTCTTTGCGATCCCATGGACTGCAGCCCACCAGGCTCCTCTATCTATGGGATTTTCCAGGCAAGGACGCTGGAGTAGTTTGCCATTTCCGTTTCCAGGGGATCTTCCCGACCCAGGTTAGAATACAGGTCTCCTGCACTGCGGGCAGGCTCTTTACTGACTGAGCTACAGGGGAAGCTAGTTGAATCAAGTCTATACTAGAATGCTTCCTAATAACTGACATTTTTCTTACTGGCATTGTGCTCTTGGTTACCGAAAGTGGCTTTTTTTTTTTAATAGAAAATGAGCAAGGTTATTATATCGAAGATAAACGTCATCAACATTATCTTTCCTTCTTAGGGAATTTGTCAGATATAGCTGCCTAGCATATGCAATATATGTCACAGGCATACTACCTTGAATTATTTGCCTCTGGTAGAAATGTCGAATTGAGCTCAGTGGAAACAGTAAAGACAAGATCAGAGCTTTAATGGTCAATCCTCTTCACAGCAACTAGGAAATCAGTTTCTAGAAATATCCAGGATGATATTTGTCTTTTCTCCCTCTTACATGGGAAAGAAAGTCTGTACAGATGTTTACAGCATTACAGAGAAAAAAGCAGCCAAGAAAAAAACACAACAAAGACAAAATCATAAATCTCAACACTGAAGATTAGTGGCTGTAAAACAAAATCTCAGGTACTTCACAAATTCACTGTCTATATTACTCAACCTCACACTTTCAATTTTGCCTTATGTGCCTTTCAGCATAGTTCTTACACACACACAACTGTAAGCAGTAAATCTAAATCATTACCTTTATTAGAAAATCTGGGATAGTCAAAAAACTTTGATTTTTTCTTTTAGCTTTTCCCCTAATAAAACTAAAGAGCCTCTTGATGAAGATGAAAGAGAAGGGTGAAAACGTTGGCTTAAAACTCAATATTCAGAAAACTAAGATCATGGCATCTGGTCCCATCACTTCATGGCAAATATATGGGGAAACAATGGAAACAGTTGAGAGACTTTATTCTTCAGTTCAGTTCAGTCGCTCGGTCGTGTGCAACTCTTTAGAACCCCAAGGACTACAGCACCCCAGGCTTCCCTGTCCATCACCAACTCCCGGAGCTTACTCAAACTCATGTCCATTGAGTCGGTGATGCCATCCAACCATACTTCCTGTAAGGTGGCCAAAATACTGGAGTTTCAGCTTCATCATCAGTCCTTCCAATGAATATTCAGGACTTATTTCCCTTAGGATTGACTGGTTGGACCTCCTTGCAGTCCAAGGGACTCTCAAGAGTCTTCTCCAACACCACAGTTCAAAAGCATCAGTTCTTCGGCACTCAGCTTTCTTTATGGTCTAGCTCTCACATCCATATATGACTACTGGAAAAACCATAACTTTGACTAGACGGACCTTTGTTGGCAAAATAATGTCTCTGCTTTTAAAAATGCTGTCTAGGTTGGTCATAACTTTTCTTCCAGGGACCAAGTGACTTTATTTTGGGGGGTCCAAAATCACTGTTGACTTCACTTTCACTTTTCACTTTCATGCACTGGAGAAGGAAATGGCAACCCACTCCAGTGTTCTTGCCTGGAGAATCCCAGGGATGGGGGAGCCTGATGGGCTGCCGTCTATGGGGTTGCACAGAGTCGGACATGACTGAAGCGACTTAGCAGCAGCAGCAGCAGCAGCAAAATCACTGCAGATGGTGACTGCAGCCATGACATTAAAAGACACTTGCTCCTTGGAAGAAAAGTTATGATCAACCTAGACAGCATATTAAAAAGCAGAGACATTCCTTTGCCAACAAAGGTCCATCTAGTCAAAGCTATGACTTTTCCAATAGTCATGTATGGCTGTGAGGGTTGGACCATAAAGAAAGCTGAGTGCCAAAGAATTGATGCTTTTGAACTGTGATGTTGGAGAAGACTCTTGAGTGTATCCCTTGGACTGTAAGGAAGTCCAGCCAGTCCATCCTAAAGGAAATCAGTCCTGAATATTCATTGGAAGGACTGATGCTGAAGCTGAAGCTCCAATACTCTGGCTTCCTGATGTGAAGAACTGACTCATTGGAAAAGACCCTGATGATGGGAAAGATTGAAGGCAGGAGGAGAAGGGGATGACAGAGGATGAGATGGTTGGATGGCATCACCAACTCAATGGACATAAGTTTGAGCAAGCTTCAGGAGTTGGTGATGGACAGAGAAGCCTGGTGTGCTGCAGTCCATGGGATTGCAAAGAGTTAGACACGACTGAGCGACTGCACTGGACTGTCTAACAAAACATTTTATAGACATTAATAATATGTTTCATAATACTCCATGCATGTGTTTATATAAAAAGATTAAGTAGCTGTGTCTTTGAACTGAATTATTTTTCTTTTCTAGAGTCCCTATACTGCCTTTTCCCTCTAACTGTCCCTTTATAGAAACTTAGGGTTTTGAGAGGACAAGTACCCTTCACCTTCAGTCTTTTTAAGTTATTCTTGCCCTTTTGTACTTCCATAGAAACTTTAGAATTGGCTTGTCAGGCTCTTTTAAAAAGTCCTGGTGGGCATTTGATGGAATTTTATTGAAACTATATTTTCAATAGTATAGCTAAAGATTCTTCAGGGTTTTATTTGTAGGTAATCATATCATCTGAGAATAATGATGGTGCTGTTTTTGTCTGTTCAATCTTGTGTCTTTCATTTCTTTCTTGTGGAATCTGGCTAGACTCCCATCATCTGTTGAAATTATGGTTTAACAAGCCATAATTGTGGACATTCTTATCTTGTTTTAA
This sequence comes from Cephalophus harveyi, assembly GCA_006410635.1. Taxonomy (NCBI): domain Eukaryota; kingdom Metazoa; phylum Chordata; class Mammalia; order Artiodactyla; family Bovidae; genus Cephalophus; species Cephalophus harveyi. The sequence continues at coordinate 29,880 of SJYT01040047.1, forward strand.
CTTGAATTCTTATCTTGTCTTAACTTGTTTTAACTTGCTTTAACTTTAACTTTATCTTACGTTTTACTATTATTTACTGTTATTAAGAAAGAAATTTTCTGTAGGGTTTTCCAGATGTCCTTAATCAGGTTAAGGGAGTTTACATTCATTTCTAGTTTTGTTTGATTTTGTTTTATCATAAATAGGTCTTGATTTTTTTCAAATGCTTTTTCTTCATCTATTAACGTGATCTTAGGTTTTTGATATATTATCATAACATTTTTCTAATGGTAGAATAATAATCAATCTCAATTTGGTCATAATATACAGTATTTTATAAACATTGTTGGATTTATTTGTTAGTATTTTGATTGATCAGGATGCATCTAAATTTATAAATAAAATTGACTTATACTTTTTCTTCTTGCTGTCATCTTTGTCTGGTTTTGGTACCAGAGATTGGGTAAAGTATATGCCTTCCCAGAGCTTTCTCTGTTACAACAATTATAGAACATTGGGATTAGGAGACAATGATGTTCACATCAAACCACAGAGGTTCATATCCCAGTATTCCTTAACAACTGTGTAGCCAGCCTTGCAGCAAATTATTTAACACATGCAGCTGTAAATCAGAGTAAAAACTGTAAATATTTTAGCAGGTTGTACATGCATGCAGCGGCCAAGTGCTCAATTAATGTTGGCTGTTATCTGTATGATTTATCATATTCTAATTGCTGCTCCCTCTTAACTGTAAGATAGGTACAGCATATTTTTATCGTTAAGAAGATTGACATCATAATTGCTTACTTCTCAGTCTGTCCTATATACTTCCAATATCTTCAGACAGAGAATACCTTACTCTCCTTTGCTTACATAGAAAGGCTTGCACATGATTTGGTAGTCAATTAATGTAGGAATTGAACCACAAGCGGAATCAAGAAGCCGGTTGTCCTTTCTTCCTGGCCTGAGGTGAATTACGTTAGTTGCACTGTTCATTGACGCGATGAGTTTGTACTTTCTCAGACAAAGTGGCGTAACTTTGGCTTTTTGAGAATTATACTGCCGATTCTGATTCTGTCCTTTTCCACTCATCCCCAAAGAATTGGTGTCTCACAGGAGAAAGAAAAAAAAAAAGAATATTTTTCACACGCGCGCGTACACAGAAATAGACACCGGTGAAGAACGAGAGGCTCATGGGTGTCATCAATGTGCCAGAGAAACACATTTCAAGGGCCAGGCTGCAGAGAAGGCAAACCCAACTAGAGAGAAGGTGGTCAGTGCATCGCAGGGACCTTTCCTACTCTTCGGTTTTAAGAGTTTCCAGTTTTGGTACGGCAAGATCCCCGAGAAAACAGTGATAAGCACAGATATTTGCACAAGCCTGCGAGACAACTGGAAGATACGACTAGAGGTGAAAGGGCAGCTTTCTGCAACCTGCGCGCTTTGCTGCGTTCAGGGTGCAAGTCCACTCGGGACAGATTTCCTAAGATGCTCCAGGGCACCTCCCCTTCTGCGAGAGCTTTCGATTTGTCGGAATTTTCTGGGCTCCGCCTCTTTTTAGGCGGCGCGCGAAGCGCACGCGCACTGGTTGTGGGCCCGAAGAAGCCGGCTTCTGGGCGCTGTGCGTCCGGGTTCGTGTCTGCGGAGTTGGGCGTTCCCCGAGCCGGAGAGTCTTTTTCCGCGGAGCCGGGCGGCCCTGAGCGGGGAGCGAGGACTCAGGCTCCGGAGCTGCGGGGCAGGAGTCCGCGTATCCTCTTTCTCCAGCTCCGGCCGAGGCTGCGTCGCGGGGGGCCGGGCCTCAGCACGCTCCCCATGGCGGGGCCGCGGGTGGAGGTGGACGGCGGCATCATGGAAGGGGTGAGTGCCGAGCAGGAGGCCTGGCGGGGTGCGGCTGCCGCGGGGGCTGCGGCGGAGAGCTTGCGGGTCTAATCTCTCTCTTCTCTCGGCACCAGGGCGGGCAGATCCTGAGGGTGTCTACGGCCCTGAGCTGTCTGCTGGGCCTCCCTTTGCGGGTGCAGAAGATCCGAGCCGGCCGCAGCACGCCGGGCCTCAGGTAAGTCGGGGCGCCGGGGAGTCTGGTCGTGGGACTAGAGGGTGGGTGGGTCCGCCGTCCACCTCCGCCCGCGGCCCCGCCATGGGGAGCGTGCTGAGGCCCGGCCCCCCGCGACGCAGCCTCGGCCGGAGCTGGAGAAAGAGGATACGCGGACTCCTGCCCCGCAGCTCCGGAGCCTGAGTCCTCGCTCCCCCCTCAGGGCCGCCCGGCTCCGCGGAAAAAGACTCTCCGGCTCGGGGAACGCCCAACTCCGCAGACACGAACCCGGACGCACAGCGCCCAGAAGCCGGCTTCTTCAGGCCCACAACCAGTGCGCGTGCGCTTCGCGCGCCGCCTAAAAAGAGGCGGAGCCCAGAAAATTCCGACAAATCGAAAGCTCTCGCAGAAGGGGAGGTGCCCTGGAGCATCTTAGGAAATCTGTCCCGAGTGGACTTGCACCCTGAACGCAGCAAAGCGTGCAGATTGCAGACAGCTGCCCTTTCACCTCTAGTCGTATCTTCCAGTTGCCTCGCAGGCTTGTGCAAATATCTGTGCTTATCACTGTTTTCTCGGGGATCTTGCCGTACCAAAACTGGAAACTCTTAAAACCGAAGAGTAGGAAAGGTCCCTGCGATGCACTGACCACCTTCTCTCTAGTTGGGTTTGCCTTCTCTGCAGCCTGGCCCTTGAAATGTGTTTAGTGGGGGGCGGGGAACAGGCCATTGTTGGGGGGCAGGCCGGCAGGGCGTGGAGCTCATCCTGAGGCTAAGATCCCCGCCCTAGGATTGAGGACTCCGCGGCCTGGGGCTGTTGCTGTGGCCTCGGTAACCGGGCTTGGGTGCTTTTTAAAGCCTCAAGGCGCAAGTTCAGGAAATAGGTCCATGTTTTCTCTGTTTAGCTAAAGTTGTCTCGTTTCCTGATTAGTTATATTTAAAATGTTTCCCACCTCATCGGACATTACAAGTACTCGAAAAGCTCGTACCAGCGGGCAAGGTAGATCAGGGCAGAACAGCCTCTGGGGCCAAACAAAAATTCCACTGTTTTAAACCGGGCCTTTTTCTGCATTCACACGTTTTAGTCTCATAAAGAGCCTGAGATCCCGTCATTCTGGCTTTCATTCAGACCTCTGGAAGCTGTGGATAGGACCAGGATTATCCGTTGTGAAGAGGGGAAAATGTTGACAGTTGACCGTGTTTCATCTGTCATCTGGAAGCTAGGCATACCACTAGTTTAAGTCATGGTGAAGCCAAACTGATTCCTTTGTACTTGTACTTTGTATATATTTCATTCTAATGGATCAGCTGTCTCTTGGTTTTTTATTCAGACTCCATGTTGAAATTATTTAAAGGCAGTTACTGGTAGGTGTGAACAGTAGATCTCTTTGCCATGGCAGTAGTTTGCAGTAACCCGTTTCATCAATAGGGACATTAATTCATTAAGGCTGTGTTAGGTACTTAATTAGTTTCCTAGGGCTGCAATAACAAAATAGCACAGACTATGTGGCCTGAACAACCGAAAATTGATTTTTGCAGTTTTGGAGGCTGGAAGTCCAAGATGAAGGTGCTGGTAGGGTTGGTTTTCTCTGAGGGACTTAAATAATTAGTTTCCTAGGGCTGCAGTAACAAAATAGCACAGACTATGTGGCCTGAACAACCGAAAATTGATTTTTGCAGTTTTGGAGGCTGGAAGTCCAAGATGAAGGTGCTGGTAGGGTTGGTTTTCTCTGAGGGACTTAAAGGAAGATTCTGTTCCAGGCCTCTCTCCTTGTCTTGAACATAATCAGCCTCTTGCGGCCTCCTCCCTGTGCTCATGCCTCTGTACATATTCCCTGCTGGTGTGACTTAATCTTCTCTTTTTGTAAGGACACCAGTGAGATTGGGCTGGGGCTCACTCTGACTGCCTTTTTTAATTTAATCACCTCTTTAAAGGCCCTATTTCCAAATACAGTCACATTGTGAGGTACTTTAGCATATGAAATTTAGAGGAACACAGTTCAGGTACGTAGATTACTCAGTGAAGTGCAAGTGAGACTGATGGCACTTGGGTTGTCTTATTAGTTTTACTCTTTTGCATGCTTCCAATTTGCAACAATACTATCAGCATATGTGTTTATAGTTAAAGTAACATGTGGAAGGAACCCTTAAAACGATACCTACCAGCAGGTAGTCCAGGTGCCTAAAAAACCAGAAGGACCCTCTGACACTTACTGTGGTTAGACCTTGCTGTTTTCTTGCCATTGCACTTTTATAAATGTGTCATAAAGTGTGGGGATATAGGCAGTCTGAATGCACACGTTTTGATGCAGTATTATGACCTGAAGGCCTCAACATTTATCTGGACTGGAAATGATTCGAGATTTGTGTGATGGGCAACTGGAGGGGGCAGAAATCGGCTCAACAGAAATAACGTTTACACCAGAGAAGATCAAAGGTGGAGTCCACACAGCAGATACCAAGACAGCAGGGTAGGTGTCACTTAACATTCCATTTGAGTATGTGTTTTTGAATTAGGCCTGCATGCAGATATAGGTACTACCACTTCCTGGACAAGTTGCTTAACCTCTTTGAAGCTTGGTTTCCTCACTTTTAAAATGGACATAAAACACATTTCAGAGTTACAGATCCTGTGTAAAGTTTCAAATACCTAATGGCTTATTAATTGTAGCTGTTACTGCAGTTATTACTGTACCTATCTAGAATTTTCTCTCATGTTCAGTCGCTCAATCGTGTCTGACGCTTTGCAACCCGGTGGACTGCAGCACCCCAGGCTTCCCTGTTCATTACCAGTTCCTGGAATTTACTGAAACAAATGTCCATCAAGTCAGTGATGCCATCCAACCATCTCATCCTCTGTTGTCCCCTTCTCCTGCCTTCAGTCTTTTGCAGCATCAGGGCTTTTCCAGTAAGTCAGTTCTTCACATCAGGTGGCCAAAATATTAGAGCTTCAACTTCAGCATTAGTCCTTCCAATGAACATTCAGGACTGATCTCCTTTAGGATTGACTGGTTTGATCTCCTTGCTGTCCAAAGGGACTCTCAAGAGTCTTCTCCAACACCACAGTTCAAAAGTATCAATTCTTCAGCACCCAGCTTTCCTGTAGTCCAACTCTCACATCCATATATGACTACTGGAAAAACCATAGCTTTGACTATACAGACCTTTGTTGGGAAAGTGATGTCTCTGCTTTTTAAAATGCTATCTAGGTTGGTCATAGCTTTTCTTCCAAGGAGCAAGCGACTTTAATTTTATGGCTGCAGTCACCATCCACAGTGATTTTGGAGCCCAAGAAAATAAAGTCTGTCACTGACTCCCCATCTGTACATCTTCTCTTATGTATAGTATAGCACATTTGTTTCTTTAGTTTTTATTATTTAGAAAATGAATATCTGAAAGCAACTGTAGTTTTGTGCTTTGTAGTGATAAGTAGTCTTTGTGGTGTAGTCTATTTAGTTCTTGGCTTGCAGCTAACTATTAACCATATTTTACTTTTAGTCTAAGTATTTTTGTCCTCTTTTAATAGAGACTTAATGCAACTATATATAGAAATTTTTGTATATGATCTTCTTTTTATCCTCATTGAAAAGTGGATATTTAACAATTAAGTTGAGCCTTTAATATTTTCCAAAAATCTCTCCTTTTATTGATAAAACATGGAGAGCAGTTTTTGTGTTTTCTGTGTTATTGGCTGATGGCTATTGTAAGTAGCATCTTTTTACCAAAATCTTATACATTTACTATAATTTGATAAAATTTACTTTAGTTTGATAAAATAAGTAATAGTATTGTAAACGTGATGCCAGTTTGTTTCAGAAATGACTGTTTCAATAGATTATGATTTTTTTTTAGCTTAAGGAAGTGTTTAGTGACAATTGAGATTTCAGTTATGATGTGAATAGATTTATGTTAAAAAAGGCCTCTCATAGGCCTCAGGTGAAGTTTGCCAAATGATAACTTTCTTAAGGGGATTGAATCATTTTGAAGTATCTTTATTTTGGGAGGCTCCAAAATCACTGCAGATGGTGACTGCAGCCATGAAATTAAAAGACGCTTACTCCTTGGCAGGAAAGTTATGACCAATCTAGACAGCATATTCTTTTCCAGTGAGTCAGCTCTTCGCATGAGGTGGTCAAAGTACTGAACTGAACTGAAGACAGCATATTAAAAAGCAGAGACATTACTTTGCCAACAAAGGTCCATCTAGTCAAGCTTTGGTTTTTCCAGTGGTCATGTATGGATGTGAGAGTTGGACTATAAAGAAAGCTGAGCACTGAAGAATTGATGCTTTTGAACTGTGGTGTTGGAGAAGACTCTTGAGAGTCCCTTGGACTGGAAGGAGGTCCAGCCAGTCCATCCAAAAGGAAATCAGTCCTGAGTGTTCATTGGAAGAACTGATGTTGAAGCTGAAACTCCAATAGTTTGGCCACCTGATGTGAAGAGCTGGCTTATTTGAAAAGACCCTGATGCTGGGAAACATTGAAGGCAAGAAGAGAAGGGGATGACAGAGAATGAGATGGTTAGATGGCATCACTGACTTAATGGACATGAGTTTGGGTAAACTCTGGGAGTTGGTGATGGACAGGGAGGCCTGGTTTGCTGCAGTCCATGGGTTCATAACCAGTTGGACACGACTGCGTAACTGAACTGAACTGAAGTATCTTTCTTATTTCAGGCATTCTCTTGTACAAAAAGAGGGGAAAGTTATAGTTAGCCAACTATCTAAAAATTAACAAACAGAGAATCAAAGAATTTTGAATCTGTAGGAAAGAAGATAGAAACCATGTATCCCAACCCTTCCTTTACTTTGTGAATGAGAAAATGAAGACCCAGAGGTCATAGAGTCAGGGTCAGAACTAGAATTAGAATCTAGACTTTCTGGCTTCTAATCCACTAGAATGTATGAGAAATGAGTTTAAAGTTGAAAATCCAGTTCCATTCAATAGACTAAAACAAGTTTATTCCTAGCAACAAAACACATCTTACTTAAGTGAATTATAGCATTTTCATCCCTAATTGTGATTATAGTACTATGTTTTTTCAAATGTCTACCTTTGTCTTTGCAGTTCCTTGTGTGTATGTGCTTAGTCACTCAATTGTGTCCAACTCTTTGGGAACCTGTGGACTATATACCACCAGACGACTCTGTCCATGGGGTGCTCCAGGCACGAATACTGGAGTGGGTTGCCATTTCCTCCTCCAGGGGATCTTCCCTACTTAGAGATTAAACCTGTGTCTTCTGCATTGGCAGGCAGATGCCTTACCACTGAGCCACCTGGGAATCCCTTCCAATTCCATACTTTTTTAAAATTAAGGTTTTCTTTACTCTTCTTAGACTCTGATTTTATTGGGTGGAAGAGAAACAGTTTAGCTGTATTGGGTTTCTCAGAGGGTCTAAACAGTTCAGCAGTTGTAAACCTATGGTTTATGGTAAACTGAACATTTCCAAGTCTTTTTCACTTGCCCCTAGGCTTAACTCCTAAAAAGAGGGATTATATTGTATGCAGTTTCTCTTACAGTGCCTAACATTACACAGTGTTAAGTATTTACTTAATTAATAGAATAGAATGTCAGCAATAGAGACTGTATAATTCAGTACCCATGCATCATTCCCATAGGACAGTTAAATAAAGGCTATCTTTTGGTATGTAGAGGCTGTGTTGGCATTCCCTTTCAAACTATGCAGTCTGTGTGTTAATATGATTGTTTTCTCCTGACTTTGGAAAAGGGAGATGACAGCTCTTTTAGGAAATATGACCATTTTATTCCATAAAGTGCTACATATTCTGTAATTATTTCTTACGATTTCTCACGTTATTAGACTCTAAGGACCAAACAGTAGCTACCCTGGTGGCTCCGTCGGTAAAGAGTCTGCCTGCTATGTGGGAGACCCGAGTTCGATCCTTGGGTCGGGAAGATTCCCTGGAGGAGGAAGTGGCAAACCACTCCAGTATTCTTGCCTGGAGAATTTCAGAAGTGCCTGGTGGGCTACAGTCCAAAGAGTTGGACATGATGGAGTGATTTTCACTTCACTTGCTAGAACCAGACAGAGTTGAGTTGTAGCAAGGATAATCTCCTGAGAAGTTTTTTCAGTGTGAAATATTTGGCTATCAGTCCTTGTAAAATGCTACTGTGTCTTATCACAAATGCCATGATGGTAGGAACTCTATCTTAATATATGGAATGATGCCTTGTGCATGGTGGAGACTCAGATACAGTCATTAGAATATTTGCAGACCTTGACAGTTTTGAATGCAATTTCATGAAGTGTTACTTTTAAGAATCCGTTTATAAAAAGCATTGTAAAGATGCTTTTATTTTTAATTCTTTTTAATTTCTTTGTAATATAAACAAAAGTATTAGAACTTAACTTACAATCACACAATGGGCTTCCCTGGTGCCTCAGTGGTAAAGAATCCACCTGCAATGCAGGAGATGCAGGATCAGTCCCTGGGAGGGAAAGATCCCCGGGAGAAGGAACTGGCAACCCACTCCAGTATTCTTGCCTGGGAAATCTCATGGACAGAAGAACCTGCTGGGCTAACAATCCATGGAGCTGCAAAAGAGTCGGACATGACTTACCGACTAAACAACAAAGGTCGTATAGCTAATGTATTTAGCATTGGATTCAAACCCAGATTTGCTTATTATTTAAGGCCAGTTCCTTCTATTGTGAAATACCAAGCTTTCTTTAAGATTTAGGATGTTTTCATTCGGTCAGTGGGAGAGTTTTTTAACTTTAAAGTTGAGGGCATGTCAGTTGTTAAGAAGGCAATGGCACCCCACTCCAGTATTCTTGCCTGGAAAATCCCATGGATGGAAGAGCCTGGTAGGCTGCAATCCATGGGATCGCTAAGAGTCGGACATGACTGAGTGACTTCACTTTCACTTTTCACTCTCATGCATTGGAGAAGGAAATGGCAACCCACTCCAGTGTTCTTGCCTGGAGAATCCCAGGGACTGGGGAGCCTGGTGGGCTGCCATCTGGGGGGTCGCACAGAGTCGGACACGACTGAAGTGACTTAGCAGCAACAGCAGCAGCATGTCAGCTGTCTGTGCTTCAGCTTATGGTGGTATGTAGTAATGTCTCTTTCTTGAGACTTCAAAATGAAACGCAGCTAAGCCTGTTCTGCCTTCTCCTTAGGAGTGTGTGCCTCTTGATGCAGGTCTCAATGCCCTGTGTTCTTTTTGCTGCTTGTCCATCAGAACTCCGTTTGAAAGGTGGGACTAATGCTGAAATGGCACCACAGATTGATTACACAGCCATGGTAAGAGCTTTTGTTGCTACTGACCAACTAAGAGTATCTCATATAGTCTTCTCAAACTCCATTCTCTGTTTAAATACATCCTTAGTGTTTTTGTATACATACCTCTTTATTTCTTAATGGAGTCTGGTTCTATTGTGGGAGAAGATAATTATTTTAGATTATGTGTTATATCTTAGAACAGTGCTCATAGTGAATTCTTTAAAAACCTCATGTACGTTAGATTATTTATAATGCATATACCATATAACCCAGCAGTCCCACTAGGTATTATCCAAAAGAGTTGAGATCAGGATCTCCAAGAGATATTAGCATTCCCATGTTCATTGCAACACTATTCATAAAAGCCAAGATGTGGAAACAACCTAAATGTCCATCGACAGATGATTACTTATCATATAAGTTATTTTCTGAATACAGGGATTATGATTTGGAAGAAAAACTCAAAATAAGAATTAAATGCTATGTTTGACAGGATTGGAGAGGATATGAAGAAATTGGACTTTGCACACAGTTGATGGGAATACAAAATGGTGCAGCCATTATGAAAACAGCACGGAGGTTCCTCAAAATATTAAAAAGGAAACTACCATATAACCCAGCAGTCCCACTAGGTATTATCCAAAAGAGTTGAGATCAGGATCTCCAAGAGATATTAGCATTCCCATGTTCATTGCAACACTATTCATAAAAGCCAAGATGTGGAAACAACCTAAATGTCCATCGACAGATGAAAGAATATAAAAAATGAGGCATACAGAAAACATATTAGAAAAATTTATTTAAAGAAGTAGTGTATGCACACTGTAAGATAGTCTCTGAAGGTCATAGCCACTGTTAATAGTTTATTTCTTTGAATTTTCTTCAACAGATGTTCTATCTATACATTTACTATTTTTATATATCCATGTATATAACTTTATCCCTATTTATCTGTCTGTCTGTCTGGCCCACTACTTGTCCTTGTAAATAAAGTATTATTAGAAATTAAAAAAAAAATGTGTTATATATGTACAATGGATGACTAGCATTAAAAAAGAAATTCTAGATTATGTGACAGCACAGTGGAACCTTGACGATGTTGTGCTATGTGAAATGAGCCAGTCAGATAAACACAGTTACTGACATGATTCTACTTATATAAGATATCACAAGAAGTTAAGTTATAGACTCAAAGAATGGAATGGTTACTAGTGGAAGAGGGAGTTAATAATCAACGTGGATAAATTTTCAGTTAAGTAAGATGAATACACTTTAGAGATCTGTTGTACACATTGTAAGTTTTGTCAACAGTATCATGTTGTACTCTTAAAAATGTGTTGAGAGAGTAAGATCTCAGGTTAAATGTTCTTACCACAATAAATTAAAAAAAAAATAGCTACAATATTTTGATTATGAATTTTTAGAAAGTAAAATTCAATATTGGCATGCTTATATAACTTGTGGGAGGGAAAGGTGTTATCTTCATTTTCCCATAGGTTTATTAAGGTATAGTTATTTATACTAGAACTCACCCTTAGTGTGAGTTTCTTTGATTTCTGATGTATGGTTGTGAACCTGCCACCACAATGATGATGAAAAATTCCCGTATCCCTCTTTCTAGTCAGTCCCACCCACTCTGGCCCTGGCAATCAGTGATCTATTGTCTTATAGTTCTGCCTTTTTTCAGAGTGTCATATAAAGGAATAATACTGTATATATAGTCTTTTGAGTCTTTTTTTCTTCAGTTATAATAGCATCTGTTTAGAGGGAGGAGCGTGGAGGAGGAATAGATTAGGAGCTTGGGATTAGCAGATACTAATTGTTGTATGTCGAATTGATAAACAACAAGGTTTTACTGTATAGCACAGGGAACTATATCCAATATCCTGTGATACACCATAGTGGAAAAGAATATGAAAAAGAATGCATATATATATCCATATAACTGAATCACTGCTGTATAATAGGAATTAACACAGCATTGTAAATCAGCTCTACTTCAATAAAATAAATTTAAAAATATATCTGAGAGTTACCCATGTTGCTTGTATCGGCAGTAAAAGCTAAATAGTCTTCTATTATATGGATATTTGTTTATCTGTTCATCAGTTGAAGGACATTTGGACTACTATCAGTTTTTTGCAGTTAAGGGTAAAGTCACTGTAAACACATACAGATTTCTTGTTTAGACATCAGTTTTTGTTTCTCTTGGGTAAATAGCTAGAGAAGATTTGCTCTGTTGTAACAGTGAGTTTATGTCTGACTTTATGAGAAACTGCCAAATTGTTTTGGCATCCAGGGTGGCTGCATTGTTTTGCATTTTCACCAGCACTGTAGGGGACTTTTAGCTCTCCTTCATCCTTCCCAGCGCTTGATATTCTCAGCTTTTAGTTAATTTTTTTTTCTACTTTAATAGATGTTATAGTATTTTAAAATTCAGTTTGATGGGATGTATAGTGAAAATTAATCTATATTCACCTTTCCACTTCAAGGAAATGACCCTAATTAAATATTATAAAATGCAGCAAAAGATAATGCTAAAGGTATTAGAGCAGGGTGCTATATACTATAATTATTGTTATATGATATATATAGTTATACAATAATGAAAACTTAAAGAATGGTTAGATAAATTATTCTGGATTGCCATGTCATCATTCACATGTTTTTTAGGAGGAATATTTTATGATGTTGGGAGATGCTTTTATCTATAATGTTAAATGAGGGAATAAAGGATAAAACATTGTATATGCAATGAAATTTCAACTGTATAAAAAAAATTGAGAAAACAGAATGGAATGCTTTTCAGCACCCCAGATTTCTTATGGTACATTATATTAAGGTTAGGAAATGGCTTCTGGAGTGAAACTGCAAGGATCAAGAATCCTGAGTTCTGGGTGTTTTTTTTTTTCTCACTAGATAGGCTTGCACAGCCCTTATTAGTTAAATGTTAAACTTTTAATTTTAGCTGCATCTCAGTTATTTTATTTAAAATATAGAATTAGCCTTCGCATTTTTATATCACTATTTATCTACTGTGCCTCATTATCACCTCAGTACAGAGCACATTTGTTTACTAAATATACTTGTTGAATAAGCAAATACTGATATTTAAGGTAACAATATATTGATTTTTCAGGTTTTCAAGCCAATTGTTGAAAAATTTGGTTTCACATTTAATTGTGACATTAAAATGAGGTAAGGTGCTTATTTCTTAACCCTTTGACCCACTACTTGTGCTGAAAATAGTGGAAAAGTTAGATCCTGGAGAACTGTCTTTCTGTAATCTTCTTAATACATTTTTTGTAGGAAATAATAATTTATGGCTTAAAACAATAAACAGCAGGGGTGTGGGTACTTGAAAGCAGCTTCATACTATGTTTGATGTTTGTTTTGGCAGAATATTTTTTGAGGGAATGGCTGCACTGAGTGTGGAGTTATCTTGGTCCAGCACAGACTGAATGCTCACTGTGTGCAGACTGCTGGAGTGGGGTGTTGCAGGATCCTAAGAGGGATTCTCTTCCACAGTGCAACCAGAATTCTTTTCCTAGGAGACACATTGGGCATTCAGGTTATTTCTCTTATAAGGCTTGCCTTCTGCTGCAGAATAACAAGGCCACATTTCTTGGTGTGGCATTTAAGTGTTTTGCAGTCTTATTCCAATTTACCTTTTTAGCTATATTCTCCCTCCCCTCCTTTCAGCATACCATGTATTCTAACTACATGATTGCTGCCATTCCCTAAATACACTCTGTACCATCAGACTCCCCTACCTTTGTTCATGTTTTTCTTCCCCTTCTAAAACGTGGAAATTCTGTATCTCTTAAAAATGAAACTTGTAGTTTCTTGTGTGAATTGTCAGTGATTGTGCCTCAGTTGGAATTCATAGTTGCACCTCTGTTTTAGTCCTCTTCACAGCCTGACGTGTGTTCTAGTTACACGTGAAGCCCTATCTTACCAGATGGGGAGTTCTTTGTGGATAGAAGTATTGTCATTCTTATCTGTGTGTTCTTAGCATCTCTGGACAAAGACAGTAAATAATGTGAGTCAAAATTTTATTCGGAGAAGGCAATGGCAACCCACTCCAGTACTCTTGCCTGGAAAATCCCATGGACAGAGGAGCCTGGTGGGCTGCAGTCCATGGGGTCGCTAAGAGTCGGACACAACTGAACAACTTCACTTTTCACTTTTCACTTTCATGCATTGGAGAAGGAAATGGCAACTCCCTCCAGTGTTCTTGCCTGGAGAATCCCAGGGATGGAGGAGTCTGGTAGGCTGCCGTCTATGGAGTTGCACAGAGTCGGACATGACTGAAGCGACTTAGCAGCAGTAGTAGCAGCAACAGCAAAATTTTATTAATGCTTCAGCTACTAAATATTCATCATATATTTATTGAGCACCTATAATGTGCCAGACATTAAGGAGTCTGGTAGGCTGCTGTCTATGGAGTTGCACAGAGTCGGACATGACTGAAGCGACTTAGCAGCAGTAGTAGCAGCAACAGCAAAATTTTATTAATGCTTCAGCTACTAAATATTCATCATATATTTATTGAGCACCTATAATGTGCCAGACATTGTTTTAGGGCACTGGAATATAGCAAGAAGAAAATAGACCGAGCTGCTGTCATTAAGTAGCTTTTATTCTAAAATAGCACTGGTTGAATAGAACCTTCTTCATTTAGCTGTCCCGGGTCCTAGTTGTGGGATATGACATCTTTTAGGTGTGGATGTGGAATCTAGTTCCCCGTCCAAGGACTGAACCCCAGCCCCCTGCATTGAGGGCATGGAGTCTTAGCCACTGGACCACCAGAGAAGTCCCCAGATAGAATTTTCTGCACTAAGGGAATTGTCCCTGTCTGTCCAGGATGATAATCATTTGCTACATATGCCTGTTGAGCACTTGAAATGTGGCTAGTTGGACTGGGGAGCTGAGTTTTAAATTTTATTAAATTTAAATAAGGAATTTTCTGGCAGTCCAGTGGTTAGGACTTTGCACTTTAACTGCTGAGGGCACGGGTTCAGTCCTGGATGAGGAACTAAGATCCCCTCAAGCTTTGATGTGTGGCAAAGAAAATAAATAAATAATTTTAGCTCATTATTGACCAGGGGTTTTTTGTAGAAACCTAACACCTGTGGCTGGCTATTTTTATTTTGGCTGGATGAAAATCAATTTTGTTATTTTACTAACATTTCGTGGGCTATTACATTCAGTAGTTACACCTGACACACCTGTTAAGTCTTCCAGTTTTTGTGAAATGTTGTCTGCAATCCACTCTTCTGCAGAAGCAAAGGAGCATTCTCTAGCACCATGAGTTTCATTTTCATTTTCTGTATCAGTATGAATCACTAAGATTATTTATTGGCTTTTGTCTGGTATTCACATTGTCTGAATCAGAACTATATTCTGAGGAACTATCCTTTTCTGAGACACTAGTGTATATGTCACGTGGACAATAAGAGAAAGTATCTGCATAAAATTTACCAAAAAATTTTTTACTCAAAATTTCATGATATGTCGTTTTCAAAAATTTTACATTAATAATATTCATAGGGTAGAAACAAAAACTTAATGGAGCAAAGTGTGGATGATAACAACCATCATAAGTTGTATAATGAATCCTTCATCAATTTTAAGCTCTAACAGCTTCACACAGTGATGTTAATTGTATCACTCTCTAAAATGAATTGATACGCCTCTGGTCAATACTGTTCCGATAACAAAAGATGGATTAACATAACTCTGGTCAATAATAGGTTAAATAGTCACATGAACTTGAGTCTTTCTTGCCTGGGAAATCCCATGGACTAAGGAGCCTGGAGGGCTACAGTCCCTGGGGTCACAAAGAATTGGACATGACTTAGCAACTAAACAACAACAAGCCCTGAGTTTACCGTATGGGAAAGCACAAATCTAAAACATTATTTAGAAATGTAAAACATGGATTATATAGTTGGTATTACTCACATGTTATTTTATTGTAAATATTGAGCTTTATTTTTTTGTCATGCAGTCAGTTTATATATCTTATCATACTTTTCACAGGGGCTACTACCCGAAGGGAGGTGGTGAAGTGATTGTCCGAATGTCGCCAGTTAAACAGTTGAGCCCAATAAATTTAACTGACCGTGGCTGTGTGACTAAGATATATGGAAGAGCTTTTGTTGCTGGTGTTTTGCCATTTAAAGTAAGTTGTCAGATTCACTTTACTGTATAAAGTTACACAACATTGCAAATCAACTATACTCCAAATAAAGTTTTTTTTAATAAATAAGGTATCAAAAAATAAAGTTGTTTAGATGATCTTAGAAGTATGCGTTTATCTTGGTAAGTATTATATAATCTAAATTTTGAAATTATTGAGAGAATTTTTAAATAAATCTTTTCATTAAAAGTTTTTCTTAAAATTCTGTGCTTACTTTACTCTTTAAAACTGAGTTTTATATGATGCACAGAAAAATTATTAATTCTGTGTCTTTGAAGGCTTAAAGCAACTGTCAAAATAATTATTAATTTATTCTATTTTTTGTCTTACCAAAATAGGTAGCAAAAGATATGGCGGCAGCAGCCGTAAGATGCATCAGGAAGGAAATTAGGGATCTGTATGTTAACATCCAGCCTGTTCAGGAACCTAAAGACCAAGCTTTTGGCAATGGAAATGGAATAATGTGAGACAATATACTTTTTCCTGGATGTTGGTTGAGGGCACCCTGAAATACTTATCCTATTTTAATTAAATGTTTGTCATTTTAAAATTTGTAGTTTTAAGGCATATTTTTTAAGGGCATTCCTACCTAAAACAACAGTATGATTAATTATGATAATTTTATTCTGAATTTTTTTCTGAGGATAGTTTACTTTTTACTACACTGTAAAGGCTCTTGCCTTTCTGTTTATATAGTGAGCTTAAATGTTTAAGCTAATCAGAAGTTAGCCTTTGAAGATTATGCTATGAGAAATATTACCAGTTGCTTTTCTATATCTCAAGTGTGAATTCAGTTTACAAGTAAATATTAGATGTAGCAAAGGTCTAGTTAACAAAAGAAATATTGTATATTTTCCCATTAGGAGTTATTGATTTAAGTGCTATAAAAATGCTTTAATATTTTTGAGGAATAAAACTATCTTTTGTGAATATTTAACTTTTTTTTATTTTTATTTTTACTTTATTTTGCTTCACAATACTGTATTGGTTTTGCCATACATTGACATGAGTCCACCACGGGTAGCTTTTAAACTCTTTTTCATAGCTTTTATTAAGGAGTTTAAAGTAAATGCATTTTCTTCATATAATGGTCTGAAAACTATTGATATAAAAGAAAACCAAGCATCTCTGTAGAAAGACATTTACATTTAAGATTATCAGTATAGCATGCCCCTGAAATGGTCTCACTTAGGGCTGATGACATGATTTCTGGGAAGACCATTCCTTACCTGTGTGTGAATCAGACTCTGGTGTGACTTCTTGTCAGAAGTGCTGAAAGATACTAATACCTTGATGAAGATGGAAAACGCTAATCATGTTGCTCTCTGTATGAAGAATTTCACTTTTGCAATATCCTAGCCAGATCTAATTCTGTGTATTTAACAGTTACTGTTCTCCTGTGTTGTATTTGCATGTAATATTGGAATATTTATAGCATAGATAGTAATACTGTTTTTTCCCTTATACAGCATTATTGCTGAGACATCCACTGGCTGTCTGTTTGCTGGATCATCACTTGGTAAACGAGGTACAGATAAATGAAGGGTACACTGTTCCCAGTTCTAGTGTACAATTCTTTAATCATTTTTAAATTATCTGTCAGGATTAGAATATTATAGAATGATGAATGACAAGTTTAAAAGGATATAGTTCAATTCAGTGCAGTTCAGTCGCTTAGTTGTGTCTGACTCTTTGTGACCCCATGGACTGCAGCATTCCAGGCCTCCCTGTCCATCACCAACTCCCTGAGTTTACTCAAACTCATGAACATTGATGGTGTTGCCATCCAACCATCTCATCCTCTGTCATCCCCTTCTCCTCCTGCCTTCAATCTTTCCCAGCATCAGGGTCTTTTCAAATGAGTCAGTTCTTCACATCAGGTGGCCAGACTATTGGAGTTTCAGCTTCAGCATCAGTCCTTCCAATGAACACTCAGGACTGATTTCTTTTAGGATGGACTGGTTAGATCTCCTTGCAAGGGACTCTCAAGAGTCTTCTCCAACACCAAGTTCAAAAGCATCGATTCTTTGGTGCTCAGCTTTCTTTATAGTCCAACTCTCACATCCATACATGGCTATTGGAAAAACAATAGCCTTGACTAGACTGACCTTTTGTTGGCAAAGGAATGTCTCTGCTTTTTAATATGCTGTCTAGGTTGGTCATAACTTTTCTTCCAAGAAGCAAGCGTCATTTAATTTCATGGCTGCAGTCACCATCTGCAGTGATTTTGGAGCCCCCCAAAAATAAAGTCTGAAACTGTTTCCATTGTTTCCACATCTGTTTGCCATGAAGTGATGGGACCAGATGCCATGATCTTAGTTTTCTGAATGTTGAGTTTTAAGCCAACTTTTTCACTCTCCTCTTTCACTTTCATCAAGAATTGGTATCTCTAATTTTCTTGAAGAGATCTCTAGACTTTCCCATTCTATTGTTTTCTTCTATTTCTTTGCTTTGATCGCTGTGAAAGGCTTTCTTATCTCTCCTTGCTATTGTTTGAAACTCTGCATTCAAGTGGGTTTATCTTTCCTTTTCTTCTTTGCTTTTCGCTTCTCTTCTTTTCACAGGTATTTGTAAGGCCTCCTCAGATAACCATTTTGCATTTTTGCATTTCTTTTCTTTGTGGATGGTCTTGATCCCTGTCTCCTGTACAATGTCTTGAACCTCTGTCCATAGTTTTCAAGCACTCTGGATATTGTTAACTGGTTCTGTTTTAGAGTCAGCTAAATTTTAAGTCTTTTCTCCAACTTTATACTTTGAAAA
The DNA here is from genome assembly GCA_006410635.1 of Cephalophus harveyi. Lineage (NCBI taxonomy): Eukaryota > Metazoa > Chordata > Mammalia > Artiodactyla > Bovidae > Cephalophus > Cephalophus harveyi. The sequence goes on from SJYT01040047.1 coordinate 48,096, forward strand.
TTTTCAGTCTTACTGAGAAAAGTTGAATGATTAGTGAATGTCCATACACTGCTTTCCTAGATACATTGGTTATGAACATTTAGCTACATGTTGTGTATTTCTGAACCATGTTTGCGAAAGGTTGCAGGTACCCAGTATCTTCGCTAAATACTGCAGTGTGTTCATCCAAAGAATAATACCTGCATCACATGCCACTTTTTTTTTTTTTTTTAATTTGTTGACTGCGCTGTGCTGTGTGTGGGAATCTCAGTTTCCTGAGCCAGGGGTTCAGCCTGCGCCCCTTGCTTTGGAAGTGCAAAGTCTTAACCACTGGACCTCCAGGGAAATCCCACATTACCATTTTTATACCTAAAGAATCTGTCTGTTGTATTTAGATGCAACCAGTTGCCTCCGAAATATTCTTCAGAGCAATTTGAGATGTTTTGTTTTGCTTGTTTTTGAGCACACACAGCATTGGTTATCATCTCTGTTTAGTGCCTTTTTTAACTGCAGAATAGTTTCTTTGCCTTTTTTTTTTCCCCTTTCATGGTATTTACATTTTGAAAACTCCAGGTTCTTACAGGATTTTCCATTATGTGAATTTGTCTGATTTTCTGATGATTAGATTTATTCAGGTTAAACATTTTTAGTAAGACTCTTGCACAGGTGATTTTGTGTATATTCCATTCTACCACATCAGTGAATGAGTGAGTGCTCAGTCATGTCAGACTCTTTGTGACCCCATGGACTCCTCTGTCCATGGAATTTTCCAGGCAAGAATACTAGAGTGGGTTGCCATTTCTTCCTCCTGGGAATCTTCCCAACCCAGGGATCAAACTCATATCTCCTGGGTCTCCTGCCTTGTGGACATTTTCTTTGCAGCTGAGTCATTAAATCACATGAAGGTGCACATAATGTCAGTCTGTCCTTTATCAGTAAAGCGGACTGTGGTCACTTGTTATGGTGGTGTCCTCCAGGTCTGTCTGCTACAAAGGTTTCTCCCTTTCTTCCTCCCCTCCTCCTTTTCATTGTTTCGCCACTATAGTGAAATCGTGGAGTCCTAACTCCCTGGACCACCAGGGGAATTTCCCCCTTTCTCTTTGTAATATAATTCATAAATACTCTGGGATAATACTTTGAGACTATCTAATTATTCTGTATCAATACAACTTTCCTCCAGTGGCTTTAAGATCTGATGGTTCTTCCCTGCCTCTGTTATTACAGTGTTGATTTCAAAATACTGAATGTTTTAGTGAAAGGGAAATTTCTGTAGTATTTGGCATATTTGGGAGAGGAGATGGATGTATGCACCTGTTAGTATTTAAAGTTACTTTTGCTATTGTGTGTGTGTGTGTGTGTGTGTGTGCTGTTGCTCAGTCGTGTCTGACTCTTTGCAACCTCATGGACTGTAGCCCACCAGGCTCCTCTGTCCATCAGATTTCCCAGGCAGGAATACCGGGGTGGGTTGCCATTTCCTTCTATTAATAGTTGAACTCCTCATTATTTGTGTGGTAGTTGATTGCTTTCTTCCTGCTTGATAACATCTTTAAAAGATGCTTACACTCATGCCATTTAACTACATTATTACTGCTGAATACACAAATTCAGGTAACTTTAATCTGCTCAGTTGGTAGATCTAGACAGTAGTTGGGTATCACATTTAACCAGTGTAATAGAATAGGTAAAATCCACATACTTGGTTGATCAGACATAAACGAATTGTTTAAAACTGTGCTATTCAGTGTGTGGTTGGCGGACAGGTAACATATCAGCATCATCTGGGAGTTTGTTGGAAATACTAGTTCTGGGGCCCACCTCATCTGTAGGAAACCAGAATCTTTGGGGCCCAAAAATCTGTTTGAATAAGCTTTCTAAGGTATAATAAAATTTGAGAAATAGTGATTAAGACTATATTGTAGTGTATATTCATTACTTGTTAGGGGCAGTGAGAAATCAGCATGGATGGTGAGGTATTATATGCAGTATCTTTAGCAGTCTTAAGAGGGCAAAAATAATGCAAAATACAAAACAGAGACTAGGAGCCCATATGTCAGAAATTGTACCGTGCTTGGCAGGCACTGAGTGAAATGTGAGTTCAATTTGTATTATCCTTGAGTATCAAGACCTGCTAGGTACTGTAAATGAAGGATTCAGAAGTGAGAACTACCATTTCTGCTGCCTGGCATAGTCTGGCAGACGAGACAGACCAGTGCTGTGATTGTTCTATCTCCAGGGCACCTAGGAACACAGGAGAACAGCTAATTCTTTGGGGACTGATTGATCCCAAATCTATCTTGTGCTGTTCAGTGATCCTCTAGTGGGTTCTATAGAGAAGTATAAGTTAGCCAGACAGAAAAGTGAGAGCTAGGACTTCCCTGGTGGTCCAGTGGATAAGACTCAGTGCTTCCATCGTGAGTTCAGTTATGAGTTTGATCCCTGGTTAGGAACTAAGATCGCTCATGCTATGTGGAGTGGGCCAAAAAAAAAAAGGCTGGGGAGGGCTAAAGAAGAGGACAAAGGAAAGGGCTGATGTTGTTTGGGCAACTGCAGACATAAGTGATGAGTAGAGGATCTGGGACAGGGAGGAACAGAGATGAAATTAGAGAGGTCAAGATTTTGAAGAGCTTTATAGGGCTTATAAAGGAGTTTGGGTTTCATCCTGAAAACAAATATTTTAAGGAGGGATATAAAACCAGGTCTTTGGAAAGTAAGTAGCTGTGTAGCAGATTAGAGGGAAAACATACTGGAGTCAGGAAGACAAGTCTGTCGGTATCAGTTCAGATCAGAAATGATGAGGGCCTACACCAAGGAATGCAACGACTGGGGCTAGAGAGATGAGTACTGATGTAAGGGTATTCAGGAAGGTGAATAGACTGGTGATCAGCTGGATATGGAAGGTGAGGGAGGCAGTGTAATGACCTTGATTTCTAGCTTCTGTTCCTGGAAACATTTACAACTTTGTGAATATGGGAGGTAGAGTTAGTTTGCCAGTGTAGATGATAGTTTTAGATATGTTGCATTGATATCATAAAGGGATCGTTGCTCTGTTATCAGCAATACTTGGAATTAACTCTACTACCAGCCCAGAAAAATTTTCTTTCCTAATATTTCATCAACATTTTTAAACTTTGTCATATGATGGATAATATGCATATAGAACGCACAGTTCTTATTTTTAGACTTTGGGTGGTGGGAGGGATTAGAAGATAGAGTTGCTTGCTTGCTGAAGTTGCCTAACTCCTCCTTGTGCCTGCCCTTGTTTCCAATCAGGCACTCAAGTCAAAGGGGATGTAACTAGCAAATGCAGAGTTACCTTGGGGTCTTCTCTCTTAGTGTGTCTGCTCAGTAGCTTCAGTCACATCGACTCTTTGTGACCCTGTGGACTGTAACCTACTAGGCTCCTATGTCTGTGGGATTCTCTAGGCAAGAATACTGGAGTGGGTTTCCATGCCCCCTCCAGAGGATATTCCCAACCCAGGGATTGAACCTGCATATCCTGTACTGCAGAAAGGTTCCTTACCCACTGAGCTACCTGGTGGTGGTTTAGTCGGTAAGTCGTGTCTGACTCTTGCGATCCCATGGACTGTAGACTGCCAGGCTCCTCTGCCCATGGGATTCTCTAGGTGAGAATACTGTAGTGGGTTGCCATTTCCTTCTCCAGAGCCACCTGGTAGGTAGTCTATATATATTAAGGGTCTCCAGGGAATGTCATGGCTCCCAATATCCAGATCTCTTTTTATTTCTGATTTAGATTAACTAGAAAATTACTAGACTCTGAATCTTAAGCAACACTGGCTGGTTGTCCACACCACCATATGTATTATAAGCAATAAGTTGTAATGAATCATATTTTTGTCCTTATCTCAGTGATTAAACTATTTTGATCTTAGTTTCTTTATCTATTGAGTGAGAGAATTAGTCTGAAGAATCTCTGAAATCCTTCCAGCTATAACATTCTTTAATTCTGTTGCAAAGGTGAGATTTGAGTTTTTTTTTTTTAATCTTAGCAGTTTTAGATAGAGGCAGTGTATTATAACAGAGCACTAAATCAAGAGCAAGAAAACCTAAGTTGTTCCTACGTCTGCAGTTATGTTACATGGTGACTCTGGGCTTTCCTTAACTGAAAAATGAGATCAGACCATTATCTACATACAAGAATTGTTTCCACATTTATATGATTGCAATATGGACAGAATATATGTTTTCACATTGTTGAATATCTGTGTGATTTGTTGATCACTTGAAGGCAGTGGCACCCCACTCTAGTACTCTTGCCTGAAAAATCCCATGGACGGAGGAGCCTGGAAGGCTGCAGTCCATGGGGTTGCTGAGGGTCGGACATGACTGAGTGACTTCACTTTCACTTTTCACTTTCATGCGTTGGAGAAGGAAATGGCAACCCACTCCAGTGTTCTTGCCTGGAGGATCCCAGGGACCGGGGAGCCTGGTGGGCTGCTGTCTATGGGGTCGCAGAGAGTCGGACACGACTGAAGCGACTTAGCAGCAGCAGCAGCAGCATCTTTCAGTTAGTTGTGTACTTCACTATGGGGCAAATCAATCTGCTAAGATGAATTATACCTGGCTTATCAATCTTGTTTCTTATGTACGGACACTACTAGCTTATAGTAAGCACTTTCTTTTCCTCCTTCAGTATATGTAGTAATTCAGAGCATGTCTCTGATGCTGTAATCAGTCCTGTGGCTTTCTCTGTCCAGTTTTGTCCTTTTAATAAGATAGAAGAAACCTCAAATCATTGAATATTTTTTAAATTTGTTATAAGCTGTCAAAATTGAGGCCATTTTAAGAAACCTCTAAAATGCCAGAAGAGTATTTGTCAGAAAAACCTTAGATTTTCCAAAGAAATTAGGATTTTGCTCTTTTATTTAGAACACAGTACTAATAAAAAAAAATTCTCATAATTACTTCATTTTGTTCAGTTACCATAGACTGCTACTAATAGCTGGTAATGGTATAGGTCCATTCATACCATTATTCACTGTCAAGGCATTTGGGTAGGAAGGAATGTGAATGGCTCTGAGAAATAGTTTGCCACTTGGCAAAGAAACCTTGAGAAACCTTAGTGCAACTACTGTTCTCTAATACTACAGAGCCAGGAATGGCTTCCTTCTCCTTTTCATACTCCATGGAAATTTTAGCTGTTCTTCAAGGACTCAAGTCCTTGAAGTCCTTTCATGCTTCACAAAACATTCTCAAATTATTTTGGAACTTATAATTTCCTTTTTTAAACTCTCATTGGATATATAGTTTATACCATAAGCTTAGCACTTACCTCTATTTTCTTGGTACCTCCTTAGCTAAGGAACCAGTTTCTGTCACTTAGTATGGTACATACATAGTATCATGTGTGTTATCAATAGTAACATTCTTATTAACAGCTTATTAGGAACTAGTCTTGAAATTAGAAGCTTTATAAATATTATCTCTGATTTTAACAACTTTGCAACTAAGGTATTATCATCTCTATTTACATCTAGAAGAAGATATGGAAGAAGCAGAGTCTTTTACCAGAAAGTCAAGATTCATACATGTTCCAAACCATTTCATTCAGTCATGTAAATGATTGATTAATGTTATAAAGATAGTTTAATGTATTACTTTGTTGTAATGACTTCTGTAAGGGAAAAAATGGTTAAAACTTGATTTTTATTTTCTGGGACGTTTTATCAAAACATGTATATAGGTAGGTGAATTTCCAAATATAAAAGTGAACCACATTCTCATTTTTCAAAAGCCATTTTCATTTGCAGCCAAGGGTTAATTTTATTCTTGTTGCTTAGTTGCTAAGTTGTGTCAGACTCTTGTGACCCCATGGACTATAGCCCACCAAACTCCTCTCTTCATGAGATTTCCCAAGAGAGAATACTGGAGTGGGTTCCCATTTCCTTCTCCAGGAGATCTGCCCAGCCCAGGGTTCAAACCCACGTCTCCTGCACTGGCAGGTAGATTCTTTACCACTGAGCCACCAGGGAAGCCCATAGGGTTCTTTTAGTTTAAAGTAAATAAAAAGAATCATCTGACATTCTACTACATTTGATGGATTTATTTTGTATTTAGCATTGTATCAAATATTTGTGGTATGTGTAGAGGAGCAGGAAGTAGAACAATGGAATAAATATTCTTATTTTTAAAATAAGGTCATACCAGGGAATTCCCTGGCAGTCCAGTGGTTAGAACTTCCAGGGCCTGGGTTCCATCCCTGGTTGAGGAACTAGGGTCCTACAAGCTGTCAGTGCTGCTAAGAAACAAATAAGGTAATACTTGTTCAAATCTTAAAAGAATAAAACTTTGTATATTTAACCTGAGAATCTTTATCTGCTCTTCCTTAGGTGAAAATTATCTGAACTTTTAAAAAAAAAATCCTTTAATAGAATTATCTGCAGACTAATTGTAATATATATGAATTGTGAATTTAAAATTTCGGAATCAAGGCATAGTATTATAGAGTATTATAGGGTGTCATATAAATTGATTTTATAATTAGTAATTCTTAAACAGGGCCAAAGCCTGTTCTCCCCTACCCCCCTCACTGTTCCATTTAATAAAGTATTTGCATATGCTTAGCTCTCAGAAGATTCAGTACATGAAGATCTTATCCTAAAAGTTGCAATGGGTGAGTTCAGAGGCCTAAAAGATGTTATGCCAGTGCTAACTGGAATATGTTAAACTTTTTGCCTCTTCGTAATTAATTTTTTTTACATTGTGCCTGTTGTAGGTGTTAATGCAGACAAGGTTGGAATTGAAGCTGCTGAAATGCTGCTAGCAAATCTTAGACATGGTGGTGCTGTGGATGAGTATCTGCAAGATCAGGTAATGACACTTTAGGATAAAAACCTCCTAGCCTGTTAGATTTGAATATTGGGCAGTTAGATTGAATATAAATTTTAGTCATTGACTTTCAGTCCATTTTTAAAGTATTATTCTGGAATTTATATACCACAAATTTGAGTTTTCATCTTATTCAACCTGGCTATAACATTGGGCACACCGAGCACCCCTTTGTTCTTGAAATACTTTCTTCACTTGATTTCTGAAATACTGTTATCTTTCTGTATCACTAGCCATGCATTCTAGTCCCTTTGCTAGTTTATTATTATTGTTGTTTGCCTCTTCTCAACTTCTAAATTTTGGAGAGCCCTTGTGCTTAAGCTCACACCTCTGTTTATCTGTACTTAGTCTCTCGGTTGTTTTTTCCAGTCTCACGGCTCGAGTACCTTCCGTAAGCTGATGATAGCTTCTAAATTTATATCATTGGCCCAGACCTTTCTCCTTAGCTGCATGTCCATTATACCCCTTACGCCTGTCAGCGTCTCCACTTGGATATGTCACACCTCTCAGACTTAACACACCTACTCACATTAAGAAATGCTAATGAATATTTCCAAGTGCAGTCTTTTTATGGTCCACTGTCTTGATAGATTTTCCTTTCTACCAATTTTTCCCCTTAATCAAAATCAGATGTCTCTGCTTAGAAAAGTATTCTTCAAGGTTTTTTAACCAGTTTTCTTAAGACAGTTTTCCTATTTCTAGTCTCTTCCTTCTTACTATTCTACAGTCTAGTAATTCTGTATTAGTGTATTTGTTTACCTGTTAAAATGTTGTAATTTTAAAACTTTTAAAGAAACTTGTCAGTTTATATATACTAGCTCGCAGGGACAAGTGGTCTGATAAAATGTATTAATTTTCAACTCTGTATTCTTAAACATTAAGTTTATAAACTTACTAAGCACTTTTGTGCTATTCCACAGACTTGGTGACACAGGTTTTCTATCATCTTAGGATTTTTATAAACCTAAAGAAATGGAAATTCTTTTAAAAACTAGGAATAAAGAGTTATAGCGTGAAGTGGTAATGTGCATGTGTGCTAAGTCACTTCACTCATGTCCAACTCTGTGTGACCCTATGGACTGTAGCCCCCTCCGGCTCCTCTGTCTATGGGATTCTCCAGGCAAAGATACTGGAATGGGTTGCTGTGTCCTCCTCCAAGGGCTCTCCTCGACTCAGGGATCGAACCTACGCCTCTTATGTCTCCTGCATTATCAGGCAGGTTCTTTATCACTTAGAGCCATGTATGACCCAGCAATCTCACTACTGGGCATATACCCTGAGAAAACCATAATTGAAAAAGACACATATACCCTAGTGTTCATGGCAGCACTATTTACAGTAGCTAGGACTGAGTGACTTCACTTTCACTTTTCACTTTCATGCATTGGAGAAGGAAATGGCGACCCACTCCAGTGTTCTTGCCTGGAGAATCCCGGGGGCGGGGAGCCTGGTAGGCTGCCGTCTGTGGGGTCGCACAGAGTTGGACACGACTGAAGCAACTTAGCAGCAGCAGCAGGACATGGAAGCAACTTAGATGTTCATCGACAGATGAATGAATAAAGAAAGGGTGGTGTGTGTGTACATACACACACACACCACACATACTGAAATATTACTCAACCAGGAAAAGGAATGCATTTGAGTCTGTTCTAATGAGAAGGGTGAACCTGGAGCCTGTTATAGAGTGAAGTAAGTCAGAAAGAGAAAAACAAATATTGTATATTAATGCATATATATGGAATCTAGAAGGCTGGTACTGATGAACCTATTTGCAAGGCAGCAGTGGAGACACAGACACAGAGAACAGATTTACAGACACAGTTGGGAAGGAGACAGTGGGAGGAATTGGGAGAGTAGCATTGAAACACACGTTACCACATGTAAAATGAATAGCCAGCCGGAGTTTGCTGTGTGACTCAGGGAGCTCAAACCTCGTGCTGTGTGACAGCCTAGAGGGGTGGGATTGGGTGGGAGGTTCAAGAAAGAGGATGTGTGTATACGTATGGCTGATTCATGTTGATGCATGGCAGAAACCAACACTATTGTAAAGCAGTTATCCTCCAATTAAAGAATAAACTATTTTTTAGCTATTTTGATATCTAGTATTACAAATGGCAACCCACTCCAGTATCCTTGCCTGGAAAATCTCATGGACAGAGGAACCTGGTGGATTGCAGTCCATGGGGTCACAAAGAGTTGGGCACGACAGCAACTCACACACACAAACACATTATTTTCGTACGGAAAGCAGTAGACTTTCAACTCCAAGTATAAGTAAATGTGTGAGAGTTTCCTTCTTTATGTTTTTCTTTTTTAATAGCTGATCATTTTTATGGCGTTAGCCAGTGGAATTTCCAGAATAAAAACAGGACCAGTTACACTCCACACCCAAACAGCTATACATTTTGCTGAGCAACTAGCAAAGGTGAGTATTCCATCAGAGAGAGTGATTGATCTTTATTATGGCCAATTTGGAGTCAACTTTTAATAAACAGAAAACTTCAGTAGTAATTGTAATTGCTGTCATTCAGTGAATATGACCTGTGTGGCAGATACTGAACTCAGCAGTGAAGCTGAATCATCTTACCCTGCATGACCATTGTGGGTGGCTATTTATTATTAATCTCATTTTATTTATGAGTCATGTGAAGCAGAGGGATTAACTTAATTGCTGAAGACCAGATAGTTTCTTAGGGGCAGGACTGAGCTTTGAGCAAACCTGGAAGAGCGTCCATTAAAGCCCATTTGTGGTAGGTACTACCTTACAGTAAGTGAAGGTTATTTTAAAGGGAACTATAAGATCCAATCACAAAGGATTTGTAGTTGGCTAAACTTAAATTATTATATAAAAATGTTGTATATTTTATTTCCTTGTGATTTTATTTTGGTAGAATAGAATATTTGCTGAAATTCTAACATTTTACCAGTCCTTTCAACTTTGGAAGAGTAGCTGTATATATATGTTAATGTATTTTCAAGTTTGGCCATATAGTGTGGTTTGCAGAATCTTAGTTCCCTGACCAGGCATCTAGCCTGGGCTTTAGCAGTGAAAGCTCCAAGTCCTAACCACTGGACTGCCAGGGAATTCCCTAGCTGTATAATTTTTAGTGAAAAAGAATTTAACATGAATAATCTCATATTCATACCTTGTTTAACAGGATTCTTAAACAAATGACATGTATATTTCATCTGAAACTAACTTCTTTATAGAAAGTTTAGAAAATAGAGGAAAAATCCTGTCCCTAACTCCCCTTTGCCAGTAAGACCACTGTTGACATTTAGGTATTTTCCTCCTCTTAAAATTGTTTCTCTTCTCTATTCTTTTTTTTAACAGCTAACACATACAGCATCATTTCATTCCTTTTTCAGTGATGTGTGACATATTTCTATTTTGCTATAGTCTTTATAATATAATTTTATAAAGTAATATAAAATTTATAACTCAGAATTCTACGAAGGAACCTGTTGACCTTAAGCATTTTAAAAGGTTACAAAAATAATGTATGTAGTAATAAGAAATGAAAGCAGAGGTGTACCAAGCACAAAACCACTGTTGCCCTACTCTTCACATTTTATTTGTATGATTCTTAATATGTACGTTTTTTTTGTTATTAGACAGGATAGATAGATTTTAATTAAATTGTGGGAAAAGGCCCAATAGGAGGCAAAAGCAAACTACATTTGATTCAAAAGATAGTTAATTGTATTTTTTATTATTCTACTTACGCTTTATTTTGTAACTATTATTAGTCTGTCTCCCCGTAGACTGTGATCTTCTTGATAGCGGAGACAAGGGTATATTCATTTTTTCTACAGTACTTTGCACATAGTAGACACTCATATGTTATTTGAACTGAATGCACAGTGCAAAGTGCCATGAACTGGATTTTTTTGCTCTGGTTTCTCGTTCAGCATTGTTGTGTTGTAACTCTGACCTGGGGGAAGCTGCTTCATCATTCTGTATCTCAGTGCAGGTAATTCATCAGGAAGGTCAGAGACTGTGTCCCTTATGGCTCCTTCCAACTCTGAATTTTTTATATGTAAAATTACATATATGTAATTTTATATGTAGGCTAGAAATTATTTCCATATTGTTACCTTTTTTCATATTTATATAGTGCTTGTAATTTGAAAAAAATGTATATACATATAACTAGTCTGTCTAGCTCATAATTCAGATTCATTGTTTATTCATACAACAATAAATTTCAGTGTCCACACACGGCCATCTAATCCTAAAACTGGAATACTTTTTAAATATTGCAGTTCAACAGGACCTTGGAGAAGTAGTTTTCAAATTGTATTTCAAAGGTTTTATGCATACTTCAAATCCCTCTGTCACAGATTCAGTCAGCCTCTGTTATTTTGATTTTAATTCAGTTTTCTTAGAATGAATATATTTGCTTTAAAAAAAAAAGATCATGTTTCCACAATATAGTGATACAGATCAGGTGTTTCAAAGCTAAACTTGAATTAGTTAACAAGAAGTATAGTGTCAAACCCAATAATGATGAGGGAAGATATTAATTGTCACCTCTCTCCACCTGTCTCCTCTGAACTAGGTATTTTAAATACTGTATTTAGGGAATTAAATTGGCAAGAAAATTTGAGAGAAATTAAAGGGTAATTTGATATTTGACAAGATAAAAAAAAGTTTAAATGCTTCAGTGCCATGTTTTAGGAAAAATTTAGAAAGTAGGTATTGAGATTTAAAACTTGGTAGTTACTTAAAGCTGCACTTCTGAGGAGTTCTGATTCAGTGGGTAAGAAATGGGATCCAGGTTACATATATTCTGGCAGAACTCCACAGATTCGTATACCTCTGAATAAGGACCATGCCTCTGGAATAAAGTATTTCACATGTAGGCTATTGAATTTCTCATGAGTCATTTGATCTTTCTATCTCTAGCTTCTTCAATAAAATGAGTTTGGTATTAACTGCCTACCTGTTTAAGCAGGAGTTACGGGCTCTCCACTGTGTCCCTCTTCATACTACTTATATACTAAATACTCTTCTGGTTTCAGGCTAAATTTACTGTGAAGAAATCAGAAGATGAAGAAGATGCCTCTAAAGACACTTACATTATTGAATGCCAAGGAATTGGGATGACAAATCCAAATCTATAGGGTATTTGCCTTTTAAATGATACTTCAGTGATGTTATTGCACTAATCATTTCATAAATATTATAGAACAATGGAATAAGACGTAATTTATTAAAAGACCTAACTTTAATTGAAGTATAGAATGTTCTAGATTTGTTGAGAATGCTTCATCCAATTAATCTCACTTTGACTATCTTCTGAGATAGATAGGGACAGTGAATAAGAGTTGGTGGATATGTATAATAGTTGATTTCAGTATTAAAGTATTGCAATAAAATATTCTTTTCATCTAAAGTGTGGTTTTCTTTTTGATGTAATGTAATAAGTTAGGGATGTAGGTTTGATCTGTAATTTGTATATAATTCTAATCACAGCTGGGGTCTCATAAAATTTAATGAGACAACTTTATACACGTGTACTTGCTGTGTCAACAGTAACATTTCATAAGCATTGTCACATTATATGTATCTTCTCATTATATTTATCTGGATACTAGGTAAATATTGGCTTTGAATCTGTTGAACATGTTGTGAAAGCTAAACAATGAGAATTGCAAAATTCTACCCCTTGTAAATTTGGTCATATCAATTCCAGGTATTTTTTTTGTTTGGCTTATGGTATTAAAAATAATTGAGTGCCTTTAGAACAGAATGGTTTTCATTACTCTCTGTTATCTTACACCTAACCTGTTCCACATTTAGATTACTTCCTGGTCCCTATAGGCAATTGAGGTTGTGACTCAAATGAAACTAGTTTTATGTAATAGTTAAATATGCTGTACTGTAATATAGTGCTGAATTCATTGAGACTTAGTTCTGTCTTGAAATTTATCCCCTAAATGATTAAAACAGTCCAAGGTATAGATACAGAGGTTTATATTATAAAACATTCAGAAAGTGGAGAATTAGTCTGTATAAAAAAACGTAATTTAAAATTTACTCCATGTACATAATTGTAATTCTTGTCAGTGATTTCTGTGGCTTTAGACAGTTGGGTTCAATTTGTTTTAAAGATGCTGATGATAGTATTGCTTCCTGTTTGTACTTAAGGGAGTAAATTTTATAAGTTCATTTTTATAACAAGACATAAATGTCTCTTTTTATTTTTTTTTAATTATTTATTTATTTTTGGCTGTGCTGGGTCTTCGTTGCCATGTGGTGTTTTCTCTAGTTGCAGCAAGTGGTGGCCACCCTCTAGTTGCCGTGCTCATGCTTCTCATTGCAGTGGCTTCTCTTGTTGCAGAGCACAGACTCTAGGGTGCGCGCAGGCTTCAATAGTTGCGGCACATGGGCTCACTGGTTGCAACTCCTGGGCTCTAAAGCGCAGGCTCAGTAGTTGTGGTGCACAGGATCTTCCTGGATCAGGGATCAAACCTGTGTCTCTTGCTTTGGCAGGCAATTTCTTTACCACTGAGCCACCGGGGAAGCCCTGTTTTCCTATTTTAGCTTAAAACTGTGCTGATAGTACAGTTGTTGGAGGGATTGTCATAAATTTGGGGTCTTAAGACGTAGTGATGATACTTCTGACGAGCTGGGCAGCAGTGTTACAGAGGTAGGTTGGAATGCAAAGACTGGGAATTTTAGAACAAGAGATTTAAGGTCAACTTTACATGATGAATTTATGATTAATCTTAGCTTTGACTGTTAAGTCAAAACTTGGGTACAATAAAGCTGGGACTACTGCAAGGAAATTTTTATTAGGAGAAGCAGATATTTATTTCCCCCCCAAAAAAATATATTTCTGTTTCTACCCCTATATCTGAAATTGTATTTCAGTATACTTCTCATTTTTTTAAATAACCACCTAATACAAGGACTAATGTTGATTGTACCCTATATGTGCAATGGTCTTTAAAAATATTCTTTGACTAGTGGCTTTCAAACAGGGTTATTGTTACCACTTGAATTTCACAAAGCCTTCCCATGAATTTCAAGTTTGCAGATGTCATTAGTTTTTAGAGGCTGTGTTTCCAAATTTCTCTAATTATGTATTTCTTTCTAAAATAGAGTTGCCTGTGGTCAAAGTAGTACTTTGCAATTTCTCCTTTTTAGCTTCTCTTTCACAGTCTCCATTTTTCCTCTTTACAAAAAATAAGGTAACTTTTTACCCAACTTAATTTTGCTATAGTGCGTTCCCTTGGAATAAAAGAAAATTTCAAAGGCACTAAATAAAGGGACAATTTGAAACAGTCTCTGAGAAGTCTACTCAAACTAAGAGATAAACCAGTGCCTTATTTTATATATTTGTGTGATTTCAAGTAAGGAGATGAAAACATAAACATGATACCTTTAAATAAAATGTACTTTTCTGATTATCAGGAGAAATATTTTCAGTATCTTTGCCAAAAGGCTACTAGAAAATTTAAATTTTATTTCCTTTAAACTTTGGGAGATTACTGCTTATTAAGAATTATAAGTTATGTCTCTGCTCTCTGTTCATCCCTACCATGTGAAATGTGTTGTAGCTTCTATAATCTATATTATTAATAATTTATAAATAATATACATGATTATTAATATATATTTTTAAGCCCCACACTTGATAATATTTTGTTATTGATTTCCATTGAGCTCCATCTCATCCCAATAATTAACATTGTCTGTCCACAGATATATGATCTTATTTTTTTTAAAGGAACATCAATCTCATTAAAGATATTTCCATAAATTTTACCTTTATGTTTAGTAGTACTTGCCTGGAGAATCCCAGGGCCGGGGGAGCCTGGTGGCCTGCCGTCTATGGGATTGCACAGAGTAGGACATGACTGAAGCGACTTAGCAGCAGCAGCAGCAATATATCAAAACATATATTTTTATACTTCATTGTATAGTAGTGCTAATTGTACTTAATCAAGGCAGAAGAAATTTTTAAAAATTTGAATTGTGTACACTGAAAATTTTAAAATGGTACAAATTAACATACATATTTTTATTATAGAGAAATGTGACTATGAACTTTTAAGCATAAAATTGTGGGTGAGGTAGAATGTATTTTTAAAATGGAGATGGTGGATATTAAACAGCTGTGATTTTTAGAGTCTAGTGGATAAATCTGGAGTGATGGAATAATTTTATTTTAAAACGACAATATTTATAACATTAAGTTCTTTGCTAGAACTGTTGAAACTTAGGATGAAAAATCTTGACTCCTACATCTGTTTAAACAGTATTTTTGGTGTGTCTGTGAGAGGGTTTCCAGAAGCGATTAACATTTGAATTGGTGAACTGAGTAAGGCAGATTGCCCTCCCTAATGTAGGTGTGCTGCATATGATCCGTTGGGGGCCTGAAGGGAACAGAAAGGTAGGGGAAGCTTGAGTTTGCCCTTTCCCTGATTGCTGGAGCTGGGACATCACTGTTTCCCTGCCCTTTATGCTTGTGATGCGATGCTTAGGCCTTCGGACAGACCGAAACCTATACCACTGGCTCTCTGGCTCTCAGGCCTTTGAACAACACTTCTGGCCTTCCTGGGTCCCCAGTTTGCCTCTCAGGCTCCATGATCACATGAGCCTATATCTGTTGAGTCTCTCTCTGTATGTGTAGGAGAAGGCAATGGCACGCCACTCCAGTACTCTTGCCTGGAAAATCCCATGGGTGGAGGAGCCTGGTAGGCTGCAGTCCATGGGGTTGCAGAGTCGGACACGACTGGGCGACTTCACTTTCACTTTCTCTGTATGTGTAGGTCTTTCTGTTTATCTTTTTTGTATTGGTTGTATTTCTTTGGAGACCCCCTAATACTAATACTGATTTGCAAGCCACTCCAGTACTCTTGCCTGGATGGAGGAGCCTGGTGGGCTCTAGTCCATAGGGTTGCACAGAGTTGGACACAACTGAAGCGACTTAGCAGCACAGCTTTGAAGGAGAGACTCTCTGGGACTGATGATCATTTCTCAAGAAGGAGTACATTTCAGCTGATTTTCAGACCTCAGAAGTATTATGGTTGGTACTCGGACTTTTAAAAGAGGGGGATGTAACCCGACAGGTGCTTAGATGGTTCAGGTGGCATGGTGCAGCCGGTGAGGAGGCACAGTGGGTCAAATGTTCTCACTGCCAAGGGAGCACAGCAGGATGTGTGGCAGGGCCAGGTGAGAGAGGCTCGAGTCATAGTTGGCAGTGGCAGCAGCTGCTGCCGCTGGAGCAAGCCTGACAGGAACTGAAAGCAGGAAGAGTCCCTCTTCCTCTTTCCAGGCTCCGCCGTAGGCTTCCGTTTTGCGGAATCTAATCAGAAACTGGTTGGCAAGACAATGGGAGATTTTAGTACATAGACTCAAACATCATGAGCAGTCTTGAACGGAGGAGCGCTTGGAGCTGAGAGACAGGGAATAGCTAGCAGAATCTATTTTTTGGGTCATTTAGTATCTATTTACATGTTTCTGTCTTACAACAATGACGTCCTTTGGTTTTGCTTAACAAGATGCTGCTGTCCTTTTTACAAAGCTATTTCCATCCTCTCCTTCAAAAAAACCCTAAAGGGCTTCCCTAGTGGCTCAGTGACAAAGAATCTACCTGCCAGTGCAGGAGACATTGGATTTGATCCCTGTTTGGGGAAGATGCCACATGCCATGGAGGAGCTAAGCCTATGCCTACGAGCTAAGTCACTTCAGTCATGTCCGACTTTTTGTGACTCTGTGGGCTATAACCCGCCAGGCTCCTCTGTCCCGGGGTTTCTCCAGGTAAGAATACTGAAGTGGGTTGCCATGCCTTCCTCCAGGGGATCTTGTCAAGCCAGGGATCGAACCTGTGTCTCCTGCATTGGCAGATGGTTTCTTTACCACTAGTGCCACCTGGGAACCCCAACTAAGCCTGTGCTGCACAACTATTGAGTCTGTGCCCTACACAACCCAGGAGCTGCAGCTCCTGAAGCTCTCGTGCTCTAGAGCCTGTGCTCTGCATCAGGAGAAGCCACACAATGAGAAGCCCGTGCACCTCAACTATATAGTAGTCCTCATTTGCCGCAACTAGAGAAAAGCCCGCATAGCAACAAAGACGCAGCATAGCTAAAAACAATTAAATTTTAAAAAGAAAGACACCTAAAGTCCCAATAGTCACCATAACTATTTCTGGATGATGTTATTATCAGTCCTACTCGGTTCAGTCAATCAGTTTAGTCGCTCAGTCGTGTCCGACTCTGACCCCATGGACTGCAGCACGCCAGGCTTCCCTGTCCATCACCAACTCCTGGAGCCTACACAAACTCATGTCCATCGTGTCAGTGATGCCATCCAACCATCTGAACTTCTTCCCTGCCTCCTCCTGCCTTCAATCTTTCCCAGCATCAGGGTCTTTTCCAATGACTTGGTTCTTCGCATCAGATGGCCAAAGTATTGAAGTTTCAGCTTCAGCATCAGTCCTTTCAATTAATATTCAGGACTGATTTCCTTTAGGATGGACTGGTTGGATCTTCTTGCAGTCTAAGGGACTCTCAAGAGTCTTCTCCAACACCACAGTTCAAAAGCTATGCTACTCAATCCCAACTAAGTAAATACTCTGTAACATGCAGATTAAATTGTAAAGTTAATCATCAATAAAAGCCCTTACAGAAAATAAAGAGGGACAATAATAGGGAAGGAAAAAATAAGTAAATATGTATCAGTATATACGTAACAAGAAAGGGAGATTTGCATAGCTGCTGCAGTCACGTGCACTCATCTGCTCTGAATTCTGTTTCCTTTGCCGTCAACTGGCACCACAGTCAGGGTTCTTTTCATAGTGGAGGCAATCCAAATCTTTACTCCCAAAGGATCTGAATTTTAGTGGTCTGTGTGTTTTGGGTTTTTTTAATATGGACAAATAATGCTTTATTCCTACTATATAAAGAGTATTCTAATATATTTCAGGAGGTAAATCCACATGTTTTTCTATATTTTCATATCATTGCAGAGTATAATTTAAAAACATTGGAAAATCTGTCAGTACCCTAAATGTGTTCTTAGTGGTCTGTCTTTAATATGTTGCTATAGTTTTGCCTTAACTTGTACAGCCACTTTTGAGAGAACTCAGAGAATGCCTTGGGCCCCAGACAGAGTCTTACAGCAGACACTTGGTTTACCCTTGGTGGTTGGGAGCAATTGCCCCAGGAAACACAGTGATCTCTTCTTTGTTATTTCAGTAGTATGAGGAGTTCAGCTTAGACAGTGGAAGTCTTATCTTCCAGTTCACTGGAGCTAGTGTTGTGATCTCTGGTGGGAGCACGCTGCCTTAAAGCCTCTAAAACCAAGAACAATCAAACTTGCAAAGATGGAAAACAAAATTTTGGGGGGTTGTAATGAACTATTGTAGTGGAAGATGCTCTCCCAGATCTACCTCTTATTTAATGTATTCTCACTATGGAAGAAAAGAGTACCCTATATTAGTTTCAGATCCCAAGAATAGCCCACATCATATAGAATAGAGCCCTAACCTTTCATTGCGTTGTTCCCCAACAGGTGCTCTGACTGATTATTCACTGGGCTCTTATATCAGTTCTGCTACTTCTGAGGGTGTCTTAACCTGACAGAATCAGTAAACTCAGTGGGCATGAGCTCATTGGCATACTTTTTTAGCTAAGAAATGAGTTACTTGTTCAGAAACAATATTGTGTAGAACAACCCATAGATAATCATTATATCTATCTGTTATGACATAGTAGATTGCTTCAAAAAATTGCAGCTTAAAAGGGGACGACCGAGGATGAGACGGCTGGATGGCATCACGGACTCGATGGACGTGAGTCTGAGTGAACTCTGTGAGATGGTGATGGACAGGGAGGCCTGGTGTGCTGCGATTCATGGGGTCGCAAAGAGTCGGACACGACTGAGCGACTGAACTGACTGAAAACAACAAATATTTATTTTTCACAATTCCTGTTGGTCAGGAGTACAGGACTAGCTTAGCTGGTGATTCTGTGCATACATGCCCAGTCATGTCTGACTCTTGTTGACCCCATGTAATGTAGCCTGCCAGGCTCCTCTGTTCATGGGATTTTCCAGGCAAGAATACTGGAGTGGGTTGCTATTTCCTCCTCCAGGGGATCTTCCCAACCCAGGAATTGAACTTGCCTCTCCTGAGTCTCCTGCACTGGTAGGCAGATTCTTTACCACTGAGCCACCTGGGAAGCCTGGCTCGTAGCATTTCCTGAAGTTACGATCAATCCAAGCTACTGGGTGGAGCAACAGTCATTTTAAGACTTGACTAGAGTTGAAGGTGATAGAAGCAAGGTCCGATGCTGTAAAGAGCAATATTGCATAGGAACCTGGAATGCCAGGTCCATGAATCAAGGCAAATTGGAAGTGGTCAAACAGGAGATAGCAAGAGTGAACGTCGATGTTCTAGGAATCAGTGAACTAAAATGGACTGGAATGGGTGAATTTAACTCAGATGACCATTATGTCTACTACTGTGGGCAGGAATCCCTTAGAACAAATGGAGTAGCCATCTTGGTCAACAAAAGAGTCTGAAATGCAGTATTTGGATGCAGTCTCAAAAATGATAGAATGATCTCTGTTCGTTTTCAAGGCAAACCATTCAGTATCACAGTAATCCAAGTCTATGCCCCATGTAGTAATGCTGAAGAAGCTGAAGTTGAACCTATGAAGACCTACAAGACCTTTTAGAACTAACACCCAAAAAAGATGTCCTTTTCATTATAGGGGACTGGAATGCAAAAGTAGGAAGTCAAGAAACACCTGGAGTAACAGGCAAATTTGGCCTTGGAGTGCAGAATGAAGCAGGGCAAAGACTAATAGAGTTTTGCCAAGAAAATGCACTGGTCATAGCAAACACCCTCTTCCAACAACACAAGAGAAGACTCTACACATGGACATCACCAGATGGTCAACATCGAAATCAGATTGATTATATTCTATGCAGCCAAAGATGGAGAAGCTCTATACAGTCAACAAAAACAAGACCAGGAGCTGACTGTGGCTCAGATCATGAACTCCTTATTACCAAATTCAGACTCAAATTGAAGAAAGTAGGGAAAACCCCTAGACCATTCAGGTATGACCTCAATCAAATCCCTTATGATTATACAGTGGAAGTGAGAAATAGATTTAAGGGACTAGATCTGATAGAGTGCCTGAGGAATTATGGATGGAGGTTCATCTAGTTTATAGATGGTTTTCACAATGTGTTGCCATTAGCTGGCGGCAGATGGCTGCAGCATTATAACCCTATTCCAAGATGGCCCTGCAAGACAGTTGTGATGGAAAATCCTCTCAGTGGGTAGAACTTTGAGCAATATGTTTGTGTCTGGGTTGAGAGAGGGTCAAAAGTGCAGATACACCGATTCATGGACAGTGACTGGCAGTTTGTTTACACGGTGGGGACCCAGAAAAAAGTTTGGCAGATTGCTGACAAAGAGGATGGGGAAAGAGTTATGTGGATGAAGCTTTCAGAATGAATACAGAGTGTGAAAAAAGTTTTATGTCCCACATTACACAGCAGGTGGCATCCATGTAGCAGAGACTTTAAATAAAAAGGTGGACAAAATGACCCACTCTGAATGTCAGCCTCTTTCTGAGGTTACTTTAGTGCTTGCTCACCAGCCACAGTGGTGGGGGCAAAGGTTATGGGTGGGCCCAGCAACGTGGGCTTAACCCCATCAAGGCTGGTCTGGCTGAGTGCATAACCTGCCAACAGTAGAGACTGATGCTGGGCCCTTTACACAGTGCTTTAAAGATCACAAGGCAGGTTGATGACAGCTTCATGACAGGTTGATCATAATGCAGTGGGCAGCAGTTTGTCCTCCCTGGAAAGAAGTCAGCCAGGATATAGATTTATCATCCCTGACCACATGGTTCTGAAACGTGTTTCCCAGGGCTCCGAAGAGCTTCAGTATCACAGTTCTTTATGGCTCAGTGCAGAAAAGAATTCAGCAAGAGGTAAAATGATAGATAAGCGATTAATTAGAACAGGACTTTTGTGAGGTTTACAAAGTGGGCAGGTGAGAAATGCCATGCCCTGAGAACTTGCTTGGCTACAGTTTTATAATCAAAAAAAAAGTGGGGAGGGGGAGAACTTTTATCTCTCTTGAGCAGACATCATGCTTCCATCATCAGTTCCTCCTCCAGGTTGAGCAGGGGAGTTTTCTTGTCTCTACATGGTCAAGCTAGGTCCACAAATTACTGTTTCTAGGTGTGCAGAAAGCATGTTCTAGGAATCATTAACTACTGAGTTCACTGGGCGGGGTGTAGGTCTCATGCCACTATTGTTTTAGGGCATGTCTTGTGCTGCTGTTGTGTGATTTTGTTGCTAAGCAAGCGTGCCTGATTTTGTGGTTAAGCAAACCTGCTTTCTTGAGTAATTAACTTAAAGGGGTCTCCCATATTTTTTCTACCTACAGGCCCCTAGTGGGACTAACTATTTAATCACCTGCTTTGTCCCTTTACTCTGACCCTATCAGTTCTGCCAATGTGACTATCCTTGTACTAAAGGAGGTTTGACAAAATATTGTTTTTGACTAAAGAGTTCATTTTTAAGTCATCCTCAAAGTTACAAAAAGGCTGCTTTCTTGAAGAAAAGAAAAAATATATCAAAATATTAAAAGTAGCTGTCTAGTGGGAATTGCTGATTCTTTCCACTTTTCAGTATTTTCCAGATGATTGTGTATCTGCAGTAATCCATAAAATAGATTCTGAAGGCAATTCAAGATAGTTTTTAAATTGCACTCTTGAAAAAGTTCAGCTTTGTAACTAAGGAAAGATTTTCCTGGAGGCAACTCTGTTCTAATCGTGATTTCAGTTCTATTATTTTCAGGCAAACTGTTACAGTCTCAGTCAATGACATTTCTGTATTATCTCAGTGACTCAAATTTCAGTGTACATAAGCCTCCAGGGAAACTTATAAAGATGACAACTCCCAATCCACCCCTCCATCCTAGAAATATGGGGCAATTCTGGGTGGGACGCAGGAATCTGTAAAGGAGCTCAAGCGCATGACCCTTATTGAGGTGGTCCACATAACATCCTTAAAGAAACACTGCTCCAGGAAGCTGCAGGGGTGAGGAATAGCTAGGGAGAATTAAATTTAAGACTGGGGGGGAATAAACAGGTGCAAGTTGTTATTCTGTTTACAGCAAGATCAGATTCCAGAAACACAAGTAGACAACCCCAAATCCTTTTTGCCTTAGCTTAGCATTGATTCAAAATGCGGCGCATCATTGCACTCACATTACCAATCTCGGTAGGCAGAATAGTTCTCTATCTGCATGAGAAAGGCTGCACAGCATAACGGCACCAGTGTCCGATTGCTCTTTCGCAACCATATCACAGCTGTCTCCAAAGCCAGTGGGGACATGGATTTGAGTATGAGCATCATCATTTGTTAGTTTTTGATTTTAGGTGAATTAACTAAGTCCTTAGAGCCTTGGGTTTTTCACAGGAATACTATTTTTGAGCTTTTACAGGGTATGACTTCTATTGAAATATTTTAATCATTCTAGACTTGGGTTCTTTTATAAAAATAAAGAGCACTAGAGTCTGATGGTCTTTCCAGTTTTAAAATTCTTTGTATATTTTACTAGGATCCTGTTTTTATTATAAACTGAGTGCAAGCATTCAGATACTTGCAGAGAACAAAAAATGACATTATAGAGATAAAACCCATTAAAATATTTCTACTTTCTTAGGCAAAATTTTATTTCTAAGTAATTAGTATATTCTTAAATAAAATAATGAAGAATAAGGCAGTGATTTCTTCAGGTGAAATGAGACCACATGGTGAAGCTATAAGGTCTCCTGAATTACAGGCAATCTTTGGACCTACCACCTAAGTGCTACCTTTTCAGACAAATCCGGTGAATGCCCTCAGTAGACTCTCTATCATGAAAGAGTGTCCAGTGAAGAGAACTTGGAGTTCTTTCACACTGAGCCTGACGTTACCACCTCCTAAGTGGAGTGTGTGGAGAGTGGATGACGCTGGATTCCTCGGGAGCCTTTGAGCTGAAATAGGGCATGGCATCTCATTTCATTCCTGATGTGTCTCAGGTTTCTCCCCACTCTCTGTCACCACCAGACAGTACAAAGGGGAAAGATTTTCCAACCAAAGACCAGGAGCCCAGAATCCTGCCTTTCCCCATTTTCTCTCATTTTCCTGGCACCCACTTGTCCACTCCAGTGCATTGTCTAGGTCCGTGTAGACAACTGACCCCTGCTGCATAGTGGGGATTCTGAGGCACAGCACTCTTTAGTTGAGACTTTTCAAGTGCACTTGATAATATTCAGTTGGTTTACATAGTTATTAGATCGCCTAGATATGCATACTTGTCAAACAACTAAACAGATCTTGGCATTCTACCTATCTCTTAGGTCTCTATGGGGACTTCACCACTGGGAGTATAATTACTCTGATGGCTCTTTCTCCCTTTTCCATAATCAGAGTCTTTCTGTTTCCTGGAGGACTTTGCCTCACCCTGGGCGGGTAGCAGGTGGCATCACTGAATCAAGGAGAAACAAAGTAAACCAGGTTCGAGAAAGCCAATGAAAAGGCCAGAATGAAAGTGTTAGTCTGTCAATCATGTCTGACTCTGCGACCCCGTGGTCTGTAGCCCACCAGGTTTTTCTGTCCATAGAATTCTCCAGGCGGAATACTGGAGTGGGTAGCCATTCCTTCTCCAGGAGATCTTCCTGACCGAGGGATCAAACCTGGGTCTCCTGCATGCAGGCGAATTCTTTACCATCTGAGTCACCAGGTTCAAGAAAACCAGTGAAAAGGCCAGCATGAAGCACAATTTAGAAAAGTCCCCAGTGGGAAAAATTTCGTGAGAGTCCAGGGTCGTGGAGAAGTTATAGGTCAAACCAGGGGAGCACTCAGGAAACCAGAAGCAGATACAGAGAACCACAAACAAGACTTCAAAACTGAGCTCAAGTCTCTGCAGAAAGGAAGCACCATATAGTGTTCTCTTTTGCTGTCTTGCTGAATTCTTGTTGTATGAGGGATGCAAGTCACTTACTTTTCCAGAGAGCCTGGTCCAATGCAGGGTTGAAAAACTCAACCTTGCCTCCTGTGAAAGAACTTGGTTGCATTCTGTATGTGATTTAGATCTATACTCTGGCTTTTGCTAAAAGCTGCACTGACTTTCCTTTGTCAGTTTGGCTGGTGTGGCTTCTCCTTTCCTGTCCTGGAGATGCTGGTCTTTCTGTCACTCCTGTATTATCCCTAAACATCCCAGATAATCTGTTTTTCCCTGTCTCTTCTTTTGTTTGTTGGTTGGTTTTCTATCAGTGATACTCTTTGGATTCTTCCTCTTGAGTTTCTCTTCTTATTTTCCTCCTTTGTAGTTGATCTCCTATCACATTTACTTTTATATCCTGTGCTTTTTTTTTTTTTAGCAAGTATTTTGGTTATTCTCCTAGAGTTCCCCCACCTTTCTCTTGCAGGTATTTTTTTAGCTCATTGTAACTTCAGTCCCTGGTTCTCCTTATTGTCAGTCACCTTACTTAAAGTAGAGATTATCTTGGAAGAATTTTCTTGGCTCAAATACATCTTTAGTCTTTTCAGTGTGGCTACCAACTTGATAGAAGCTTTATTGTCTTGCATTGAATCAGTGCGTATCAAACTGCATGTTCTACACAATAATTTAAAATTAAAAAAAAAGAATTTGTTTTCTCACTTCAGTGATTATTTAAAAATTAAGGTAAGCATATTGATGGCCATCTGGGTACCCATTTTGTAACTAAATACTGTTACGAAATTTCAGTATCCACAGTTGCACATATAACTGCCTAGAAACCGAGGAGAGCAGGAGTAGACTTAACAAAGTGGACGGTGAATGAGATGAATATTTTTCAGTGGTTGAAATATAGAGAACTGATGGGAGAAATGAGTCACCACAGCCAAACTAAAGCAAACTTACGCTGGAGCAATTAATAACATGTCTTGTTTAATCCAAATCACATCATTAATCACCTTAATGCTACTGATTCTCTTTTGGATTTGATTATAATTGATTTATAAAATTTAAAAAACTTTTTAGTTGTATAAGAGTTTTATGTATGAGGGACTTACAACTTTAAAGTTTGAGGATATTTATGTGATATAATAAAAAGAAATTTATCTGGCTGCCACTTGCATCCAACATGGAGTAAATTTTCCATTCTGCCTGAGATAACATAAAAAGTGGAAAAAAATATATACGGGATGATAATTTTCAACATATTAAACATCAGACAATGAAGGATAGTGTTCTTTGAGAGAGAAAAACCAAACAGTGAACCCTGTGATTGCCCCAGATGACTGCGAAGAGAAAGTTTTCAGGCTATGGCAGAGGGAGGGAAGACCTGGTATACCCTGGTGAACCCTCTGATTTGAGGATACCAACTGAGAGCACTAATAGAGTTTTGCCAAGAGAACGCACTGGTCATAGCAAACACCCTCTTCCAACAATACAAGAGAAGACTCTACACATGGACATCACCAGATGGTCAACACCGAAATCAGATTGATTATATTCTTTGCAGCCAAAGATGGAGAAGCTCTATACACTCAACAAAAACAAGACCAGAAGCTGACTGTGGCTCAGATCATAAACTCTTTATTACCAAATTCAGACTCAAATTGAAGAAAGTAGGGAAAAACCACTAGACCATTCAGGTATGACCTAAATCAAATCCTTATGATTATACAGTGGAAGTGAGAAATAGATTTAAGGACCTAAATCTGATAGAGTGCCTGATGAACTATGGAATGAGGTTCGTGACATTGTACAGGAGACAGAGATCAAGACCATCCCCATGGAAAAGAAATGCAAAAAAGCAAAATGGCTGTCTGGGGAGGCCTTGCAAATAGCTGTGAAAAGAAGAGAGGCAAAAAGCAAAGGAGAAAAGGAAAGATATAAGCACCTGAATGCAGAGTTCCAAAGAATAGCAAGAAGAGATAAGAAAGCCTTCTTCAGCGATCCATGCAAAGAAATAGAGGAAAATAACAGAATGGGAAAGACTAGAGATCTCTTCAAGAAAATTAGAGATACCAAGGGAACATTTCGTGCAAAGCTGGGCTCAATAAAGGACAGAAATGGTATGGACCTAACAGAAGCAGAAGATACTAAGAAGAGGTGGCAAGAATACACAGAAGAACTGTACAAAAAAGATCTTCACGACCCAGATAATCATGATGATGTGATCACTAATCTAGAGCCAGACATCTTGGAATGTGAAGTCAAGTGGGCCTTAGAAAGCATCACTACGAACAAAGCTAGTGGAGGTGATGGAATTCCAGTTGAGCTGTTTCAAATCCTGAAAGATGATGCTGTGAAAGTGCTGCACTCAAT